>CAWUHX010000027.1:0-10858 GCA_963922205.1 Romanomermis culicivorax | reverse complement strand
TATTTTTCGCGGGAAATTCCGAGGAAAGTGAGCTATATTGAAGTATGTCGAAATTCGCTCTTTATAATTCCTTCGCATGCTGGACATGCGAAGGAATTTCATTACAATAATAATGCGCCGACTCTTAAAAATTTTTTCGCAACTTATTCCGCCGTCTAAACGCAACTTCTCGAAAAAGAGTCCATAAACATTGGCCGTTCGCCAAAATTATTAGAATCAACTGAAATTAGTTTTTTTCGTTCGGTTTTTCACAGTTTCAAGATCTTTCAACCTTTCCCTTAAGTGAAAAACGGTCATCAATTTTTCATGAACCATTCTAACAGGAAATTTTAGAATTCTACAATTTTTTTCTGGCAACTCATCAACTTTTCAAACTCTTTTCAGGTTACGGGCATAGTTACGGACAAAATTGGCAGAGCTTCGTTCGTCGTTCAAGGCACCTGGGACGATTATATCGAATACGGCAAAGTTTTACACGAGAACAACTCCGGTAATAACGGTTCGTCGAAACCAATCCTGGAAACCACGCCTATGAAACAGATTTGGAAAAAACACGCTCCCATGTAAGTTTTGTTTCGTAATTCGTTAAAAAAATTATTTTTGTCATTTTCGACTGGTTTCAAAAAAGTTTCGATACATTTTTGCTTTGTATTCGTTCAGACCGGGTTCGGAAAAAATCTACAATTTCACGCAATTGGCCATCGAATTGAATGAACCGGAGGAAGGCGTCGCGCCTACAGATTGTCGAAATCGTCCCGATCAACGGCTAATGGAGGAAGGGCGTTGGGACGACTCGAATGCGGAGAAAATGCGCTTAGAAGAAAAGCAGAGGGTCGTCAGGCGTCGACGAGAAGCTGAGGCCGAAAAGGCAGTTTCTGAAGGTATTGAGATTTTTTACGCTGAAAATTTTTCCACTTTATCTTCTCATACTGGCGGGATACGAAAAAAAATTATCTTGATAAAATTAGAATCAATAAAACTTGTGTTATTCTTCATATTAAAAGATATGTTCCAGAGCGAGAATATAAAGGCCACGAGCCGGTATGGTTCGTTAAACAAAAAGACGCCTTTACGGGCAACGTCATACACGTTTACAACGGTCAATATTGGCAGTGTAAAAAGAATAAAGACTGGCACCTCTGTCCGGATATCTACTAGTCGGAAAAGTGACATTAGCTTTTTGATGGTACGCATCGGCCGCCTATTATTTATTTTTATGTAAAAATTGATCTTTATTTACATTTTTGTTATACACTATCCCAGTGACGTGTATAGCGCGTTATCATTTCGCTGGATTAAATCCGTGTTTACTAATGCAGACTTCTAAGTTTTCAGAACTCTTTCTTTGTGATATGAAGGTCATGCCGCGTTCCTTATGACATATGAGATTTAAATTAGAATGGGTCCGTATCAGCAGCAAGAATCTAGCTTCGACACTCGCCGTATTTATTCGAATAAACGGCGCGCCGTTTACTAGTAGTATCCTTAATGTAAACTTCGTATGCGCTGTTTATTAGAGAAATAACGCCCTGATTTTAAAGTCCATTTTGACAGCAGTGGTTTTCAAAGTTTTCTACTGATTTCTTGCGAAGTTTCTGTGAAATGCAGTCTCTAGATGAATCCGTTAGAGGTCAGGAAAATAGAAAGAAGTACAATTTGAATTTCAAGCTAAAAACTACAGCAAAAAAAAGAAACCTTCCAGTTGCTAGCCGCCTCAAAATAAAGTGAATCCAGGGTAAGTTATTTTCCATTCTTTTTCTTTTAATTTCATCAGTTGTTTTTATTTTTCCTTTCATTACTTTTGTTTTCCCTTCTTTCCTTTTTGTTTGTTCTCTTTTTCTTTCCTTAATAAAAAACAAGATTGGATCAAAAAGTGGCCTGATGAAGCGCAAAATTTCAATAAACGCGCCTTCTAACAAATGGCGCACCAAATGGACCCGAAAAAATAAACGGCGCGCCGTTTATTGGAATAATTACGGTAATGCTTTCAAATGTAATCTCACTAAATCCCATCTATTGATGCCCACTTTGTAGCGGTTAGGAATGAAAAATTTGGCTCGCTATAAAAGTATATTCGGGTGGCGTCGAACCTAATCTGGGCAGAAGAATTCACGGTTTACCTGCGCCGACCAGAGAAGTATACACGCTCGTCGGTGTCTGGGCCCTCAGCAGCTTAGCCGCAGCACTGATCATGAAGATGATGAAGGACCATAAAGTAGTTAATGTGTTTTTTACAGTGTCAGCAGAATGCAGCTGATGGGAACAGTGTCAAGGGCCTACTATACACTACCAGGCCTAGCCCTTAAAAATTCGCGTCCGGAACGCGTCTTTTTCGGCAGCACAAAGAAAACTTTCATCTTTCTTAACCCTAAATTGCATGCACAAAAATTTCAGAATTTTCAAAACTTTGTCAAAAAGTGAATACTGATCGTAAAGTGATGCGGTTTGTTGTGTTTAACTCGCCATTGCGCGAAGTTACTGTAGAAGATAAAAGTTTAGGTGATGCGGCTCTTCGTTCGCTCAAATTCAATATTTCCCCCCCCCCCCTCTGGGTCTACACATTCGGATTTTTCAATCAGACTGCGCTGAAATAAGTTGTTTCTTCGACGCTCGTTTTTTAGCGAGAAATTTATCTTCAGAATAAGCTATAATACACCATTTTTGGCCATTCCAAACTGTTTTTCTGGCGCTTTGAAAAATTTTGTCAATTTTTTGTTTCGTGTGTTATTTTTTTGCAGCTGTTCGTTTATGTTCCAGATTGCCACATAGGTTTTTATTATCGATAATATTGACACATCTTTTGAAGAAGAATCGGATGTAGAAGAAGGACCCCCAATTGTCAATCGGCAAAATTTTTGAAATTTCGGCCTTGATTCAGAGGCTAGTTTAGAGGATGATGCCGAGTTACCACCTTTGTTGGACGATGATAGTGACATTGGGGACACGCGCAGGAGCGACACTGGGAACACATCTATCGATGTTGAGGTCAATGATGGTACCATATTAGGCTCAAACATAGTAATTACCTGAGGTAAGTTTTGGGTTTTTCTTGGTTTTTTCATTTTATTCTTTTTTTTGCTTGGTTTTTGCATTATGCTATTTTTTTGCTTCGTTTTTTCATTATATTCTCAGTTTTTTATTGTTTTGCTTTATTTTCAGTCTTGGAGATGAATTTCGAACCATCAAACGCCATTTATGAACATGGCGATTATGAATATACCACAAATTTTGCGTCAGCCAAAGTGTACGATTTTCATTGGAATCAATTTTGTGCAAGCTGTAAAACGAAGAAACAAAAGATGTGTGTATTGCAAAGATTGTTGACATTTGTAAGGTGTTTTTTTGTAAAGTAAAATAGAACCAAAATGAAATTTTTAGTTGTTACACATTTGTAGTGTGAAAAAAAGAAAAAATGACGAAAAAAATTTTTTCCGAAAAAAAAATTTTAAAGGCAAAGGGCCCCCCTTTGCTTTTATGGGTAGAATTTTTTTTCAATTCATTAACTTATGCACATCATGTTGTAGATTTTAAAACGCTGATTCCAGCAAAAGAAACCGTTTTTGAATATATTCAGAATTCAATGAACAGCAGCTACAATTGTACCTCGGTCGCGACCGGATGCAATTTAGGGTTAATAATTGACATTCATGCAATAATTGTCAATCATAGGTTTTTCGTAATGCGTATTGATATGCACTTTGTTTTGATCTACAGTATGACAACAGTTGACCTTTCGTTTATATCTGGTAAATAATGTGTGCTTTTTGTAGGGAGGGAAGAAGAAAGCATCAGCAAAATTCTTTCACTTTGTGTGACACAAGCACATGGCCTGTCAATTTTATTATTGGCATGGTGTGCTTTTCGCGTCCTGGGTGCGTCCAGGACGCGTCCGGCATAGACGGTTAGTTTCGCCTGGTAGTGTACAGTGCCGTATGGCACGTTGTATAGCAGCTACTCATCATGCGCCGCACGGCACAATCTCTGCGGTTAGATTATTGACTCGATCAAGATATATTGAGAGACAATGTCTGAGAGAATTCAGCTTCTTATACAAGAGTTGTGATAAGTAATACAAGCCACCCACCACACTAAAGGGCCTACTATACTTCGCTGTACGGCACCACGTTGAGCTGCTATACCTCGCCACACGCGCCTGATTGCTGTTTTGACAATGTCAGATTTTTCATGCGGCAGCAATGCTTTAAGACACAATTTCTGAGGATTCAGCTTAGTTGTGATAAGTAAAAAATTAACCCTACCTGAAAATCACATATGTGGTGTAACTTGATGCGCTAGGAACGAAAATGATATTCATTTTGTCTGAAAATCTAAACTTGCATAGCTACAGTAAGGCGAAAGCTGAAAATTTCCGATTTTTTCAATTTTTGATATACACTTCTTTAAACTTTTCCAAGTTTAGGTACGTCAGACATCGTGTTCTGAAAATTTACCCAATATTAGGCCAATGGATATGCCACAGTTTACTGTAGGATTCATTAGTGTAAAGTGCTTATTAGGATTACAATGGTGCTTGAAACATCAAATTTTGAGAGCGAAAATTGTCGTTTTTTTCACAAAAACCCCCATATATACTGCTAAAGCTCAGAAGGACCAAAAAATTCCCTATACAATAGATAGCTTACGATGTCTTCTACCTGCTGACAAAAAATTACAGAAATTCATGTACTGCTAGAGGGTTGCACAACCTGAAGTTGGGACACTGTCTTATAATTGTATTTTCTGGAAGTTTCAACCTCCACCATGGAACTACTAGAGCTTGATAAATTCTAAAAAAGGGACAATAACACAAGTTTTGTATGGTGAATATTTATATAATTCCTGAACTCATGAAAAAATAAAATTCGCGGGGCTACAGTATCCCGAAGATTGGAATTTTCGAATTTTTTAGCATTTTGCTGTCTATTTACGTGACTTGAGATATATCGGCCTAGGCATTTAGTAAGTTTATTATTGACTGTGTGTTTGATACAGAATACAATGTTCTATCATGTGGTATGAAAATGTTTTCCGAATTGTGCATTTGACACTTTTTAGGAAGTTTTAAAATGTTAAAAATTTGACCGTAAAAATGATGAAAATGCAGGTTTCTCTCTACGAAAATGACTATATGTACTGCTAAAGCCAAAAGCACGCAAAATTTCCCTATTCAGTGGATACATTACGATGTCTGCTAGTTGCATACAAAAAATCTCCACAGTATGTGTATTGCTAGGGTGTTAAATCTGCAAAAAACTACTATAGTTGATATATTTTAGTTTGTAATTCTTGATTAACAGAAGGGGCTTCCACAAAAAACTTGGAGTTTTCGTCTTTGAGAATAAGAAAAATAAGAAAGCCGTCCCTATGAGAATTTTGTAAAAGGAAATGAATGTCCTATTGCAATGCTCCTCCTTCAAACTAAGAATCATTAGTTAATGAAGGACTTGTTCGAAATTCAATATCATCGTCCCGATCCTGTGTTTCCCATTGGTTCTGTTGTTCAAATGTGTGGACTGATTGCTGGTCTTGTTGTCTATGGTCACCCAACCCCTTATTCAACATGTCTCATTTTTGACCAAATACTTTCGGCATCAGGATTCTGTAGCCAGGTCCCGTTTATCGAGAATTTGATGTTTCAAATCATGATGATGTTTCTGTTAATAACTGTGGCCCAGATTTACCAGTCTGTCAATCATTAATGTGTATAGGCAGCATTTCACCTGGTTGTCCGAATGACTGTGCTAAACCTCCATTTCTACTGGAGGAACATATTTTGAAGATCAACCCAGCTGCAATATTCATGCTCAATGGCCTAAACAGTCCATGCTTTAGTAATTTTACACCAATGACATACTACAATTTACCCTCACAGCAAATTTTTGATCTAAGGAATACCACCTTCAGTTCAGCGATGAAAGTGGGCAGAAATTCAACGTCATTGCCTGCTCAGAAACCTGAATTTAATAAAAAGCATAAGTGTGCTGACAGTGAATCCATGTTCAGGATTACACCTAGTGAGGTTGACAATGAAAGGACTGCGAAGTATCTATATCAGTGGACAGAATTATTGATGAAAGCATTCCAGAAAGTGCTGAGTGTTTCATGAAACATGCTTTCAATAATTCCCTATTTATCTCAACTGGAACATTAAATTTGAAGAAAAGCAAACATTTATTGATCAAGAATTGAAAATTAAAATTTATCAACTGTTCTATATTTTTGAAGATTTAACACCCTAGCAGTACACGAACTTAGGAAATTTCAGTGTGCAACCAGCAGACATCGTAGTATATCCACTGTATAGGAAGATTTTGAGTGCTTTTGGCTTTACATATAGTCATTTTTGTGGAGAGAAACCTGCATTTTCACCATTTTTATGGTCTGATTTTTGACATTTTAAAACTTCCCAAAACTGTAAAACTGTAAAACACACAATGTGGAAAACATTTTCATACCACATTATATAGCATTGTGTTCTATATCAAATACACAGTCAATAATAAAAATTCTAAATGCCTGGGCCGATATATCTCAAGTCATGTAGATAGATAGAAAAATGCGAAAATTCCAAACTTTGGGATACTGTAATTTTTAATTTTATTTTTTTTTTTTTTTATTTTTTTATTTATTTTATTTTTTTATGAGTTTGGGAATTATATTAATATTCACCATGTAAAACTTGTATTACTGCCTCATTTTTAGAATTTATCAAGCTCTAGAAGTTCCAAAGTGTAGGTTGGAACTTCCAGAAAATACAATTATAAGATAGTGTTCAAACTTCAGGTTATGCAACCCTCTAGCAGTACATGAATTTCTGTAATTTTTTGTCAGCAGGTAGAAGACATCGTAAGCTATCTATTGCATAGGGAATTTTTTGGTCCTTCTGAGCTTTAGCAGTTTAGAGCTTTAACTTTAGCAAAAAATGACAATTTTTGCTCTCAAAATTTGATGTTTCTGTAATGTAGATGCTAGCTCATTGTTGTAAATACATAATGCACACTATGTGTTATTTATTATTACATATAAATTTATTTTATAATTCATCGTCTCAAGGATGTCTTGATTTCACATGTTGACATTCCAATAAATTTATTTGAAGTGTTCTGTTTTCATTGTCCCACACCCCAGTAGCTGTTATTAACCCAATTGAAGACGCTCTAATTAATTTGCACATTGGCACCTGGCCCCCAGAATCCACATAAAAATACACATTCCATAGCTATATCAATTCGCCACAAAAACCGTAAATACACCTGCCAAATCTTGTGGAGAGATCACAATATGGCCGACGATTTCTTGGAGGTTTCAACCTATGTCACTCCTCCCCAATGACATGTATGCTTTCAAGTAAGTGCAAAAAGTTTATCTTCAAAGACTACAAAAATGGTTTAACACCCCACAAAGACTTTGTGAAGGTGACTGAGAAAAATATTGATTTCTGTCAACTGGGCAAGTGCCTGTGTGCACACAGGCCCTTTCTGCAGCTTTATCTCTGCAGAATTTGGTCTGGGCGTCATGAACTCCGCCCAAGTCTTACTGTAGCCGACAGAGTGCTTAAAAGCATGTTGTGATATGATTTGGCTTATTTTCTGGGTTTCCAGCATCTTCATGTGTTTTTAGCTCTCCCGCATGCCGATTTATATTCATTTTAGTAGTTCCCCGATGTATTAGCACAGTCTCAGCTCCCTCTCTTACTCGTGCCCTTGGCGTCACATTTATTTGCATATTTCGCCTCCCTCCATTGTCCTTGCACCGGATTCCCATCATTATTATTTCGAATAAATCATCTACTGGATGCTGTTTAGTAGGGATGGGCTGGGTATCCGGATCCGGATCCGGATCCGCGGATATCCGCCTAAATTTTTGGATCTGGATCCGATCCGGATCCGCTGAACCAATTTTTTTTGGATCCGGATCCGATCCGGATCTGCCAAACCAAATTTTTTAAGATCCGGATCCGGATCCGGATCTGCTGTTGTCAATGATTAAGATCCAGCCAAAATCGGATTTTTATTCACATAAAGTTTTACAAAAATTTCAAGCCAACGGTAGCTAAATTATACTTGACAAACAGTAATTTCTCAACAGTATCACCCTTCAAATGATTTCTCGTAGGATCATAAATTTGACCAGCCCCACTGAATAATTGTTCAGAGGGGACACTTGTTGCTGGTGCAGACAAAAATTTTTTGGCTATCAATGACAGGTTCGGCAGTGAGGTTTGATTTAAACGCCACCAGGTCAATGGATTTTCTTCGGGTGAAATTCTTTTCATCTTCTTCAGATATATTTCGATTTCCTGTAAATTCTATGAATTAGTAAGTATATATTGACAATGATGCATTAAAAAATACTTTGCTCGCTATATTTATATCTTCTGGTTCAGTCTGATCTTCATCGTCGCTGCTACTGGCTATAAAGTCATGAAATGAACCGATTTCCCGCTGATTTTCAGTTTTCTGCCTCTTAGCAGGTGTTGGAATTATGATCTGGCTATGATCATTGATATTACTAACTAAAGTTTTCAATGCTTCAACTATATTCGACATCGTTCCAGGCTTTTCGAAAAATTTGTCTTTGTATCTGGGATCAATAAAAGTAGCGATTGTAAATTCTCTATGAAAAATGAAAATATATTCTTAGATTATAATGTATTGTATTATTTGTATTTCCTAGTTACTCTATTGTTTCGAGATTTCCAAATTTGATGTCAATGTTTGACTGCAAAGCTTCAACAAATGAACCAATTCCTCGATTGTCCAAATTTTCGAGCACATTTTTCAGCCAGCATACAGTCGGAATAACATCAGCTCCAGTAGCAGAACTTGAGCTCAACTAAAAGGTTTCCATTTAGAATGATGAAATGACATAATAGAAATATATATGACCAAATTACCATACCTTATCTGTTGCATTTTGAAAAGGCAACAAGGCTGCCACAATTTTTTCAAGAGTTGATGTTGCTATATTCCAATCCGTAATATCTTCTTCAGCTGCAAAGAGCACCAATGATTCTTTCAGTTCTAGAATTCTTGAAAGCATGGCCAGGGTTGAATTCCACCGCGTAGGGACTTCCTAAAAGCATGGTAACAGCTATAATCCTGTGAGATAAATAATATTCTTCATCTGCTAACTTGGATGAGCCTCAAAGGTGGCTGATTAGGCTTCAGACGCATTTGGATTTCGGCTAATTTTTTCCTAGCATTATCTGAACGATGAAAATGACCAGCAATTTGACGGCATGTCGAAGTGGTATTCTCCACCAACTGCTGGAAATCCAATGCTAGAAAAGTAGTAATTGAAATAAAACTCATTTTCATGTCAAGTTTATAATGTAATGACTGACCTCGAGTGACTATCAAGTTCATTTGATGAGCTGCACAACTGATATTTTTCAGCTTGGAATCATTAAGAGCTTTTACAATATTAGAACCAGAATCACGGACTACTACGTGCACCTATATTAGAAGTTTGGATCAAATTTCGTCAAAGGTTCCAATAATACTTACGATTTTTTTTATTTATATTCCATTTGTTCAACATTTCGTCGAATACTTGTGATAAATGTGCCCCAGTGTGGCGTTCTGAACCAAGAGGCTGTGTGTGCAATACGTACTTTTCCCTTTCATGAGTAGCTGTTATCATGTGGGCTGTCAAGCTAAAAAGAAATAAGATCAATGTATCCAATAAAATCCAAAATTTTTTCACTCTAAAACAACCTGAAAAGGGCTTCTACTTGATTTGACCATATATCAGTTGTAAATGAAATATGATTATCATTTTCCTTGATTTTCTCTTCAATTTTTGCATGAAGTTTGTCATGGTATGCAAACAAAGTCTTTTTGTAAAATTTGCGCTTTTTCAATTCATATTCAGGAATCTAAATATAAAAACATTCATCAATATTAAAAATCTCTACTAACACATTCTTATTACTTCAGTCATTAAATCTTGAAATCCAATTGATTCGACAAATTCAAAAGGCAAATCACAAATTGCCAGCATTCGTGCTATTTTGAAGTCAAGGCGAACTGATTTCGGATCATGTGAGGGCAATTTTTTCTGAAAAAAAACTACCACAAATGCCTTCATTTTTTTCTAAATCAGCTGATTTAATTTTACTTTCTGCAGGAAACAATTGTCCAAAGATGTTTGAGATTTAAGTTCAAGCTTCAATTTGGTTTTTGAATCGCTAGGGTTGCTTTTTTGGCTACCTTTAATGGAAAACACAAAAATTAATTCATTAACATAACTAGTGGTAATTCGTTTCACATTTACTTTTATTTTCATTATCTTCTTTTTCTTTTGCCGTGAACTGCTTAAATATTGCTGGGTGTTTCCTCTCCAAATGTTTTCTCTGACATCCAGTACCACGGCCTTTTCTGGATAGCTGTATTCCACATTCATTGCACTTTGCTTTTTCTTCATCATCTGGGCAGACTGTGAAGTAATCCCACACTCTGCTAGTGAAAGAAGAACTTGAATCCATAATTTCTGAAAAAAAGTTTCCATTTATATTAATTTCTTTTCTGATGAAACCAATATTAATCTTAACATGAATACAATTTAATGAATGAAAATTAGCACATCTGAACTATTTCAATAAACAAACATGTCAAACATCAATAATTTATTGACACTAATGAATATAAATTCATACAACTTAATTTTAGACAAATTAGACATGATACATATACTTATTGAAAGATCCGGATCCGATCCGGATCCGCACGGATCTGTCCCTGAAGATCCGGATCCGGATCCGGATCCGCCAAACCAAATTTTTCAAGATCCGGATCCGGATCCGCCATCATCAAAAAAGTCGATCCGGCCCATCCCTACTGTTTAGTCCCCTTTA
>CAWUHX010000026.1:1749049-1831569 GCA_963922205.1 Romanomermis culicivorax | reverse complement strand
AAGCAGTGGTATCAACGCAGAGTACTAAAAGAAATCGGATGCTGCAAGAATTCAGATATTTTTATAGAATTTATTAGGCATTCTACATTTTTCTTTAATTTTCGTCTACGAATTTCTTTTTAACACCGATGCAAATAAATTAAGGATGTCTATAATTGCTTTCTCCCGAAAAAACTGAGCCGAAAGTCGCGTCGCGTAAATTTTGGTTAAAAAATTAAGCCCAATGAAACACCAAAAATAAAAATTTTGGTTTCCGATCACACTGACTAAATGAACAGTGGAAGTTAACCATTTCTATTCATTTTTTAGTCATTGACAATCTCAGAGTTTGTTGCGATCATACAAATGTACTATTCAAATACAAATCAGGTTCTAGACAAATAAAAGTATAACTGATACTATTGACTCGGCGCCAAGCGCCGAGAAAATTTCGCGTTTCCAGCAGTGTTTTTTCGTGCCAATAACCTGGTTTTTGGAAGTTTTGGAATTTGGAATGGCACAAAAATTTTGAGCGTTTGTGCCAATTGGGCACAAAATTTTTGGCTGTTCAACATTAAATTCCCTTGATTTTTAGACGATTTAGCGGCCGAAAATGCAAAAAAATTTCGGCGCTTCGCGCCTAGTCAATGATGAATATAATATTATTACTCGTATTTGACCCGAACGCAATGAGTTCTCTTCGAACAGTGTATCAGCATCATTGCAGCAAAGTTTATATGCTGTCAATGAATGATGAATGGAAATAAATTCTGAATATTCTATGTTCATTCAGTCTCATTCGGATCTAAAACTGAAATCCTTACTTTTTGAGCTTGATTCATTCAAATAGCAAATTCGATATTGTTGGTAATGGTACCTTTTTTCGACCGAAATTTTATACAATTTTCGACTTTATTTTCACTAGTTTTTGCATTGTTCTTAAATATTTGTATAAGATCCGTGGTCGAAAATTGAATCAATTTGAACTTCCATGATGCAAGAAAACTAGCTTTTGATGGTTTTTCCGATAAATTTAAGCAAATTTATTGATTTTAGAGTGAGCAACTAAAAATTTATCTGTGCAACCAAAATTTTTCTCCAAGTTGCACATATAGCAACCTGGTCTGTGAAAAAACTCTGCTGATGATTGGTTTGAATAATGACTTATTTAATATGTGAGCCTTATTATTCTGTGTGTGATTGAAAGCGTATTCAAAATGGTGGTTGTGTTTCTACTGGGATTTTGAAGAAGTAAAACCTCAAGTAGTTTGAAGTAAAACAAACACTGTCTTTTCAAATAATTCATTCAAAAAATTTTTTAGTTTTTGCTTGTTGGAATTCGTATTGGCCTGTAAAATTTTGTTATCTTATAAGCCAATTGGCCTGTCGAGAAAAATGAAAAATAAAACCATGTAACCAACAAAGAAATCAATGAAGCAATTTACTCATCCAACTAAACAGTCAATTAGGAAATTACCAACCAAACTACAGTGTCAATGAACCAACTAATCAAGAAACCAATTTCAACTAACTAACTTATCAATTAAATAATTAAGCAACCGACGAAAGAAGGAATTGATCAAACATACTGGAAATGGAACCAATCGATCAGGGAACTAACCATCATGATCACTGGCCACCGCCAGTAGAATCCAGTGAAGCATTTATGCATGACTTAATGGTTTTCTCACTAAAGCAGATGAGCATATGGGCATGAATTTGCTTTTCAATATGTATGTAAATGTAAAATGAAATGACGTTATGTAGTTAGTACCATACATGCACATAGGGGGAGTAGGGCGGGGGTAAACCCTCTTACCTGGGACCCTAGCCACCTCCCTGGTCCAAAAAAATCGTCAAACACCACCTGAACGTTTTCCGAAACTGCTTTTTTGATGATTTTTGTGCATATTTTGTATGGAAAACAAACCTGCAGAACTTTTTTTTGTTTTTTTACTCGCCCCTGGATAAAAAGTCAAAGGACCCTAACCCCTATAAATTCTTGGCGTGCATGTTTGGTTAGGACTTTCCACCAGTAGATAAATAAATATTTCAGAATAGTCTGCTGCCTACTATACATAAGGCTTCTCGACTTTTTCTGGCGATTTGACTTTTGCTTGGTTGGTTGGATCGTCACTTCAATTGATCAGCATATTTTTTTCGATTGAAATTCTCAATTGATGGATCATGGATTTTTGATTCTCATCGATTCGTCAAGGCCTCCATGTGTGAGGCTTGATCAGATGTTAGTTTTTATCTTGTTTATAATTGAAAAATTGGTTCAACCCCAGTGTTTTATTTGTGCCAGTCTGTTTGACATGTACAAACATCAGTCACAGGGTTCATAGCGACCCGGAAAACCGGGAAAACACCGGGAATTTTTAGTTGAACCGGGAGAACCGTGAAAAAACCGGAAATTTCTTGCAGGAAACCTGGGAAAGTCAGTGCATTTTCTGGACAATGTCAAGTGTGTGAAAAATATGTCGAAAAGGTGCGTTCCGGTGCATTTTAGAAAGTCGAAACCTGGAAATCTTCCGGCGCTTCGCGCCGGTAATGATTATTTTGATGATTGCTCGCTATAATCCAGCTCGAGGGCTACAATAAGCATGTCTATTTTATTTACTAGTTAGCATTCAATAATTGTTACCACATGTCTCGCCTCGTGGTTTATTCAGTTTATCTTTCATATTGCGCGTTAGTATTTCTGAGTTAAATGAAGATTTTTTCCGATTATAATTTTTTCAATTTTTGGCGAATGATTGGAGCGAAATCAATTTGGGAAAGTGACAGATTACTGCTGTCGAATAATCTAATTTTTTGGTTGCTTTTCCGATTTTACAAATTTAATTGGCATTCTTTCAATATGATATTTTGCATTTTGTCTGACTATGAAAAATGATTGAATTAAATTCCAGTGTTCTAATATCAAAACTGCAAAAAAATTTGGCGCTTCGCGTTTACGTAAACTATTTACAAATTTTGTTGTTTCGCCAACTTCATGAAACATCGTAGACTTCAAGCTGATTTTTAGCTGGTTAACATGTTCAAATCATCCGCAAATTGTTCATGCATGAACATCATTAAGTCAGAAGAATCAAATTTTAAATACGAAATCGTTCTGAAAAGATTCATCATCGACGATTCTAAACTATCGGGATCAGAAAATTTTTTAGAAAGAATGATTCATATACAGTCTATGATTCTTCATTTTAGCCAAGCATATATATGTCAGCCGTCGAATTTTTATGCAATTTAAGTTTTCCTCGCTTTGGTTTTATGTTAACCTGTTACTATGAATTTGATAAAGTCTTACCATAATCTGACGCAAAAATGAAACATTTTTGTTTTCTCTCCATTTTTGATGAACTACGAACTCTAGAAGCAGGAATTTGTTCAGAAAAGCTCAAAATGCATAAATAAAGCATATTGTGGCATTTTCAAATGGAAAAAACGATACGGCGAAATTAGCGAAAAAAAATTGACTTCTTTCGCCAAATAGCGATAGCGTCTCTGCTAAAAAACAGTGCTATCGACCCTATCCTGCCTTTAAAGTATAGTACGATAATTAGAAGTTAGTAAATTTTGGGCTCTTTCCCCATTTGGGGAAGAAAATTTCGGGAATTGGATACAAAAAAGATGCATTTTCGTGCATTTTAGAAGATTATAATCTCAAAATTTTCCGGCGTGAACTTTAATAATCATTATTATGTTATTACCTAGCTCAGGCGCGGCTTTTAGCATGTCTACCTTCACTTCTCACTTAATTTATAATAGTTTTCATCATCTTAAACGTATTATCTCATGTTTTAATCGGCACTCTTCAATATTCGTCTTTCATGATTCACATTTTTCAGTGACACATTTTTTGAGAAAGATCAATACGTCAATTCTCTAAACTTTTTGAAGCGATTATTCGTTTCTTAATGTAAAATCAATTCAAATGCTTCATGGAAGTAGTTTTTGGATATATATTCTCTTCTTACTCATGTCTTTTCGGCCGAGCTTATGAGAGTCTGCGAATAAAAACTGGTTTTTAAATTTTTCAAATGATAAAATTCTAAAAATTACGACTTTTGAACACAAAATTCGAGTCTAATTCTTGAAATAAATGTTCGGAAAATTGATTCTCCAGCATGGCAGAATGTCAGCACTCAAAGAAATTTTCTGGCGCTACGCGCCAGAAAGATTAATATCTTTTTTGGACTCTCACTTGTTTCATCATAGAGGACTTGACCGTCAATTTCTCATGCAATCCAATCCAAAGT
This sequence comes from Romanomermis culicivorax, assembly GCA_963922205.1. Taxonomy (NCBI): domain Eukaryota; kingdom Metazoa; phylum Nematoda; class Enoplea; order Mermithida; family Mermithidae; genus Romanomermis; species Romanomermis culicivorax. Next base: position 1,827,325 of record CAWUHX010000026.1, on the reverse strand, counting down.
CATTGTGCTCTTGGATAGTTTTCTGGAAAATTTGTTCCACAATGCTTGTAGATTAGACTTCGATCAAACTCGAAAATTTCTATTTTTTCCTCAATTTTGATGAGATTAACTTCTCTAAAAAACAGGAGTAGATTTGAAAAAGCTCAAAAATGCATAAATAAAGCGTCTATGAGCATTTTTAAGCGAAAAAACGACTTCGGAAAAATTGGGAAACAAATGGAAACAAATTTTGACCCCTTTCCTCATTTGGGGAAAAGGCCCGGGAAAAAACAGTGGTAAAACAGTGAGTTTTTTTGCTTTTCTGCACTGTGCAGAAAGTCGGGTGCAGAAAAATCACAAGTTCGACATCTAAATTACGAAGACCCATAAAATCGACTTCAAATTCGCTCATATACATATGCGTATTATGTTCATTATTGGGACATTTTCATAAAATATCTGGGAAACCTGGGAAAGTCACGGGATTTTTTTTGGCCAAGTGTGTATGAACCCTGCCTTGAAAAATCCAAAACTTAATGAACGTTTTATTTTATTTTCACAAATAATTTTACTGCTTCTATGAATTTTTTAGTGTAAATCCTGTAACTTCGAACACATTTGGCTTTGACTTAATCCAACGACTTCAAAAATATAGAAAAAGGGATGAATTTTTTCGCAACAGACAGAAAAAATATTCTATTAGTGTAAGTGCGAAAAAGTTGACTGTAATCACAAACAATTAACTTTCCAGATCGATTATTTAATGATTTAGACGTCACGACTGAAATGTGTTCGAAGTTGGGAACATGTTCGAAGTCGGAGTTTTACCATGATTTACCTGGTTTTGTTTTCGTTAATTTAATTTTGTGATTTCAAGCACCTTGTTTTTGGCTTTCAATGGTCATTTTTTACTGTTTACATTTTTAGGAATCTGGAAAGTCAAAAAACTTCCCTTTTCTAAGATGCTTTCATTGGTTCATTTAAAGCAACGACTGTTACGAGACTGTTTTTTTACTATGCTCCAAGTCTCTGTTTTGCCATACTCGTATATTTTTAAATGGGTATACGAATTTTGAACTGTTGTTCTTTTTTTATTCTTTTTTGCATCTTAAATTTCTACGTACCTGTATACTGAAAAAATATGTCAAAACCTACCGGGAAAAAACGTTTTTACCTACCGGGAAAACCGGGAAAAGCCGGGAATTATGTTTTTTGAAATCGCTATGAACCCTGCAGTCAAAATTTTTTGTACACTAAAAAACCAGGATAATGCATGTATTTTTGCACAAACCTTCAGATAACACTCGAGTTCATGATCTTATATAGCGCAAAAGTGTGTAGTATTGAAGAATACAGCTTCATGCTGGAAAATCAATTTCCCGATATTTTATTAAAGAGACAAACTTATTACAGAAATATAATGTCCAAATTTTCTGTTCATCATTTTTTTATCATTTCACAGATCAAAAAATATAATCATACCTTCATAAGTTTGAAAAAATTCGAACATGAAATTTCTAAAAATTACTTCTATGATGCTTCTGAATTCAAATTCGGCTCCTTGTTTGAAATAGTTACAAAAAAGTTGGAAAAATTTAGATTTTAGCCTTTTAACATGCACCAAAATAAACATCTTTTATGTCACACTCCCGACATTTTTCCGAAGATTTTTCCTTAGAAAAGCACGATTTGAGAAAAACAGCAAGTGGACAAATCCGAAGAATTATACAACAGAGGCCAGAAATTTCACGGTGTTTTTTGATTTAAGAGCCTGGGGAAAAGTTTCCTGACCAGGTAATGCCGACAAAATCTTTTTGTACTTTGTGATAAGATACCAAAAATGTTTGTACGGAGCCAAAAATGTTCGTCTTGTATAGAAAAAAATATGTAGTTAGTTGGAATTGATTGTGGAATGCCAAAAGAACCTCGCCAAAAATCTCCTTCTCTTGACGGGCTGACTATTGGAGTGGAGATGAAAGGAAAACGTTTTGGTGCCTGTTAGAAGGTTGAAACCCTTTCGTTTTTGGCGCCGCATGCTACTTATGTGTCGAACTGAGCGTTGTTTTGATGCATTTTATCAGGTCAAGATCTCAAATTTTCGTGTCCTCGAAGCAAAATTATACATTACTACTATGCAGGAGGACAGAACAATTTTAGGAAGTCATCTAAGTTCATCGATATGAAAATGAAGTATTATGTTGATTTGGAATGTGTTAGTGATGTTCCGCTACTGCTTTTCCAGCCGGTACCGGTACCAGTACGGGTTCCACGGTACTTTTATACAACATGTAATAAAGAGTAAATAAATATGTACTTTTATTCTTAACAAAGTACACTACACCTGTACATAACATTAGTATTGAAAAACGAATCTGTATATTTTACATCGAAACTCAAAAAGCCATTATAGATTGAGTTTATATCGAAAACCTTTTGAAAAGTAATAAATTCAAATTATTCGGAAAAATTCAAAAGATGATTTGTCAATTTTCTATATGTAAACAGCAAAAAATACTGTACTTCTTGGTTTTAAAAAATAACATTTTTAAATTTTAAAAGTTGTGCGTTTATTTTTAAAATTAGCTTCCAATTATTGTTTTTTTGTACTTGACCCGTTTGTACTGGTACAAACGATCAGAAAATTTATCGATTTTTGCAGTTTTTTTGACAAATTTTCTGGCATAGTCTTGAACTATGGCTTAGGTTTAGGCTTACTACAAACTTGGCATAATCTAGCCTCTAGTTGGTTACCGCACTTTCTTGTCGTGTCTATTAATCATTTCAGGAGCTGCCGGAAAATATGTAATTTTTCCCTAAAATGACCGGAAAAATAAATCCATGGCACGAAGCACCAAGAAAATTCACATTTTTTACCATTTTTTGTTCAAAAATTGACATCTTTAATAAAAAAAAATTGACATTTTTCAGTATTTTTCAGACCAATAGTATGAGGGTCCCAACGGCTACCATATGGCTAGATATTGGATTGGAAAATCCTGGGTGGGGGGGGGGGTGCGGTCGCCCAATGGCTAGCCATATGGTCGACAATTTCTGGGGGGGGGAGTTCCCATAGCACTCCCCCCAATTACATGTATGGGTCGGGGTCCATTTTATTTTTCCACTGCTATTCTGTTGATATGTATCACTAAAGGGGTCATTTAAGGGCATATATACTTGCCTCTTCGGACAGAATAGATCGTCAATAGTTTGAAACACTCAGCCTGAAAATCCAATTTCGGTTGGAAAGATAACCGCAATTTTCCAGAAAACGATCAACAGTAACCTCCAACCGAATCAAACGAAACGAAAATTCCCGTTTCGTTCGCTAACGTTGTGTCAATTGCATTTCGGTTCGTTCCGTTTCATCAGGAAAAGCAAGTATAAATGACCCTTCAGACACGATTTCTGGGAGATTTGTGCCACTTCTCCATTGACCTATGACAAGTTGGAAAATCATATATAATATCTGAAAATGAGATATTTTGAGTGGTTTTACATGCTGAGTACTGTGACAGCATTCATTCGGAGCAAAAGTCAAAATTCACATCTCTATAATACCTCAAGAGTTGAAAGTTTTACATTTTTTAGCATTTTTCAGTCTCTATGCTTGTTTCGGAATATAAATCTCATAACATTCATATAATAGACAGAAGGTATGAGATAAATTTTCGGACATCTTTCCAATTTTATGTCGTTTTATAGTGTCAAAAACAAAGTCGAAATAACCTGTAAAGTCATTTGAAAGACTTTTTGAGCACCCTCTTATAATAGGCCACAGAATTTTTTCGTTATTTCTGTGGCCAATTATCCAACATGTTGCATTAAAATTTAAATCAGGTTTGTGTACTGTTTTTGGGAGTTGTAAATGTCCGCACATATTAAAAATTAGTGCAAAAAAACAATTTGATGGCATCAAATATGACATCAATGGGATGCAGGAAACATTAAAAACGTTCGGATTGGACGAATAAAAAAGAAAAGATTTTTGTCGAATCACTGGCACAATTTCATCAATCTATTCATAGTGGTTGTGCAACAGGGTGTCTCGGAAAAGATGCAACAGAAATTCTTTTTTACGGTAATTGAATTCAAAAAAGTCGAAGCTTGAAAAATGTTACATTATAGATGACGTCAGTATGACTCCAGCCTATGTTATAAGGTGCGGGAAAGTTCTCAACAGTAGAAGACACCCTGCTTCACACCATCTGAGGTTAGAATAATAGTCGATTGTAGTGCCTTTAAACTACAACAAAGTGCATTGGAATAACTCTTGTGCGTTAAAGCTATAAATTCGATTTTTTATGTCTCATTTTTACGAAAATTCATTTCTCAGCGTTTTAGAATATAGAAGCCCGAAAATTTTACGCGCGAGTTTGAACCAATAACCAGAATCACGGAAAGGTCAGTAGCATTTCAATTTCTTGGAAATCTATCACTATCAGGCTCTCGACCGTCGTATAAATCCGATTATGTCGTCTATCAGCACAATCTGACTGACCTGAAGAAAATTTTTCAATTTTTCCTCATTTTCATGAATTACTGAATCTGGGAACATCAAAATGCTTGAATAAGCTACAAAAATACATAAACAAAGAGTGTGGCCGCAATGTCGACATTTTCAAAAACGTAGGAAAGTTTCAAAAAATTCTAAAAGAATTTTGGTATGGTTCACAAGTAGAAAGAAATCTCCGAGGAAAATAGCGGTGGACGGAAATCAAAGAAACAACATCATGTTCATCAACTTTTGATTTGAATAGAACTGTGTTGACACCTTAAGTGTATTTGACCAAGTTATAAAACAAATTATCAATCGGTGTGTTAAGTGCTTTGTTTTGACTTCGAAACGTCAAAAATTTTTTCCTAAGATGCGGTAAAAGCCCCAAAGAATTTTTCCCAAACAACACGATTTTGGGAAAAAAGTTTCCCTAAAACCGTGTGATTTTTGCTATTTTCCCAAATTTATTAAAAATGATTGATTTCTAGCTGATTTTTTTGGTTTTCCATGGCTTGATTACGACATTAGTTGACTAAAAACATCATTACATTGTCCAGTTCTGATTGAAGATCAGTTTGATTCTTAATTTTATAATTTCATCAATCGCGAGAAAAACTGAACGTTTCAAAAAAGGCACGTCTTCCTAATTTCTTCCTTGACCAAGATCATAACAAACGCGCCACCTTCATCTATAGATGCCAAAATTGAAAATGTTTAGTTTCGAAAGTTAAGTAGCAGCAGTTCTCATATTTTCCTGTTTACCAGATAGAATTATGTGTCGGCGTAATTTATTCTCAATATTTTCCATGGTGTACATTTCGTGTATCGCATCATTATTCGAAGATCAAATGGGAAAATTCGATTGGTGAGCCTTATTATACATTCTCTTGTGCAACCTGAAAGTACCACATTTATGTAATGGATATATTATCCCCGCCCTGTGTTTCGGAAATAATATACCGACCTATTTTAGCGAAATTGCTAATTTTGTAACCACTTTAAGACAAGTCTAGTCTAGACATCAGTCTGTGCACATACCGTCGAGGGGGGCTACTTGGGACAGAAATGATGAAAAGTTTGTGCATTTTACATCACAACTTTTGTTCCAATGAACTTTTCCCAACTGAACTTGCTTATTATGTACAAAAAAGGATGCTCTAGCGACTGAAACTATTTTCATTCAGTTTGAATGAAAGTAGTTTCAGTTTTTTTAAAAAAACCCTGCTGTCCCAAGTAGCCCCGTATTGAGACTACTTGGGACAATAATGATTAAAAGCTGCTTTTCTGCTTTTGAAACTGAATTTGTCCTAAGATGAACTGCTGTAGGGCTTCTTGGGACAACGTGAGTGTTTTAAAAAAAGATCAACGAGTTTATTGCACGAACAAACAATTTTAGAGGTACACGATTAGGCAAAAAGTAACGTACTTTTTGCGCATTTACTGGAAAAATGCCAGCACTTTTGAATCCGCTAATTAAATTTTGTTTTCCTAAATGAGTTTTGTAAATTTACTTTTGGACATGTTATTTTATACATTGTGGTCCAACGTCTGTCCTAACTCTTTTTATATTGTTTGCTAAACGAACTGACAAATGTTCTTTATGCCGACGCAAAAAACCTTCTGCCCAACCACGACCAGGAAGATTTCCATTGAAAAATTTATTTTCAGTGGTACCTGTATAATACTTTAAAATTCTGATCATTTAAAAACTCATCATAAAAACACAAGTAACCTTTTCTATCTAGATAGTCTTTTACAATCTGACACAAACATACATGTAACGGAGCTCCGAGGTCTGGGGGGGTCAGTAATTCCCTAAATTTGGGGGGAGGGGTCCCTGAAGGAAAAAAAATTCGATTTTTTTCATGAAAAATGTCCGAAAAACGGTTTAAAAAGTAGTAATTTTTGTCTAAAAAATGATAAAATATGTACTTCTGGCGCGAAGCGCCGAAAAAATTGACGTTTTTGACCATTTTTTGTTCAAAATTTGACATTTTCAATGAAAAAATGACATTTTTCAGTATTTTTCCGACTAAAACTATAGGGATCCCTAGGGCTACCATATGGCTAGCCATAGGATTGGCAAATCCTGGGGGGGGGGGTCGCCCAATGGCTAGCCATATGGTCGACGATTTCTGGGGGTGGGGGTTCCCATAGCACTTCTCCCCCCCCAATTACATGTATGGACACGAATCAGTTTTGCTCATCGGAAACCCCCATTCAGAAAGTACACCAATGCACTCGTCGACTCTTCTTCTCTAGTCAAGCCTGTCCGATGGCCGTGACGTTCTATGTTTTTACTATTCACCTTACGATTTATCGTACTTTTAGAAATATTGAGATACAAAACGGCCACTTCGCGCACTGGCATACCATCTCTGCAAAACTGAACTGCAGCTTCCAAATCCTCTTTGGAATAATCACCGTATCGACGTGCACTGAGCTTTCTTTTATAATTTCTCATTATAAAATTAAAGCTAAATACAAAATGACACTTATTTGTGCTGATTTTAATGCAAAAAACCACGTGTCCCAAGTAGCCCCGCATGTCCTTAGTAGCCCCCTTTAGCCGAAAATATTCGTTTGATTCGATTCGAAATTTTGGGGCTACTTGGGACAAAAAATTTTCTATAGTAAACCTGTACGAAATAAAATTAAACAACACGGTATCATCTAGCGGCATTAAAGCCTTATGATGAGCACGTCGCAGCGCAATAAGACATACCATAAGCAATATAGTGAAGTTTACGACAAATAAAAATTACATAAAAAGAAAGATATACTTAATACAATAGTTCCTGGCCCAGTGCCAATTAGTAAAAAACAGGTTTTCACACTTCTTATAGCAACACCACATATCCTGCTTCACAATGAATCGGAGTTTCTGGGCAACTTTAAATCTTTTTTTCACATTTGTCCCAAGTAGCCCCCCATGACGGTAGTCAAACTTAATCATGAAGAATAAGTCTGTGGTCGATGGAACTTATTTAGATCTTATTAAAAAAACTCAATTATTGTTTTATGTTTTTATTTTTGGCCGTGTTCTAAAAATGCAAGAAAATGTGTGCAAAAAAGTATCCCAGTATACTTTTATCTGACTGGGTGGCTGATCGTAATGTGTACCTGTAAGTTTAGCCATATAGCGACATTGACCATAACATTTAATAGTGTTATTTGAACCCGGCGCTTAGTGCAGGCACGGCTAAAATTCTTATTCGTCTATGAATTATTCTTATTGTCTTTCAAATCCTAATATTCGCTTGAATATTTGCATTAGAACATGTTATTAATTCACGGTTTTTCCACCAACTTCTAAAACTGAAAGTTGAGTTTTGAGGCTTCTAAAAACTGAACAAAATTTAGCTCCGATCTTGATAAATTTTATTCTTAAACGTGATTCCGACAAATTTTCAAGTATTTGTGAACTTTTATTTATTATCAAATTATTTGTTGAATAATTTAGGATTTTCTGTTTTCAAAAGCATGATGGTGTTTCTATCGAGAATTCAAATCCACACCTTTTGAAAATTTTGTTTCTGGGGAGTTTCGAACAATTTATCGATCGTCAAATGTAAACAAACGATAATACCATTTTTAATCGAAAATACAATGTTTTAAAATTTGAAGATTATTTAATTTAGCTTTTCAACTTTCTTCGCCATAGTCAATTCTAATATTGAATGTTATTGAAGAAAACACGTTTATATTACGGATGTAGTTCGAATATTAGCTATTTCTGGTGTATTACTTGGATACAAAAAATTTCTCCCTATAATAACTTTTTTAGACTATTTTTGCTCGGTGTAAAAGGGTTCGTGGAAAAAGCACTGTTCCCTAGTCATAAGATGTTGAAGAGTTATTTACTTGCTATTTATAACGTTTTGAAGTCTTTATCATTAGGCGTCAGCAACTGGTTGGAAAATTGAGGTTCGGTCATATATCAAGCGACGCCACCGTATTAGCCCACAAACGGTTTTTCGCTGCTACTGAAGAAAATGTTCTAGCGCTCGTCAGTGCTGAAACAGGAGAAATTGGTAAAACTTCACGTGATTGTGATCCGACTGTACTAACTTATCCCAACAATCATCTCAGGCTCGAGTATTAACTTCTAATCTTCGCGTTTAGCTAGCCGCGACGTCAGGCCTACCTTTTAAGGGTTATACTAAATATCCCAATCAGGGTTTTTTTTCCGCACAGTGCGGACTTTTTTGGGCTGTGCGGAAAAATTTTTGGGCATTTTCCGCACAGAACGGAAATTTCTTCGGGCGTTTCTACTGCTGGCATTGATGGAAAGGTGCATTTTGGTGCAATTTAGGTGGTCAAAATCTCAAATTTTTCCGGCGCTCCGCGCCGGCAATGAAAATAATTTATAATATTAACTACAATTAAGCTGAAGCACAGCCAAAAAGAAATTTAGTTTGATTTCTCGGTTGTCCCTGATTGTTTCCATCAATCTTATATGTCTCTGCTAGAGTGAGTTAAACTCGTCACTTTGTAGTGTGAATTAGAATTTTCATATGAATTTGCTGATTTTTCCCACATTTCTCCACACATTTGTTTAATACCATCATTTTTATTGGAAAAATCTAAACCGAAAGTATTACAAATTATCTCTAGAATACATTTTTCAACATTTCATTAGCTCCTTTGTTCAAAAATTCTCTGGTGTGACGCATCAGAAGTTAAGTGTGCATGGTATTCATGATTTGAAGTTTCTCATCCCATTCATGAATTAGTAATCTTCAGTATTAAAGTCTTTTTTTCTTGAAATGTTTCTAACTAATGAAGGTGGAAAGCAAGTAGTATTTCAGATTTTCACGATTTTCTGAAAAACGATATATCATATAGGACTGGAAATTTGTGAGCATACTGACCTAACCTTTAAAATTTTTCGAGTGAGAAATTTTAAAGCAAGAGCTCTATGTTGAAGATTTATACGACAGAACTGATTCGTGTTACTTTTTCAAGAAGCATTTTGTAAAAAACAGACTATAGGTTCGGATTTTGTTGAAAATTGAGATTTAATATTGATCTTCATGAATTCTTTCTCTCACTTGAAGTTGTCTGAACTTTGTGAACACAAATTTTGTTCTTGTAAAACTACACGATTTTTGACTGAAAATGCAAACCTTTTATTTTAGAGATAAAGGTTGAAAAGGCTCCTTTTCCAGCGTTCTAGAATATCAAAATGTAGAAATTGAATCAATTGGAAAATCAATTGAAATCTACAGGGTGAGGCAAAAAAAAAGTGGTAATGCATAATTTACACAATAACTTCAGTGTAAACCGTCACATCGTAATGCGGTTTTAACATGTTGTAAAGTAACCAATTTGCAATCTATGACCGAAGTTTTATTCTAATTTGTTTTATAATGGGGAAGATATCGCCAAAATCCCAAGCCTTTGTGCTTAAATTAGTGAACAACAGTTTTGGTGCCATGCGCATATTTAAAACTTTTAAACAACCGAATTGGAAATATTCCGGGATTCGAAAATTGGTCGAAAAAATTCATAAAACCGGATCAATTGGGAGAATTGTGGGCAGTGGTCATCCAAGAAGTGCTCGAACTAAGCAAAATTCAAGAAAAGCCGTAAAATTAGCGATCAGCCCAAAAAACAAGATTGGAGTCCATTTGTCACAACGAAAAGTTGCTCAGAAGCTTAAAATTTCTCAGCGCTCAGTTCAACGTATTTTGAAGGAAAACGATGTCCATGTATTCAAGCGGGTTCAACTTCAGGAACTCAATGCCAAAACCAAGGAAAAGCGCTTGAACAGAGTCAAAAGATTGCTGCATTTGATCAAGAAATCGGAAATGGATCAGATCATTTTTACAGACGAAAAAGATTTTCTCATTGACACACCACCTGTTAATACTCAAAATTGCCGTGTTTACTCGAAAGAAAAATTGAAACGAAATGTTCCACCTGCCAACTTGATAATTGAAAGAAAACATTTTCCGAAAAAAATTATGGTCTGGGCTGGTGTTTCCAAACGTGGAAAGACCAGTATTCATTTTGTGGAGCCGAAGTCGAAAGTCAACAGTGACGCCTATATTTCTATCTTAAAATCCGCCAAAATGGACATTCAAAAATTGTATCCAGATGGAAATTATTTGTTCCAGCAAGACGGTGCAACGTCCCATACTTCTAAAAAAACAATTCAGTGGTTGAATGAGAATTTTGAAAATTATTTGAAACCAGGAAATTGGCCACCCTGTTCGCCTGACCTTAACGTCATGGATTACTACGTTTGGGGTGCCTTACAGTCAATGGTTTATGCATCGCCAATTAAGAATCTGACATGTTTAAAAAATCGTATTCGTTTTTGTTGGAAGAAGTTATCCCAGGAAAGTATTAACAGAGCCATTGATAATTTTCGCACTCGTATGCGCTTTGTTGTGATGTCTTCAGGAGGACATTGTGAAAACTTTTTCTTGTAAATTTAATTTGAGTTCTTCTTTGTTCATTTTTAATGTATTTTGTTCAGAATTAAATTCTGCATCTATGTGATTAGTATTGTTCCTCGGGTTTTTAATTATAGGCTTAAAAAATTCATAAACAATCGTTACCACTTTTTTTTGCCTCACCCTGTATAAATCTTCATCTCTAATCACAGAAATGACAGCAGCAACTATTAATTTTGCTCAATTTATCTAAAATAATGTTTTTGAGCTAGAAAAACAGATAATTTCCATTATTTTCTTAGCAATCTATAATTTTCGCTCATTTCACACATTTTTCAAATGATTTAAACTTCGAACGGAAAAAAGTTTCGTGTGCGGAAAAAATTTTGGGTCATTTCCGCACAGTGCGGATGAAGGCGTGCAGAAAAAAAACCCTGATCCCAATCCAATCCTCAGATTTAAGTTCGAGCTAGAATATAAAATGCATAAAAAACTGAAAATATACTTGTCCGCCTGTTCTGTAAAGATATAGTATCAATTCGCGGGAAAAAAGACAGGGAAAGAAGAGAAATGTTGGCTGGCTTTTGAGGCCTTCCAAGCATACATGTAACGGGGCCTCGATGTCTGGGGGGTTGGGATACTTTTTTTGGGCCGGGGGTGAGTAATTCCCAAAATTTTGGAGGGAGAGGTCTCTGAAAGGAGAAAATTCGATTTTTTCAGAAAATAAGTTCGACAAATAGTTCAAAAAATAGTAATTTTTTCTAAACAGACCGAAAAAATGTATTCATAGCGCGAAATGCCGAGAAAATTGACATTTTTGACCATTTTTCTTCAAAAATTGACATTTTTCATCAGAAGATTGACGTCTTTCATTATTTTTCCGACCAAAAGTTTGAGGGTCCCCACGACTACCATATGGCTAGCCATAGCTTAGAACAGTCTTCAGTATATCAGTAATGGTAACGGGTCGTACCTTCTAGAGGAGAAATTTACCGATGGAAAAATTTCTTTTGAGATTGAATTAAAAATATTTACGAAATATACATCGTCAGACTGATTCCCAAGTTTATCATTCATGATTGATTCAATGCGTTGTAAATTGAAAGCATAATAGCGGTGACCTCTAAGTTTTAGTCCAAATGCTTCTGATTTTCATTTCAAATCTAACCTATGTGACAGTTTTCTCGCTCCAACTAATCCAGCTACCATTTTAAGATTGGCGGCAGCTATTAGGTGGTGATGGTAAAATTGATGATATGCTGTTGCGGATTGATGGTAAGTATTCGTATTTTTTTATCAACTTTACTCCCTAACAACAGTTAGCAACCCAATATTTTTAGTCTTCAAAATATTCATTCATAGTTCTCCAACATTTGTGTATGAAAGATGTGAAAGATGAATACCATTTCCCGTGAACATATAAGATTTTTGATCAAAGAAAAAATCGTTATGCTTTGGGAATTATCAACAGTTTTTTGTTTTTGTAGTTTTCTTGCATTTATTAAAATTATTTATAGATGTGTCTGTTGTTTTCGGCGGACAGTCAAAAATTGTTTACAATTTCGACTCGCTCAAGGGAACTCTGAATTGGGAATTTTCCATCAACAATGAAAAGTGCATGGAGGAGTAAGATCAATTTTTTCCGATGTTTCATAATTTTGGTTTATTTAGACAGTTTTCATTCCTTCTCATCATATATTCACATAGATGTCAACGCTCAGTCTGTAGCGTGTACATGCAACGAAGATTGTGAAGTTTCTAACACCGTTGTCAAAATACACATTCCATGGCAGGTTTTTTTGAGTTTTTTCTCGACAGGCCAATTGGCTCCTAGGCAGGGCTTCTTTTTTTGTACATGACCCATTTGCACATGTACAAACGACAGCCAATATTTCATTTGTACAATTTGTACATAACAAAAATACGTATAAATAAGTAACCTGTGTTCCTCTATGCCATAGCCAAAGACTAATAACCAAATCAGTGTACTTTTCAAATTTTATTTATAACTACAAAAAAATCATTAAAATTGAGCAAAAAATTTAAATTTTCGAGTTTCAAGTCTAATTTACAAGCATTGTCGAACAATTTGTCTAGAAAACTATCCAGTAGCATAATGAATTTGCATTAAATGATAAACCGATGGTTAAGTCATCCATGATGACAAGTGAAAGCCCGAAAATATTGCTAATCTTACAGCACCAAACAACGGAAAAATTTTTTGTGTATGGCATTCGGCGACGCTGGAAAATCAATTTTTCAAACATTTATTTCAAGAATTAGATTCGAATTTTGTGTTCAAAAGTCGTAATTTTTAGAATTTTACTTGAAGAATTTTTAAACCAGTAATTTATTCGTTAATCATACATGTAATTGGGGGGAAGTGCTATGGGAACCCCCCCCCCCAGAAATCGTGGACCATATGGCTAGCCGTTGGGCGACCGCCCCCCAGGATTTCCCAATCATATGGCTAGCCATATGGTAGCCGTTGGGACCCCCATAATTTTGGTTGGAAAAATACTGAAGAATGTAAATTTTTTGATTAAGAATGTCAATTTTTGAACGAAAAATTGTAAAAAAAGTAAATTTTCTTGGCGCTTCGCGCCATGGATACTTTTTTTCGGTCTTTTTAGGGAAAAATTACTTTTTTTCGAACTATTTTTCAGACTTTTTTCGTGAAAAAATCGATTTTTCTTGCCTTGAGAGACCCCTCCCCACAAAATTTTGGGAATAGCTGACCCCCGGCCCCAAAAAAGTCGCCCAACCCCCCCAGACCTCGGGGCTCCGTTACATGTATGAAGATCACCACTTAAAACATGAGATAATACGTTTGAGATGATGAAAACTATCATGCATTAAATGATAGATGGAGGTAGACATTCTGAAAGCCGCGTCTAAGCATACCTGTAAGAGGGGTGACCAGTTGGGGGGGGGGGGGTCGAAAAAAGTCGAAATTTTTCCCAAAAAAGGCCAAAAACATACTTTTTTGTTAATTTCTTCTAATTTTTTCCGAACTGGGGTAGGTTGGGTATATGGTTGGCCAAGTTGGGGGGCCCCCAACCCCCCCCCCCAATCACAGGTATGCGTCTAAGCTAGGGCGCGAAGTGCCAGAAAATTTTGAGGTTATGGACTTCTAAAATGCACCGAAATGCATATTTTCTGTACCTCATCCGAAAAATTTTCTTCCCTAAACGGGGAAACAGCCGTTTGTACATGTACAAATGACTGCCTCAATTTCTTTTGCTTCAAAAAATTTTCATTTGCCTCCGGCAAAAAATAACCACTGCTCCTAGGGTAAAAATTTTACAGGCCAATCCGAATTTCAACAAGCCTAAACTGAAAAGTTTGTGGACGAATGTGGGAGTATGAAAGCTATGCTTTTTTCAATAAATTTATCGAAAACTTTTTTCAAAATCACAAAAGAAGCCCACATAACAGTTCAGTCACTTTGAATACATTTTTAATCAAACACAGAATGATAAGGCTCACATGTTAGATCATTCATTATTCAAATCAATCATCGAGGTCATTTTACTAAAGCCATGTTGCAAGATGCAACTTGGGGAAAAATGTGACTGCACTGATAAATTTTTAGTTGCTGACTCTAAAATTGATAAATTCGCCTAGTTTCATTAGAAAAAAGATTACAAGGTACTTCCGTTGTATTTTAGTCACTTCGTATCATTTCCAGACTTTTGAAATTAAATTTCTTGAGTTTTGGAGGAAAAATCAAAAGGCTAACTAAAGTATCTTGTTCAGCGCCTAGCGCGAAAAATTTTGATTCCGAGACCTTTGAAACATCCGAAAATTAATTTTTTCGGCACATTCACTAATGATCGATCGTGATGTTTTCACCATTTGATTGGCGAAAGCGTTCAAACATTTTTCTAACAAATTCGATCAAATATATCTAGAGCCAGTAATTTACCAATCATAATTATTTATGACTGTTTTCAAGCATATAAAGCATAAATAAGCATGATAGGTATTTTACTTCGGACTTGGATATCGTTAATTAATGTCGGAACTTAGCATCAGAAGAAATTTTTGAATTTTGATATTTATAGCGTTACAAAATGAATATTTTTAATACCTATTTCCTGCGTGAAATGTCTACTTTTTCAATAAATTCAACGTGTTTCCAGTCGGGCGAACTAAAATTCAAAAATTAGGGAAGCAACAAAGAATTTGGATTTCTTCTCCAGATAGAAGAACCTCTGCTACTTTCCCATGCTGATGATGTCCTAATCATTTTCCAAATGCAAAAAGTTATACTCACGGAAGCCCACATAAAATTCTAGAGGACCACAAAACGAGTTTGTGAAAATAATCCAGGAAAATCTTGATTTTTGTCAAATGCGCAAGAAAACAATACAAGGTCAAACATTCATCCATAACATGCTAATGTTTGAAAGCTATAAGCAAGCGTAAGCTAAACCAACATTTTCTAACCGTACAACAGAAATGATACCAAAAATCATAAATGATTTGAAATCCGGCGCGAAGCGCCGGAAAATTTTCGGTCTTTTTTTTAAACGCATACGAATGCATTCCCGGACAGGTAACTGGCCTAGTCAATGGGGTCGTTAGGCTCTAATTTTTACAAGCCAATTTGTCTTGTGCCCCCAAATTTTTAGGAGCCATGGCTCTTAATTTGTCAAAAAAACCTGTTCCATGGTATCCGTGACCCCTTAGAATTGGTGACTGGATACCTGTATTTCGGGTAGCTGCTCAATTCTACACCTTAATCAGAACCTAAGCGAAATGTTAATGTTTAGCGGGATATTTTTTGTGCTTTGAGCACAGTTTCCGAAGTTCTTGCACAATTTTTTTAGGATGCTTAGCTGCAGAAGTTGATTTTCATATCACGCGGGTTTTCAGTTTGCATCCTTTCAATATAATTTTTACATTTTGTTTCTTGTACGGAAAATGATTTCATTAACTACAAAATTAGACCGCTTATCCAGATGTTCACAAAATTCATTTTTCAGCATTCTGATGGACATTTCTAACATTCTAACATCACACATTTCTAACATGCCATTGAAATTTTCGGCGCTTCGCGCCCGAACTTTTTGATTCTTCTTGCTGTTTCGCCTGAATTTATTGAACATCATTGACTTTAAGCTGATTCTCTAGTAGGTTAGCTGATTGAACACATCATCTGATTGCTCAACTCTGGCCTAGAACTTCGCACCGGGTACCCGGGTAGAGTCAGAAAAATGCTACCCGCGGGTAAATTCGGGTAATTGATTGTATTCAAAAAGGAGAGTAGATAGTGTTGAATGTTGTTCTGTGTAGGAGCGTTCGGAGTGCATATTGAACAATCCTTGTATCCCTTCACTCCAAGTGTCCCATTACACCCAAGTATTCTGTTACTCCAACAATGCTAGAAATTTTTAAAATTGCAATAAGGGTGAAATGATCTTTTGCAGCTAATCATTTTAAAAAATTTTCAATATGCAAATTTGACTCTATGGTACAATAGGAGGAAAGGAAAGCAGGTGTTCAAAAGTTTAACGAAACATTTTAGAAATAAAATGATGCAAATTTTTCAACTCATATAGCTGATGTTTTCATTTGTAATTTAAACGAACTGAAATGTACATTACACGGTAACTATATGTATAATTATTCTCATTGGATCTATAGCTAATTTTAAAAATACTTTTTTGACAATTGAACATTTATTACAAAATTATCAAAAATTATGACAAAATGCATATAATTTGACCTTTTTAAAATAATTTTGTGAAATTTTTTATTGCACAAAACTTCAACGACTTTCGTACCTCGGTTTCCCACAGACTTTTACGCACCACACTATAGCCCACCCACTTCTCTTTGCTCTGCACCAAACCGTAAGATTGTAGAGCACATAAGTTCAAAAGATTTTGACAACATTCGGAACCATACTCAAAAATGGTATGCATTGTTTGGTAGTATCCAAGTGGCTATCGTGTATAAAAAATTTTATGTTGTAAAGTGCTCCACAGGGGGAAACTATGGGTAATCTCCTGCATCCAAGTTGCATAAAAAAATCAGGATCCTTCATTTCTTTAACGCAGTGTGTATAAGTTAAGTTATGGAATCAAATTACTGACTCACACAGGGTTTTTTTTCCGTACCAGACGGATTTTTTTGGGCTGGTACGGAAAATTTTTACCGAGTTTTCTGTACCGTACGGATTTTTTGATGCACAGTGCAACCTAAAGCCTGACGATTCGTTTGATTACATTATAGGATTTCCTGTCTGGAAATTCATTTTCATGCATTTTAAAACAGAAAATTCTGAAAGTTTTCCGGCGAAATGATTTATAATTTTGAATGTTAGTTCTGGTCACGGTTGGAAAATGTCGTCCTATTTTCTGTTTATAATTTTTGAACACCAACACATCTTGGATTAATGTTCGATCTTGCTTTGTTTCTTGACATAGTTGAAAAAATCAAGATTTTTCTCGATCCTTTGCAGTGTTTGAATATTTTACCGTTTTGTAAACATAAACTTTCTATTTGAAATATGATTCAAACATCATCAGAGCAGAAAAATGACAGATGTTTTATCTGTTTGAGGAATCCAAACTATAGGGTGCGTGCATAATTTTTGTATTGTTTGTATATGTTGAAAAGATACATTTTCTTGCATTCTACAGTATTGAAATTTAGAAAATTTTCCGGCTCAGCGCTCCGGCATTAACGATCTTCGACCAAAATATCGAATGTTTGCTGCTGCACTTTTTGAAACCTTCATTCTCATGGTTTCATTCATCTGAAAACACTGTTTATTATTATGATTATCTATGCTAAAAAACAGTGATTACGATCGGTAACCTATGCAATAAGAATGAGCTGAAAAATGCATTTTCCAACATTTCACCAGCCTTGAAATGAAATTTTTTTGCCAGACTTTTCATTATTTTCTTGCAAAACTCACGAAATCCAGTTGCGGAAGTTTAGAATCAATTTTAGAGTGAGCAAGCATGTTCCTACCTTTACGACCTATGTATACTTTGAACTAATATGAAGCAAGTGCAAAATAATGCTTGTACGGAAATGGGTAGGGTGGTACGGAAATTTTTTCACTTGATTTCCGCACGGTACGGATCGACCGGTACGGAAAAACCCTGCTCACATATATTTTTTGTTCTCAATTCTCATCATCACACAACTATTTCTCTAGAGACAGACTAATGTAAAGGTCATGCAAAGTAGCGAAAGGCACGTTCCGGCGCCTATTTTCGGCGCCGTCGTTTTGGCGCCAGCTATTTCAGTGCCTGCCATTTTGGTGAAGAGTGTTTCGGTGCCAAACTGCTTCTATTTTTGATTTATGTTTTTCTCCATTTTTCTTTATTTCTTATTTTTTTCTCTTTTCAACTATGATTTTTCTATATATTTATTTTCCGTTTGTTTTATGTGTCTTTATTTGAGTTTTGATTTATGTTCAAGCTGTTCTTTCTTTGTCTTATATACTCTAATTTGTATTTCTTTTTCTTTCGTTTTCTGTGTCTTGCTTTAGGGTGTGTTTTACTTTGTTGAAAACTTCAAAAAGTGTTAAAGTACCTGCGGAAATTTTTAGAAGATTCATAAGGCGCGGAGTAACAAGACACCTTTGTTTGCAAAAAATTGCATTACTTGGGATAAAAGGGTTTATAGCATTATTTAGAGTAACGGGACACTTGGAATAGTGGGACACTCGAGGTACTGGGACACATAAGGTAACGGGAGACTTTGAGTAACAGGACACAATCTGAACATTAACGTGCCGTCTCTGTGGTTGCACTATACGTATACATGCAGAAAACAATACAGTTCAGCTTGTGTAAGCCGCATACATTTAACCTGTTTTAGAAACGAGACGGAACAGGCAGGATTTTTTGCACACAAAAACCTATTTTCGGACTGTGTAACCAATTTTTTCAGCAAGTTGCACGGTGCAGCTTGAAGCCTGACGGCTCTTAACCTAGAGCCTGACGGCCCTTTGATCAGGTCACGTTATAGGATTTCCTGTCCAGAAATGCATTTCTATGCGTTTTAAAATAGAAAATACAGACAACTTTCCGGCGCCAAATCATTTATGATTCTTGGTATTAATCCTCCTGCACGGCTAGAAAAGTCGACCTAGCTTATGCTTATAGCTTTTAAACATCAGCGTTTTATACATAAGTGGTTGATCTAGTATTTTTTGACGTATTTGACGGAAATCTACGTGTGTCTTGACTATTTGTGCAAAATCGTTTTGCAGTCCTGTAGAATTTTTGGCTTCCGTGAATGTAAACTTTTTGCGTTTAAAAAATGATTAAACATAATCAGCATGGCAGAATAGCAGAAGTTCTTGCCGGCTGAAGAATCCGAATTCTCGATTGCTAGTCTGATTTTTTAATAGTTTGCCCTATTGAAAACTCCTTGAATTCACTGAAAAATTTGACTTTTCATTCAGGAAATAGATTTTGAAAAGATAAGATAACGAAATAGAAAGAAAAGATGAAAAATAAAAAATTGAAAGAAAGCCAGTCAGAAGTAAAATACTATGGCGCTTTTTTATGCTTCAGATTATTTGAAATTATTCTCTTTTGATGAATAATTATGACTGATAAGTTACTGGCCCGCGTAAAGATCACCATCGATCATCGATGATTGCCCAAAAATGTGCAAAATGATTTCCCGACGTTTTATAGGCCTCGAAATCAAAGTTTTTCGGCGGTAGGCGCCAAACAAATTACTTTTGCCAACCTTTCAATTTTATTCCAGACCTCAGGAAGTTCACTTTTAAAAGTCGAAAACTGACACGAATCGAGTGAAATACAAGGGGAGTAGCTTTTAATCATTTCTCTAATGAAGTTAAGCGAATTTATCAACTTCAGAGGCGATCGAGCAACTAAAAATTTATCTGTGAACCAAATTTTTGCCTAAGTTGCGCAGTGAAAAAACTTCAAAAACTCAAAAAATATGTGCGGAGCGAAGGGTAGATCAAACGAAGTTCAAAGTTTTTCACTTTGGCTGATCACAGAGATATGTCGCCAGTGGATTTTCTAGACAAAATAGAATTTTTTTCTTCGCTTGCTTTTATATTATTTTGTCTACTCAAATATCGGCGACAGTGAGCATTACATAAATTCATGTTATTGGATCTTTTTCTTGCAGTGCACAAACTTTTTGATCCAGCTTGTGCACCGGGCGCTCCACGCAGTGCATAAAATCCTTGTTTTTACATTTTAGGCTCAAGTCTTGAACATACATGTTATTGGGTGGGAAGTACAATTTAAATCATCCAAGATTTGCCAATCACTACTTTTTTGAGACTAGGATAAGGGACGTCGGACAAAAAATATAAAAAATGTCAATTTTTTAGTCTCCTGAAATTGTGTTTCTATATTTCGACATGGTCATAAAATAAATACAGTCTGTATGGCCTATTTTTTATTAAATGCTTGTAAGCTGGAATTTACTAAAAATGAGTTATTGTCTTCAAAATTGTTTACTCGAAGCTTTCATTGCTGAATATGTTACTCAAAGATTTTCAGAGAGTTGAGCTGGTTCACAAATTTTCAATTTCATTGATCAGAATTTTGAGTTATACTTGTCTACAAGTACGCACTAAAATAGTGAATGAAGAGGTTAGAAGTTATAAGAAAAGGCGATTTTTCAAACTGCAAGTTCAAAATCGCCTTTTACTATCACTTCTGACCCCCTCGACTCCCTCAAATGTGTCGCATCATCCTTAAAAAGACCGATGATTCTTACTGCGTCTGATGACTTCCATTCATTGTCGGAAGTCCTTAGGCTTTCGAGTTTGAATGTTGTCAAACTCTGTTATGCATCTTTGGACAAATTTCACTGCAAATTCAAATTTGCTAAAAATATTCGGGTTTTTTTCAAGCATCAAGCTACTAAATGCTGGCACTGATTCAATATTAATACATTTCTGTAATCGTCTGATATTGATCGATAACTCCGGCAATTCAGTATGGAAATTGACGTTACCAAAAGTGAAAGCGATTTTGTATGCCAAATTTGTCTCTTCGGGCGAAAAATTTCCCGAAATTTTAGTCGTCGACAAAAGTGAACATAACGCTTATTCCACCTTGTATCGAGTAAACGCGAAGTCTGGCATGATTTCGAACGAAATCACCTTACAAGATAGCATCTTTGACAGGTATATGTTTAATTAAAAAGTAATTTCTAATCAGCTTGCTTCATGCCAAAAGTTGTTCGTCCGGACTATGCCTTGCTGAAATAGATTTTTAAAAAGGTTGAGACTTACATACATTTGAATAAATATTGTTGGTCCCAGCTTTATTCGCATGTTGTTAGGTTTGCTCTCGTTGGACAGAAAATTTTTGCAATCGATTCTCGACTCGGCGACGTTTATGCCGTAGATTCTGTCAATGGAAAAATTACTCCCGTATTAGTACGCTATTTAAACAGTGAATTTAAGAATCTCTACTAAAAAGTTTTTGAATGTTGTATAATTTTCAGAGTATTGGGAACAGTATATTACAAATAACGCAGCTTAACAGCGAATCCATTGCTTTCATAGATTCTATTAATATGTGTCATATTTATAAAGCGAATGAGAAAGGTCTTGTGTCGAAAATCGCCTCAAAATCGTTTGAAAAAGTAAGATTTTTGTGTCTCTTAAAACGGATTATAATTGTTTGTTCATATTTATTGTTTATTCAAAGATCATTGACGTTAAATCCGCTTCTTACGAAAGTAAATATTTCTTGGTAATTGCCCATCAAAATTCTCAAAATACGAATTTCGTGACTTGGATCGATGCTAATTCTGGCGAAGAAGTTAAAGGCGCCGGCTGTCCAATTTCAACTGAAGAACTTTCGAGCGTTGAAGAAGTTATAGTTTCGCTCATAAAATCTACATTTTTTGATAATAGCTTTTCTGTTTTTCTATTTAAGATATTCCCAGTTGTTTTTTCGCGGAGTGGAGCGACTCACGTTTTTCGGACGATTGTTTTAAGAGAGGATTATTCGTTGTCAGCGTTCCAAAGTTCATGTGAGTTCAGCTGTTCCGTCACGACCTTCATCTTTCATGGAACGAGTTGTTTTCTCAAACGATATTTGAATTTTCACTTTAAAAAAGATAATAATTATTATACTTGTTAATTTCCAGAATGTTGCTATTCTTCATGCATATTCTCAGATTACTTAATGCAATATTTAGCTCACCCGCTGTGGATTCGAGAAGAAGCTTTATCCCAAATTCTATCAGTCGAATTGGTCGATCTACCGTTATCCGAAGCTCAGGCATCTGTGGAAAGCGAATTTTCTACACTTAATCGTAAGTAAATCTTACAGAATTTCTTTTATAATTCTACAAACTTAGCTTTTTATTTTGAGGAATGTATTTTTAGTTAGTCCTGTCGTTTTTTACAGTCTTCAATGGATCTTCCAGTAATGCCATCATCTTTTTCTAGAAAATGTTATTTCGATGTTTGCCAAGCGTTTGACAACTCAAGCTATACAAATTCAGCGCGGATTTATGCGTCTAGTAAACGAAAGTTTATACTACGCTAGTGCCTTCGCTTCCGGTAGCAGTCCCGGCGAATGGATGTCCATAGCTAAGAAAGTTTCGTCTCCATTGTCATTCAAAGACACACCGTTCGAACGAGACTACTTTAATTTGCACAAAGTTGTCGTTGTTGCTACTAAAGTTGGAAAAGTACTATATATGTTTTACAAAAAGTCTTATTAAATAGCACAACACTCATTTGGGTGCTAGCCCTGGAGTGCATCATCAAAGCTCATGGCTCAGCCCTGGAGTGCATCATCAAAGCTCATGGCTCATGTCTCAAATGGTTTTTTTCAAATATGACCTAAATTCAATTATACCGTGGTCCAAAGTCCCGGAAACCGCGAAATTCGGCAATATTGTTAATATGATACTTATGGCTCCAAAAGAATTAATTTTTTGAAGTAATGCACTATGCAGCCAGAATTTTTTGCAATATCAATTGAACAAGTAGTTTTATTCGGATTTCCGGTCATGGGAATTCAATGGACCCGGTCACTTTAAACGAAAAATTATTCCGAGCTTAAAGGCTTCCGTGGCTTTTTGAGGGAAGGGATTTGCTTGCGACCGTGGGGAATTCAATGGACGCGATAACTTTACATAAAAAGAATTATCCACGGTGTAAACAAGCGTATATTCGTGATTTTTTGATCGAAGGGGTTTTTGAGCGGGGTTATTCAATGAATGCGAAAAATTATCCTGATTGTAAACAAAAGTATTTCCACAATTTTCGGGGGGAATAAATTTTTGACCATGGGGAATTCAATGGACGCAGTCACTTTGCAGAAAAAATTATCCTGGGTGTAAACAAAGATATTTCTACGATTTTTTGACTTTAGGGTTTTGACCATGGGGCCAAGCTAGAAAAAGGGGTGAACTATGTTTTTGGGAACCTGAGTGAGAGTTAAAAAATTCTGTTTTGTAATATTGGATTTTCATTCCCATGGCCGTGGAAAAGTATATTCTGCAGCTGAGTGCATCAACACGCCTTCTAATCATACATGTGCAGCTCCGAAATTTTTAGGAGGGTACAGGGCTTGGAACCCGGGATTCTGACGTTTTTTGAGGCAAAAATCCAATAAAGTTGGCCGAAAAAATTTTTGACATGAAAAATTTTCCATTTTCAAACCTCTCGGAGTATGTACCTGCAAATCCCTCTTACCCCTCGCACATGTGTGCTTCTAATCGCATATAAATTTTTTATTAAATATATCGTCCATAAACAGGAATCAACGGTGGGAAGTAAACACATTAGACCCTGTTCAGTTTTTGAGAGAAAAAGTTACAACACGAAGTCTTCTTAGAACTAATTCAATTGTGTGAACCGATTCCAAGCATTAAAATTGTGCAGATGAGGAAAAATCTGCAATTGTGTCAATGTAATGTAATTATATTATAGTCTTGGTTGAATCAGGAGCTTTTTAAAGGCATTTTTTATGTTTTATCCCGTTGGTGCATGGGTCGAAAATTTTTCATCAGTTTCTTCAACATAGGTATTTGTTTTCAGCTAAATGACTATGTTATACATCAGACCCGAATCAGAATTGTGACAAATACTCTGGGTCCGGGTCCAAAATTTTAAGAATATTTGGTTCGGTTCCGGATCTAAAATTTCGAGAATATCGGGTCCGGGTCCAACAAAATGGTCGGGTAATTTCGGGTCTCATTTCGGCTCTGGGTCCCCCATACATCTTCAGAATCCAGTTGCACTGGTGTTAGCTCGAGCTCAAGATAATCTCGAACAACAGGATGACTACCTCAGTTCCAGCGATTGCACTAACACGTCGATGATCTCAAGTTTGGTATAAAATCGACGTCGTCAGGATTATCCCACGCTCCATGTCGAGATTATCCCCAGATTGAGGTTTCGGGTTGCACTAACAATTTATCATAATTTTTTATGTCTAAAGCAAATAACTATAATTATGTCCGCAATTCCCAAACTCGAGCCTAAACCTCAATTTTAGTTAATCCTGAAGTTAGGATTTTCAGAAATGAAAAATTTTAGAATTTTAGAAAAAATTTTAGAAATTTTTAGAAATTTTTAAAAACTGCAAGAAAATGATGTCGACATTGGGATCAGCTGAAACTAAGGATCAGCAATTTAATCCTCAGGCTGTGTTAGTGCAACCAACCTCAGGTTTTTTGCAGTGCTTAAAATGACTATAATAATATCTCTCACTATTTTTTGGCTAGAGTAAGAGGTAGAAGTTGTTAATCGGTCAGGAGTTGGAATGCTATTGGTTTACCATTTCTACATTTGAGTGAAGTCGGCCATCATCAGCCTGATTGCATATAATTTTCATTGGGGAAAGTTTTACTGTACTTGACACAATTCTAGGAGAAAGACAAATGCACGAAGCTGCAGAATATACTTTTTCAACATGGAAAAATTTTTAATGAGAAAGAATGCAAATCCAACATTACAAAACTGGATTTTTTAAACTTTCACCCAAGTTCCGAAAAACCTAGTTCACCCCTTTTTCTAGCTTGGCAAATATCCAAGCAAGTACATTCTTCTTTTTATGCCCCATCGGGGCATTTTCCAACAAACTACTGTATCTATCTCTGGGCTAAGGTATGTAATACCATCTTCCTGGATGAAAAGGAGTTGAAAAATGCTGAATGAAAAAAACGAACAAAAAATTGACAGAAATGTCAATTTTCCGGTGGATCACGTCATAAATACGAACCAAAAGGACTATTTTACCGACTATTGACGCAAAAATTTCGAACATTTTTCTTCCTGATGTGTTCAGCGGGTATGATAAACGTTAAATATGTATCGAGTAGCGTATTTTGAAAATATCGGGTTCAGGTCCTGGTTCAAAATTGTAAGAATGTCGAATCCGGGTTCGGATCTAAAATTCTAAGAACATTGGGTTCGGGTCCGAGAAAATTGTCGGTTAATTTTGGGTCTTGTTCTGGGTTCGGGTACCCGATACATCCCCAATACCGGTGGCGAACAATCTTAGTGTAAGGACGAGTCGCTAATGTGTTGATATTTACCAAGGCGAAAACAAGACGATAATAATAAAAGGAAGACCAGCAAATCAGGATCCTCTTTTTTGGCACGGTGTTAATAAAATTGGGAATGCGCTAATGAAAATTTTCGTCGTGCTGAGAAGAAGTAATACAAATTAAGGCTGTGCTAATAGGACTCCTGTTAGAGAAAATCCTGTAGCAAGCGAATGAAAAGATAGTGCAAACCAAAAGTTTTTAAAAACCGGCGACTTGCACAACACATAAGAAAAGCCGAAAAGCGGAAACGAGAAAATAAAAATATAAAATTTACATCCGACCAGGGATTTTTTTTCGCACTGTGCGGTTTTTTTTTGGGTGGTGCGGAAAGTTTTTGGAGAGTTTTCCGCACGGAACGGAAACTTTTTAATGGTTTTAGTGGTTTTTAATGGTGGTGCGGAAATTTTTCTGGCCGATTTCCGCAATATGCGGAACGACCAGTGCGGAAAAAACCCTGCATCCTGCATGTACACCTGCAATGCAACCTTATACCTGAATTTTGGACAATCTAAGACTCCACTCATAAGAAAGTCCTCTGACTCCCCCGATCGGAGCTCGGTTACATATATGATAAGCTTCTTCCTCTTTCAGCCTTCTGAACAGGCAGTTGAGAAGTTTATTGCATCCCAAACATAGTCACATTAATCATTTTCCGATTGAGCTAGTCATTTCGCAGGTAAGCCGCATAAAAACTACTTTTTTCCAAAATTTTACCACATTACATAATAATCCAGTTTCCCCCGATTTCAATATCTAGTAAGGTTTTCTGAGACTTTAGATATCAGTGTTACTCTCTCTCTATACCTCCTTCTGTTGCTGCCTGAGTTCAAAATTTGTATCTTCCTAGCTATATGAAAATATGTTCACATGTTTAAAGGTTTTCGGATTAGACAACAGAAGCGGTAAAATTTTGTGGCAATTTTATCGCCCTGAAATTGTGCCATTCAGTGGACCTGAAGGCGAAGTTTTCAACTTGTACGTGCAACGAACCACGGCACATTATCCGTATCCTGCTCAGTGCATCCTTATCGGTCGTCACAGAGTAAGTTCGCATTATATGTCAGCATATGATTTGATTTCATTGGTGGACTGAAAGTCATTTTTCCATTGTAAAATTTATTAAATTTCAGATAGTCGACGTATATTCGACGCAAATTTCAGATTTAGTTGATATGCTTTCTTAAGATAAACTTAAAAGCCACATGAAATTTTAGAGTCGAGAAGTATGCATCGTCATCATTTGTAGACTGATTGTTTGTATTTCCTGTTAGGTTGAATTTTTTTTTAATTTCGAATTTTTTAGTTCAACTTAAATAACCCTTTTTGTTCATGAAATTTCAGGAAACTAATAGCGGCTGTTATATCCTTTTCGATCCCGTCAGCGGTAATGTTAAGAAAACAGTAGACATCAAGCGCACTATCAAACAAGCCATTTTATTACCCGTTGCAACGGACGACGAGTTATTTGCTGTTGCTTTTGTGGTAGATTCAAGCGAAGTAAGACTCGCATTTTGTGAAGACGTGAATCACTGTATCAACGATGTTAAAATGTATTCTTCAAGCATAGAAGAATCTTAAAATACTCCCTAAAAAATTTGAAAGTTCGTGGCAAATGATAAATTTCTCTATTTTGTGTGTGGATACGAACTTCACTTCAGTTTTGTCATAATTTGAGTGTAAATTTCGATTTTTTGCGATATGACGATCTTGCTGAGTGTTCTACGTCCAAAGACGTAGTTTCTACTGACATGGAAGAAGTTATAGTGTAAATATATGCATGTTGCATGGTTAATTTTATAAAGTGCCGGAAACATTTGATAGCATTAAATCAATCAATTTTATAAAGTGCCCGAAACATTTGATAGCATTAAATTAATCACTTGCATGCGTTCACGCCTGTGTTTTTCTGTTGTTGGTTTAGGCTATCGTTTACCCTTCAACAATCAAGAACGTGTTGTCGAAATGGTTGCTCACCAAACCCATCTTCTTATTCAACGTTGAAGTTAATAATGGCACAGCAGGCGGACATCGATTAAGCAAATTAAAATCGGTTGATTTAGCTTCAAATTCCCTAATTTACGAGACGCAAAATATTTGGAACACGATCTTTTCATTGGGTAAAGCCGGCAAAATTATGGCAATCAAAATGAAGCGTCTTTATGGTAAATAACGCGCATATTATGTACATTGATATACATTAGTTTGTGAAAGGTTATTACAAATCCATAGTGAATCTTGTTTTTAGAACACGTACATTCGCAAGGCCGTGTTCTTGGGGATCGTAGCGTTCTTTATAAATATTCAAATCCCAATTTAGTGGCGCTTGTCATTGAAAGAGTTGATGATGGCGATAAAAGTGAGTTACTCAAATTGTCCCCTTCTGAACGTTATTCTGCTGAAGTCGCTCTGTCTTCAGAAATGTACTGCATGTAGTTGCAACGTTTTCTTGAGAATTATCTTTAACTGGTTACCTTTTTTGTCTCAATCTCAAAAATGTTTCGTGTGATCATGAGAACTTCAATAATGATCGAATCGAGTCAGGAAATGTAATGTTAATTAAATTTTTCAAAATATTTCGGGGAAGTTTTAGAACATGAGTTCTTTTACCGATAAATTACCTAATTTCAAGAGTCGGACCCTTTTCGATTTTCCAGCGAACTAGGTTTAATGTCTCAATAATCATTGTTAAAAATTGTTTCAAGCTTCTGATTCCATAATAAGTTAATGTGTAGACTTAATTTTTGACTTTTTCGCTTTAGAAAGTTTCCATATTTATCTATTTGATGCCGTCACTGGAGCTGTGATTTTCAGCCTCGCTCATCATAAAGTTGATCGGCCGTTCCATATTGTTCATTGTGAAAACTGGCTTGTCGTAAGTAATTTTTTGTGGTCCAATAGGAAAAAATGTACATGCATATGCAACGTAAACAGACAGTTTGAAATGAAAGAAATTTCATATATGAAGTTTCCCTCCGAATCTTTCTCTTTTGAATAGCTCATGCCCACAACCTGTCTAAGTGTTGCCATCACTTCCCAAATCTCATTTTGAACCTCATGTCGCTACATAATTGTTAGATTTATAATATTGAATGTAATGTTACTTGTTGTTTGATTTATTACACTTTTTAGTATACGTTTTATAACGAAAAAAGTCGCAGAATGGAATTCAGTGTTCTCGAATTATATGAAGGTAAGGTTATGTTACGTCAAGTCGATTATTCTCAGACATGAGTATATGCGCTTAATCACTCTGATTTGTCGTAATCATACTCGTACTTCAGGGAGTTTGTGGTATTGACCCCCAGCAGATTTTGACTCACCCACAGCAATGATCGAAAAGATGATGAAGAAAAATAAGCAAGAGGAAGTAGGAAGTCCTCAAAAGAATGAAACCGATGCGGTAGTTGTGGTTACGATTTTTACAAACAAAGCATACTTGATTTCAAAGAAGTAACAGTAAAACTTCAAAAAATGCTGACCAAGCGAATACTTTTACATAATTTGACTAATATAAGTTGCAGAACTGTTATCAAGAAAGAAAATTAATTTCTATCCCACACTCTGTCTTGGCTGACTCTCCAGCAGAATTTTTGTGTAACATGCATGGTCGGAATTGATCAGAAATAAAAAATACTAATGCAGATGATTCTTCAATTATAATATCTTTACTCTGAACTTTATAAAAAAATTTTGTTTATAGTTCAGTATCTTCGGCATTATTTCATTATAGTGCCGATTAACTGACATTTTTCCGTTTTCCGATCACCCTCCTTTATATAAAATGTGCAATTATATTTTTCCTAGGAAAAGTGCAAACGGATCCTGATAAATTTTCATCTTTCTTCGTTCGTCCACCGCCCATTGTCATGCGTCAGTCTTACATTTTCCCGCAGGGCGTGTCGGCGTTGGCGGTTACTAACACAGAAAAGGGTATTACCGCGCGTCATTTGATCGTCGCTCTTCCTTTCGGGGGAATTTTAGAGCTTCACAAAGCTTTTCTCGATCCGAGACGTGTGCTGATGCCTACGCCTGAAGAAAGGTTGGTAAATAATGTGAATTATCAGAGTTGGTGAAACAATTTTGAACGTGGTTTTCTGACAGCCAAAAATTTGTCAATATGTATATACATATGCTGGATCCGAAGTCGAGAGTACCAATATGGTCGAGCTTGAACTAATGATCAAAGCATAAGGATTTGATATTTTAATTTACAAATCACCATGTTCTAATGAAGTTAGATTATTGCAGCTGCCTACCCAAACGTCATTAGGGTAATATTTCAGAACAACTTTTGCTCAAAAGTGTCATTTTCAATTAATAATAGGATTTTCTCCGATACAATATCAGAAACTACAATTGATTGGCCAAAATCCACTTTGATTAATTTTTACATCCAAATTTCCTTATTATTATGAATGTCCTTGTCTAAAGTGCAAATCAATAACGTTTCTTCGGAATAGAATATTCACCGTTTGCATATTTTTCAGGGAAGAAGGTCTTATACCGTACATACCTGACTTACCAATCGCTACCGAACATTTGATCAATTATAACCAATCGGTTTTCAACGTTAGAGCTATTTTCACGTCTAGCGCTGGCTTGGAGTCGACATCGCTTGTGTTCATCTATGGTTTAGGTAACGCAATAATTTAATCAGAGACAATCTTGGCTACTATAGAATTCCGAATGTCGAAGTCAGTTTAATTTTTTTCCACGATAGGAGATTTTTCTTATTGTGCTTCTCACATAGAATTATCCATTTTTAATTCTTAGGGTACGAATAATAATTTAATATCTGACATTATACATTAGCAAGGTCCATAAATTTGGTATGGAATTATCCATGACTTTGGCAGCTTAGTAGCGCG
Organism: Romanomermis culicivorax; assembly: GCA_963922205.1. Lineage (NCBI taxonomy): Eukaryota > Metazoa > Nematoda > Enoplea > Mermithida > Mermithidae > Romanomermis > Romanomermis culicivorax. Next base: position 1,797,032 of record CAWUHX010000026.1, on the reverse strand, counting down.
ACCTTTTTTTGGTTGTTAGCATATCTTACGGGGACGTCAGAACGCACTATATCCACCAATCATGTCCTCTTTTTGGCGTAGGACCTCCATTAGTGCTGTCAACCTGCTAGAAGACCAAATATTTAACTAGAAATCAACTCCTTTCCATAAAATCTGACAAAGCAGCAAAAATCATGAAGATTCCAAGCTGGAAGCAGGCAACCAAGAATGTTTTTTACTTTCGCAATGTTCTATTAGAATCCTGACTTGACAAGGAACTATTTCTCATCAATACCTCACTTTTCGCGGGAGGCACATAAAACGGCAAGCTAATAATGTTCATCATTGAACGTTCAACTCCAGTTTTGCCTGTTCAGCATCCATTCGAGCTTGACTAATGGAATTTTACGAGTGTTCCAGTGCACATCTCTCGTTTAGATTTCTATAGTTTTATATCGGTCGTTGTCGTCACTTTCTTATTGATTGATGATTTTCACTTGAAAACATTTCGGTATTAAATTACGATAAATTAAAACCTCCCAAGCGTACGCAAATCTAATTCAAACTTCAAAAGAATATGCTGGACATGAGCAGCTACAGAAATGAAAAGAATGGAGTTTTGTCGACATTTTTTGAGGATTTTTTCGTGTCAGTTTTGATTCTTCAAAATTGTTCAAAAAGTTTAAAATGCAAAGCTCGAAAAACTTGTTTGCACTATATAACAGAACATGGTCTTCAGCGTATATTTAAAGTTTGACCATATCTTCTTTAGGCTGTAATATATTGGATGCCATTCACAGACCAAAAATCGCTGAAAAATCGAAAAATTTCACATTGGATACGCAAATTTGGCTTTTAATGCAACCTTAGTGTCGCTTCAATGAAACTTCCCCTTTTTGGGTATGATTATTTCCTAACCTGTCATAGGTCAATGTATCGCAAGGCCGGACTTCACGGCGCACGTTTCCGTTTCACAACCATACATGCACGTGGGGGGGTTTGGCCCCCAGCAGATTTAACTTTCCCAGCAATGATTGAGTAGATGACGAAGGAAAATGAGCAAGAGAGAAGAGAAAGTCGTCATAAAAATAGAAATGATGCTGTAGTTTAAGAATTTTTCTAAACAAATCATACTTGATTCCAAAAAAGTAACATGAAAACTTCAAGAAGTGTTGTCTAAGCAGATAATTTCACATATCTAACTGATATAGGTTGAAGAATATGCTGCTTGGATGTTAGAAAACTTTCTGAGACCTTTCTTTTCGTTATCAAAAACGAAAAAAAAATTTGTGTTCCACCCCCTGTCCTGCCTGACCCCCAGCAGAATTTCTATGCTGTGCATGTATGTTCCCAACTCACCTGAATCTTTCATCTTTCGCTCATCTGAATTATTTTCACTGAATATGCTTTTTTAATGATAATAACTGCTAATCACGATGAAAACTGTAGACTTTGCTTGATGCACTATACTTGTTAATGGAGAAACGACTAAAATTAGTTCTACCGTCATGATCCTTTACTGAAAGCTTTACTATTGAATTTTTTGCTCAAAAAATATTAAAGGTTAGGTGTGTATGCTCACAAATTTCTATCCCTAGTGGGGTTTAGCAGAAAACAGTTAGAAGTATATGAAATAATGCTTGCTCACCAAAAGCATTGCATGAAAAAAGATTATAGATGTTTATCATACACATCTTGAATCAGTTTTTTTATGCACAATGCACTGCTCTTTTGACCGTGCAGAAAATTTTTTGGGCATTTTCTGCACAGACCAAAAATTTTTGATCGAAAGGTTGACCGAAGGTGATTTTGATAGAAAAAATGTGTTTATACTGAGGGAATCGATAACAAATTATATTTTCATGCTCTAAAGGTTCATTTATACTTGCCTTTTTCGGCGGAACGGAACGGAACCGAAGCAGTTTTTCCGCGCGTTGAGAGAGTATAGCAGTTTTCATTGCGCGGAAGGATGATGAAAAGTATAAATGAAGTCAACCGAAGTCGACCGAACCGAAGCATTTCGATTGCGTCGTGCAAAAAAAATTCGGTTTGGATGCTCCGTCTGCACGCGTACTCCGACGGAAAATTTCAATTTTTATTTTCGATATTTGAGCGAATTTCGCATGTTTTTTGATGCTTTAAAATTTTTTTGGCAAATTTAACGAACCGAAACTACTTTTCTTGTTCTCATACGCAATTTTCCGTCGCAATCACGGTTTTTCCCGCTCTTCTTTCCCCAAATGCGGGAAGGGGCCAAAATTTGCTTCCCTATTTTTCCCCAAGTCGTTTTTTCGCTTATAAATGCTCAAATACGCTTTATTCAAGTGTTTGTGAGCTTTTTCGAACATTCTGATATTTTAAAAGGTGTTAATTCATTTAAATCGAACAAAAATATTGAAAGTTTCGACTTTAAAGTCACATATACCTGTAATTTGGGGGTGGAAGGGGGGGACCTCCCCCTCGACTTGGCCAACCCTTTTCCCAACCCCCAAGACTCGACAAAATTGGAGAAAATTTGGAAAAAACTGCCTTTTTTGGGAAAGTTTTCGAGTTTTTTTTGACCCCCCTCCAAATTTGGGGCTTACCCCCACCAAGCAATCGTTTTCCCTCAAATGGGGTCTTTTGAGAAAAAAATTTCGATATGAGGAAAAAGTTTTCGGCAAGATTTTCATTTTCGAAAAAAATTTTGGGAGTTCAGAACCGAGAAAATCCATTTTGGTGAAAATTTTCCGGCGCCAAGCGCTGTATGCGTATGATAGTCGTTGTTTTCTATCAGGTGCGGCCGTAGCAAATTAATCTCCAACAGTTTCTACCAATTGAAGTATCCCATTTCTTATTTTTACTTGAAAAAAGTACCTATTTTTGGCCTTTTGCGGCGGAGTGCCAAAAATTCTCAAAACACGTCGAAAAAACCCGGAAATTTCGAAAGTTTTGGAACCCTACCCCAGAATTTTAAGTCTGTAGCATAGATTCATTTTCCAGCGTTTTAGAGTATAAAAGTTCGAAAATTTTTCCGGCGAAATGAGAAACGATTTACAATCATAGATGTACAAAGGGGGTGCGGGGGTGAACCCCCATACCTGAGACCCTGGGTACCCCCTCTGGCCAAAAAAATCGTCAAACACCCCCCTGAACTTTTTCCAATACAGGTTTTTTGATGATTTTTGTGCATATTTTGTATGAAAAACAGGCTTGCAAAACTTTTTTGTTTTTTTGCTCACCCACCCCCTACCCCCCTGGAAAAAGTTCATGGACTGTCCTCTCTGTAAAATTCTTGCCGTGCATGTCTGTTTACAATCTGTTAGTCGGATTTAAATCTACATTTAGATGTTGCGAAAACTCATTTTCCAGCGTCCCGAAATTTGTTCTGGCGTTCCGGAACAAGAAATAAATAAACTTCGATATTCTTAATTGGAATTACAGAAAGGTTAATGGCAGTTCAATTCATGGGAAATCTATCATTAATATGCTTCCAATTGTTGTTGAATACCAATGTCTTGTTCACTACCTGAATGTGACTTACCAGACTAGTATTTTCCTCATTTTTGCAATTTAGTCACTCTGAAAACACCAGAACATTTGCGTTATAACCGTTTTTGAAGACGTGGAAAATTTTTGGAATGTAAGGAAAAAATTTTTGGGTATGGATACAGAAAAGATGCATTATGATGCATTTTAGCAGGTCCGAATCTCAAAATGTAAGGCGCTTCGCGCCAGTTATAACTTTGATAATCATATTATTTATTACCTATCTCAGGCTCGGCTTTTAGCATGTCTACCTTCACTTAACATTTAATCTTTAATAGTTTTCATAACCTAAAAAATATTACCTCGAAAGCTTAACGAAAGTATTTTTGCTTTTCGGTCAAATTTTTGAAAGTTTACGAATAAATAACTGATTTAAAATTTTTTCAAATGATGAATTTCTAGAAATTACGACTTTTGAACAAAAATTTCGAATCTAATTCTTGGAATATGTAAGTGTTGGAATAATTGATTTTCCAGCGCCGCAGAATGTCAAGACCCAAAAATTTTTCCGGCGCCGAGCGCAGGAAACATAACATGTTTTTTAGCCTCTCACGTCTCATCGTAGTTGCCTAAACAGTCGATTTCTTATCTAATTAAAAGTCAATATGCAATTGGATAGTGTGCTAGAAAATTTGCTATACAATGCGTAGACTTCAAACTCGAAAATTTTAATTTCTCTCCAATTTTAATGAGTTAATGTCTCAAAAAGTATCAGAATGTTCTAAGAAGCTCGAAAACACTTGAATAAAGCGTATATGAGCATTTTACAGCAAAAAATGACTTGAGGAGAATGGGGGAAAATTTAGACCCCTTTCTTGATTTGGGGAAAAGTCCGGCGAGAAAAAAACAGTGCTGCGATGCTGGAAAATCGATTTTCCGGAAATTTACTTCAAGAACGCTAAGGAAGGAACAATCGTTCCAAAAAGTTTAGAAAGTTGACGTGTTGATTTTTCTGAAAAATGTGATGACACCCGCTCCCTAGATGGGTAACAAATAATGATGATTATTAAAGTCCTATAAATTGAAGAAAATTTTGAAATTTCGACCCCCTAAATTTTGCCAAAATACATCTGTTCCGTATCCTTGCCATACATGCACATAGAGGAGGTAGGGGAGTATACCCTCCTACCTGAGACCCTGGGCACCACCTGTCCCGGAAAAAACACCCCTCCCTGAACATTTTCCAATATGACTTTTTTGATGATTTTTATGCATATTTTGTAGAAAAAACATGCTTGCGGAACTTTTTTTTGTTTGTTTGCTCACCCATCCCTTATCCCCCCTCGATGAAAAGTCCGAGGACACCCCTGGAAAATTCTTGCAGTGTGCGTCTGATCCTAGCGCCAAAATTTCTTTACTCTTCCAAATTTTTCCCCTCAAAAAGCAAGATTTGGGGAAAAACAATGGTCAGAATCGAGAAAAACCTGCTAGAAAACGAAATCCAATTTTTTTGCAGGGCTGTGTCGATATATCCATCTCAAATGAAATTTAAAGATGGATGCAAGGCAAATTTTTGTACGCAGAAATGAATCAAATTGCGCAATTTTTGTTTGAGTTTCAATTTCCACTTTTGATCGAAAAGTATAAGTGTGATTTTGCGGAGAACAACCGATGGCAAGTTCCAACCGAACCGAACAGAACGGAAATTTCGGTTCCGTTCCGTTCCGCCGAAAAAGGCAAGTATAAATGTCCCTTAATTATAGCATATTTGCGTCTTTCCTGTCACAGTTCCGGCCGTTAACTGTGCGTGACGTAATTCATTATTTCCAATCTTGATCATTTTGACGTTCTCAAAACTACTATAAATGTCAGAATACTCGGAAGACTCGAACTTCTGCGTACACCTTTAGTTAGCTAATGATGACACAAGTATCTTTTGCTTATTAATTACAAAGTATGTTCTTACGTCAGCGGTAGACCAGTTGATGCAAATAGAAACGTTACAACAATAGTGTTAGCAGCTTTAACAATATTCAAACATCAAAAAATTCCTTATCAGCATATGAAAAAGACTCAAAAAAACACTGAAGTTGTTGTCATTTAAAAAATTAATCTGTGCTGAAAATTTTTGTTTAGTGGAAAACCTTTATAGTCATTTCTACGGAGTGAGAATAGAGGCGTGCAGAAAAAAGCCTGCGCGGAACATGACCTTCAAGTGTAATTCGGGCTCCAAATCTCTATTTATGGTCTTTTCGACGATACTTATTTCATATTAAAAAAGGGTTGGAATATGGTAGTTACATTTGTCGTGACGGTACCACATTCCAACCATTTTAGGGTTGTCAAAAATTTTGGAATTTTAGATCTATTTTACACGCGAGTACACCCATCGGCAACGTTTGATATTTTGAAAGACGATTTCGACCATTATTTCATTAGTCTAATGTTACTCGGTTTGTTCTTGGCTTCGGTATTAACGAAAAGATTGGCTAAAATAAGAGACTTGAAGTTGGCTTGGAAATGAATTATTTCAGTATATGTCTGTTGTTATGTTTTGTTGTTGAATTAAAGATGCGTAATCTTCGAAAATAAAAGTTTTTGTGACTCGTGAATTCTTCGGCGGTAATCGCAATACTTTTTAGCATATTTGAACTTTAAACGTTAACCATGCTTCTCTTTATCCTTTCGATTTTTCAGGCTCTACCGATAATCTGACACGGTGAGCAATTAAAGGCCGATATGTTGGCAGCATCGTCAACTTTTTTCCGCACAATATTCGCTTCTAGTATTCAAAATATGATGAGTGTGATCAAGGTAAGTGTTCCTTATTGTCAATTTACAGAACAAAGTACTTTTTGTGCTTCAGCAGTCTTCAAATCGCTCTGTTCAAACGTCGTCGATTCGTTTGTTCGATCCTTACGACTCGCAAGAAGCCGAAAAACGCAAGAAAAAGAAGGTTTCGTTTCGCGACGCCGGCACTAGCCTCGTCAAACAGACACACTTTTTCGATCAAATACCGGTCGATTCCAAAAATCAAGAAGCTTTCGAAAAAGCAATTAGTGACTATTTTCATTATTTCTCCTTTCAATCTTATGAAACAGAAAATTACTTAAATATTCATTATTACTCAAATTTACTAGAAATAACACTAAGTTTCGATGCACCGCAGCAGCAGCCATGCACGGCAAAAATTTTCCAGGAGGGGTCCTTGGACTTTTTTCAGGGGGGTAGGGGTAGGCGAACAAAAAAAAACAGAAAAAAGTTCTGCAAGCCTGTTTTTCATACAAAATATGCACAAAAATCATCAAAAAAAGCTGTCTTCAAAAAAGTTCAGGACGATGTTTGACTATTTTTTTGGGCCAGGGGGTGGCCAGGGTGTCAGGCAAGGTGGTTTACCCCCCTTCCAGGGTGTCAGGTAACGGGGTTTACCCCCTTCCCCCTATGTGCATGTATGCGCAGCAGGTTTTTTTGTGTTCTGAGCACAGTTTTTAAAGCTCGTGCGCAAATGTTTCAGGGCGTTTTGTGCATAGAGCAGAAGTCCATTTTCACATCATGCAGATTTTCAAGTTGCATGCTTTCGATATGATTTCCACACTGTTTTTCTATGGAAAAAATGATTTGATTGACCGCAAAATTAGACCGCTTTTTTATCATGCTGCTGTTTCGCCCGAATTTATTCAACGTCATTGAATTCACGCTGATCTCTTCGCTCCGTTTGATCATCATTCTAGACTGAAAAATGAAATCTTAAGGCAAAAATTTGTCTTGAAAGCATTCACTTATCAGCGTCCTAGAGTATAAAACTTCAAAATTTTTTTCGCGCTTTGCGCCAGAACTAAGGATAGATTAAGTGCAGTCCATTGATTTTTTACCTTGACTGATCACAGAAATGTCGCCAGTGGAATTTCAGACAATTTAGGATTTTTCGTTTTAGTTTTTAGTTGTTCTTCTATTATTTTTTCTATGCAAACGTCAGCGGCAGTGAGCATCTCATGAATTCATTATATCAACATGGAGATTTTTTCTTACAGTGCACAAACTTTTTGACCCAATTTGTGTACCGTGCACACCACGCAGTGTACAAAAAACTGTATCACAGTATTTCAGAATGCACAAAACTCTTTACCATATAATATTTGATATATTCGAAAGAATTCCAAATAAAAATCCATCATCAAAACATAGATTAATAATGATCATTTTTTAATAATTTATCTTATTTCAGTAATTTATTTTTATCTTTAATTGCCTCCGTTTTTCAGATCTTACTTGGTTCAGTCGGTTAGAACTTATGCGAAATCTCTAGAACTCCGAGAGATTGAACTTTTTAATAGTGAAATTGTCGGTGTATATTTTAGAAAAGATTTTTCGTTAAGGTATGTTCAGAGAAAGAAATGTCCACCTCCGAGGTCATGTCGACTTTATTTTCGCCGCATTGAAACGAATGAAAGAATTTGGCGTTCACGAAAATCTTGAAGTCTATAGACAGTTAGTGGATCTTTTCCCCAAGGGGAAAATGGTCGCTAGAAATATCATTCAAGTAGGTATTTATATACTTAATTTTGTTTGTTATTTATTTTTTTCAACTTAGGCTGACATCATGTTTTATCCCAGACATCAAGATTGTTGCAAACAATTGTTGGATCAGATGGGATATTACGGTAAGAGGATGTTTCACTTTTCGCTGTAAATTCTGTTTCGTTATGCTGGGGATCTGCTCATAATTCATAATAAGGAAGGATAAATTGATAAATGTTGACAGATGATTTTTAAGATAAAGTCCATGAAATCACTACAAAACACTCAATCGTTAAACTGGAATTTCTAGCTTTAGAACTTACTGGCTTCTGCCGTTTTTTTTTCAATTCTGTCACTAAATCTATCTAATATCATATTTGAAGTGCTCTCTCAATGCGATATTTGGGGAAAAATCCATCATAAGGTTTGAGATTTACATCCACATAGAGTATCGTAACGATTTTAAATTGAGCAAACATTTACTAGTTTTCTGGCGTTTTCTAAAAGGTCAATATCATAACCAAAAAAGTACATATGGAAAACGGTCAATTAGCGAAGGATCCTTTGATTTATTGGCTTATTTTTCACAAAATAACTGATTTGTTGTATGTTTTGTGACAGTTCGAGTACGAAAGTAAAAGTTGACACTTGAATAATTTTTTCGTCATGTCTTTCGTTGGTACTTTCAATGCCTGGACTCGTAATGAGCGTGTGCATTCTAGTTTGGAGGATAATATGCTTTTCACGCTTCAACTTCATTAAAATTGTTAATGAAATATGATAAAAACTTTATTTTAAGTTTGCAGTTTTCGAATCTCGGTCTGTGTCCGAGCTTTCAAGTATGACCTGACGGGATCCCATTCTTGTTACAGAAGCTCGATGTTCAGTCAAATTAAATGGATTGAATAACCTTTTGGATATTTAATACTATCTTATCCTTAGTTAGATGGGATTTTATTAGTCGTATTCAAACAATATGATATTGATATCTCTATTGTAAAGTTTTTGATTACTGATGGAAACAAAGTAGAATGTAAGTAATGTAGAGGCTGGCTGCGCACAGTATATACATGATGTTCAGAAAATCACCAGGAGAAGATAAAATAAAAAATTCGAGGAAAAATAGTCTAAGATCTCAAAGAAAAACAGGTCAAATTATCTAGGAGTGAATACGGAGCAATAACTCAAAACGCAAATATCTTTACTTAACGGAGACCCCAAAAATTATTTTTTTAGTTTATAATAAATGAATATTTTTTATAAACGAAATTTTCATTACTTAATTATTCAGAAACGGTAAAATTTGGGCCAACGTTTGCATTTAGTTGTGATGGTTAAGGCACGATTTTTGGTAGGATTCGTTGTGATAAATAAAAAACTAACTATCCACTGCATAGGGAAATTTTCGGACCTTTTGTGTTTTAGCAGTACGTATAGTCATTTTTGTGGAAAGAATCCAGGTTTTTCAACATTTTTACCGTCTCATTTTTGACATTTAATACTTCCTAAAAACTGTAAAATGCAAAATCCGGAAAACATTTTTATACTACATTATAGAGCATTGTATTCCGTATCTAATAAATCGTCAATAATAAAGTTACTTCATGCCCAGGCCGATACATCTCAAGTCGCGTAAATGGACAGAAAAATATCAAGAAATGCGAAAATTCCGAACTTTAGGATACTGTAACCCTTATATTTTTAATGTAGTTTGGGAATTATTTTTATCAAGCTTTGATACTCCGACATGAAGATAGAGATTATCATAATGTGTAATTATAAGATGGTTTTCAAACTCCAAGTCGTGCGACACCCTAACAGTAAATGAATTTCCGTAAATTTTTGTCAGCAGGTAGAAGACATCGTAGACTATCTCTTCTTTGAGGATATTTTTGGTGCTTCTGAGATTTAGTAGTAGATATAGTGATTTTTGTAAGAAATATAACAAAGTCCCAACGAAGCGGCCGCCCCCCGCCCTCCCTAAGTAAGTACGGCCTTGAATATGGTGATATTTTTTCTCTCAAAATTTGATGTTTCGGGCACCGCTGTATTCCTAATACGCATTGTACACATAAATCCTACAGTAAATTGTAGCCCATTCATTCGCCTAATATTAGGTAAATTTACAGAACAGGAGGTCTGACGCATACATGTAATTGGGGGGAAGTGCTATGAGAACCCCTCCCCCCCCCAGAAATCGTCGACCATATGGCTAGCCATTGGGCGGCCCCCCCCAGGATTTTCCAATCCTATGGCTAGCCATATGGTAGCCCTAGGGACCCCCATAGTTTTAGTCGGAAAAATACTGAAAAATGTCATTTTTTCCATGAAAAATGTCAATTTTTGAACAAAAAATGGTCAAAAACGTCAATTTTCTCGGCGATTTTATCATTTTTTAGACAAAAATTACTACTTTTTAAACCGTTTTTCGGACATTTTTCATGGTAAAAATTGAATTTTTTTTCCCTTCAGGGACCCCTCCCCCCAAAATTTTGGGAATTACTGACCCCCGGCCCCAAAAAAGTGCTCCAACCCCCCCCCAGACCTCGGAGCTCCGTTACATGTATGGTCTGACGTACCTAAATTTGCAAAAGTTCGAAGAGAAAAAGTGTATGTGAAAAATCGAAAGAATCAAAAATTTCCTTATTTTGTCTTACTGTAGCTTTGCGTGATTTAATTTTCAGGCGAAATGAGTCATACATGTAATTGGGGGGAAGTGCCATGGGAACACCCCGCCAGAAATCGTCGACTATATGGCTAGCCATTGGGCGACCGCCCCTCCCAAAGGATTTTCCAATCCAATGGCTAGCCATATGACAGCCGTAGGGACCCCCATACTTTTGGTCGGAAAAATACCGACAAATGTCCATTTTTTGATGAAAAATGTCAGTTTTTGAACAAAAAATGGTAAAAAATGTGAATTTCCTAGGCGCTTCGCGCCTTGAATACATTTTTCCGGTCTTTTCAGAAAAAAATTACTTTTTTGAACCTTTTTGGACTTTTTAGCGGAAAAAATATTTTTCCCTTGAGAGACCCCTCCCCTCCCCCCAAATTTTGGGAATTACGGACCCCCGGCCCAAAAAAAGTCGCCCGACACCCCCCCCCCAGACTTCGGGGCTCCGTTAAATGTATGAAATGAATATTATTTTCGTTACTAACGGATCAAGTTACACCAGATATGTAATTTTCAAGGTTAATTTAATTTGAGGTCAATGTTTTACATAGGGCTCTAAATTTTCTCAGACATTGTCTCTTAAGATGAGTATCTTAAGCCCCTCTGTATAATTTTTATCTATATTCTAAACTATATATTGGAATCAAATTCAAGTTCATTCATAACTGATGTTTGGTCAAATTTATTATCAGACAAGGAATTATTTAAAGGACGATATGGTTCAACATAGTTTTGCCGCAGTTACTTTCAGATATCCACGGCAAAAATTTTCCAATAAGGAAGGTCCTCGGACTTTTCATCAAGGGTGCGTGGAAAAATAGCAATTTATGTCTAAAATATCATCGTATTTGTGGTGCGAAGCGAGAAAGAATTTGAATTTTTGACTATTTTTGTCAAAAACGATCATTTTCTACGAAAAATATCATTTTTTTTGTTTTTTTTTCATCCAAAGGGGCGGGGTCCTTATGGCTAACCTTAGGACATTAGGATAGCCATATGATTGACAGACCTGGGGTTCATCATATCTCCACTTGGGGGATTCTTATGTCATTTCCCCCGATGACATGTGTGCTCCGTATACGGATAACCGTCCTATCTATAAATGTCAAATCAATTGTCCTTCCATTGTCTTCAAAAATTTTATATCTCGCATTGTGAAAGGCAAATAATGTGTTCACATTATTTTCAGGCGTCCACATCGATAAAGCTTTTTACAAGCTGGTGGAAAGCGTTTTCGGTAACGCGTCGTCGGCCATGTTGAAAGTCAAGTATATGCTATACTGGATGCCGAAATTTAAACACGCCAATCCAAATCCAGTACCCAACCCGCTTCCCAATTCGGAATTAGAATTAGCTAAAATAATTATGAATCGTATTTGCCGCGATCCGGCCAACATCGTTACGACTTTTTTCTCCGAATCTTTACCCGATGCAAAGGAAGACACGTGGCTAGTTAGCGGGCAAAGCTCTTTACAGCAGGATCATTTGAGAAAGTGAGTTAGAGCTCGATTAGGGAGAGAGCCCCGGTATTATCCCCGAACTGAGGTCTAACCCAGGGATTTACTATCTGATTAATCTGAAGGGCAACTATTTACTATTTGGTACCTACAAGCTAGTGATTTACTATCTGACCATTTTGAAGACAAGAAAATTAAAATTTAGGCACATCATATTACTTATTTACTATCTAAGCACTCAGCAGAGCAGGTATTTATTATAAGGGTAGATACACAACAGTGATTATCTGAGCATAGACCAGTGATTTACTATGTTGAGCATTTTTAAGACCAGATATTTACCGTTTCAGTACTTACGGACCAGTTATTTTCTATTTGATTATTCTAGAAACCAGATACTTATGATTCAGGTACCTAAAATCAGTTATAAATTGTCTGAATAATTTATAAATCACTTATTTACTATTTAGTTATCGATTGAGCACTGAATTACTATCTAACGGTTCCTAAGACCAGGTATTTGCTTTGTTTAGGACCAGTAGACCAGTGATTTTCTATATGATTGTTCTAGAGACCAGGTATTTACATTGTAGGTACCTGTAAGACTAGTGATTTAATGCATGAACATTCAAAAGATACGCTATTTATTATTTGGATATCTACACCACTCATTTACTATACATAAAATTCTGAGCATCAAGCACTGAGTTTTAAGTTTTAATATAGCCGCATTATAACAATAAAAAAATATTAAAATCAGGCCTTTGTTAAAATATAGCACTGCTAGAAAATCAGACAAAATCAGTTTGTTCAACTTCATCATGCAATTTTTTTCATTTCTGGTTCTTTTTGCTGGACTATGTCGGTGCGCAAATGAGCAACCCAGGCTTGATATATTTGCCAGCTTTGAATTAAATTGTATAAATTCCAAAATCAATGAACAAGAAGAATCGGTAAGGGCGTGACAAAAAAATAACATCACGGCTTTGATCTCCAAACAAAAATTGCTATATCTTGATTTTAGAATTTATCCCCCACCTAAAACTTGGACCTTGTTCACCCATGTTGTCTTGCAATTTTTAACAATACATCTTCACCGATTTTTGTGTTCTGATTTTCAACACGAACTTTTTCTGTTTCGTGACGATTCTGTTCAATAATTTATCATAAATTTGAGATAATTTTTGCATTTAAAAATAGTGTGTGAGTGATGAACTTTTCTTTTGGCAGGTATCGTATTGTGTGCCCATCCTAATTTATGTTCTTCATTTTTGACGTTTTAGTTGCTTAGAACTTTTATATTCTCAAACTTAATTATAGTTCTTTGAAAAAGGCTTCCTCTTGAAAAACAACAAGTTATGTTAGTGATGTCCCAGGCACTGGCGCCGGTACTGGCACCGGCCGGTGCCTGTGATTTTTTTCACAGATACTCGAATTTTGGTTAAAGGTGTTTCAATAGCTCCAAAAACCTTATTTTCTGCAACCGATACAGGCTGTTGATCAAAGGAAATAAACTTCACGATTTTTTTAACTAAAACTTCTGAACTATCGTGGTCAACGTCCCAAGTTTTTATGGAACTACTTTCTAATATCGTTCGATTGCTGCTAATCTGTATTTCTTTCCCTGTTCGAACCTTAATTTTCACTTTTTCTGTTGCTTTTTACTTGGCTAAATATATTATATTAGCCTGTGGATAGGTCGCCTGCCATGCCAAGTCCTTCTTGAAGCTGCTGCACCCAATGCCTTGTTTATCTTGACCGCCTCGACTAGTTTCTTTAGTGCAATAGTTGTATATTGCCTTGGTTTCATTGGCTGTCAGAATGGTAAAAGTTTCATATGACAGCACAGCAGAGCACCCCATGGGTGGGGGGGGTATTGCCCTGGTCTTAGATTTGGAAATTCATTTACTACCCTCGTAAAAACAGCTCACTGTAGCAAACAATTTTGGTAGACCCCATCCTCTCCTCAGTAGGTTATAGTAATTCGAGAAAAATTGCACAATGTGTGCTTGAGAGGAATTACTCACTGGTCTTTTTGACACATTTACTGAGCAAATGATAATGGGATAGTGTGCAACTTCTGTGCCATATTAGCGATTTTTAGGAAAGGATATGAGCACATTAATATATACTACTTGTAGGAAATCATTATATATATATAATTGGGAGATCAAATAATGAGTTATGTATATGTGATTGATTTATCAAAAAATCGCCCCTTGGGAAGAAAAACATTATGTTCTTAAAATTCTTCCTCTTCATGCTCTCCTTTCCTTTTTCCCGCTTCAACGTTGGGTCTTCTGTGCGCATATGGTTATATTTCTCCACCCAGGCTGTGGCATACTTTCCTGCTATGAGTTGAGACATGCGAGATCCGTTGACCCGGGTCAGGAGTGGTACCTGGTTTCAAACTCGTGATTCATAATCAAATGTGATTAGTAATACTAAAGCCACATTCGGCATCAGCACTTCCAATTGGAAGCACTGTTACAACCCTAATAAGTGATGGAATAAGGTCATACTCCCGAAGATGCTGGTTCAAATAGTGTTTCCCAAAGTATGTTGTGCCCCATTGTTGAAATTTGCAGGAATCAGTTCAAAGTCTGACTATTCTCTACGTATAATTAGTACATTCAAGTTCCATGATTGGGAGCTGGAAAGTAGGGTTGAAATAGTAAATGGTTTTTCACCGTAAAAGCGTAGGGGCATTATTCATTTTTGTTAGTTGTAAGTCTGAATTGTTTTGTGGTGAAAGTAGTACACCACCCCCCCCCCCCCCGCAAAAAAGTCGAGAGCAAAAAAAAGTCACGGCATGGCGCGGCATATTTCAAGTACTATCCTTACAATTTACGATTTTAGCCCTGCCTAAATTTTCAACCTCTACAGCAGAGTGACTATAGCCTATTTAATTTATGATAGATGCAGCGAAAACCAAATAATAAGTACAATTTGATACACAATTTGCACTTGACGGAAATTTTTGTTTTAAAAATGCATGATTTCTACCTAAGATTGGGAAGGACCGATATTATTGAAAAATATCATGCTTATTCACTTTCGATTTGGACAGAACTGCGTTGATACCAGAGTTCTATTTGAGAAATTGGTTGAAGAAAATTTTCGGCTATTCCGTTCTCTGCATAATGACCAAGTTTTTTTCATTGATTACATCAATAAGCTCCATTAACTTTTTCATTATTGAGCTTACTTTGATGGGATCACTGCATCGATCATCTCAAAATCAATGGAGTAGTATATGTATAAGTAACCATTCTCCAGACTTTATTTTTTAACTCAATGAAAGAATGTAATCTGTGAAAAACAAAACAGTAAGAATTGTATACCAAACTCACTTATAGAAAGATGATTGAAAATGACAAAAGAACACAAAATTCATCTGTAATAGGCAAAAAAATCATGTAAAGTTGGCCCCGGCGCCGGTGCTTAGGCACCTGGACCGGAATCGGCACCGGCAAAAGGGTGGCACCGGCACATCACTAGTTAAAACTTCCGATGCAATCAAAACTAGAAAAATTTGATAATTGCAGATTGCTCCTTAACATCACTCTTCAATAGTCCATTTATTTTGAATTCGCAGATGCAGTGAATCGTTGAAATTAAGTTCAATTCAGAAAAATAGTAAGCTGGTTACTGTAATCGATGAGAAAAACTTTCTCGCCTATCAACGACAAATAGACAGACTGAAAATATTCTCCGACAATCTGATCAAACGCAGTTAAGTGTTGAAACAGTTCTATTCAAAACAAAAATGGATACGGATATTATTGTTTCTTAGTCTTTGAACTGTATTTTGTCAAAAAAAATGCATATTTTTCTACAGTCTTAAGTTTTACACTACAATGGTCTATCCAGTTGAAAATCTTGGAATTTTGGTTGGTTGCCTGTCAGAATTCTGGTTTACAATTTTTTCGAATTTTTCATTTAATATTTAATAGTTTTCATCGTCTAGAATAACACACCCCGTTCTTAACAGTTACAATATTCAGTATCCTGTTTGGATTTCAAAAGAAATTGAGATTTTTTCATAACTCTTCTCCTATTTTTCTCTCCATTAAAATTATTCAAACATTTGCAGTTCAATTTTTTGTTTTCAAAAACGATGAAAACATCATTCTGGAAGGTAAATTCGGGGCTTCCATTTGGGAACAATCGTTGAGGTGATTCATTTTACAGCATTCTAAAATATCATAATCTAGAACTCTGGCTCCTTTTTTCTGCAGGTGCCTGCGCCATGCAGAAATAACTAAAAAATTCTGCACCGAGCAGATTTTGAATATCCAAGGTTTATATTGAAAATCACAGCAATTACAATAGTTTATACAAGGTCTTTTTCGGACGCAGAAGAAGAATTCTTATCCGTCTGGACAAAGCTGCCTAAAACTGATGTTGTTACGTTTCTTTCTACACTTGCTACTGTAAGAAAATTCTCCTGGAATTACGGAGCAAATAACACTTTGCTTAACTGTAAGTGCACACAAGGTTTCAGGTCTTTCAATTATTCTGAGAAGCTTCAAGAACGTAAAAAAGACCATGATTGAAAATCTACAAGTTCGTCATGCACACTATTTACATTCAATAATCCCACAATGACACACTTGAATTTGACGGCTGCGATTGTGAATTTATCTTACTATTATCCGGCTACCAGAGCCAAAAAAATTGACATTCTAACTTGCTAAAAAGTCCGAAAATGTGTTTCTTGATTCCCTCATTAGAAACACTGGAAATTTAGACAACTTTTTGATCCAAAATTCTGCTCAAAAACATTCATGCATCACAAAAAAACAGTTCCATGAGAATAAAAAAAACTCCCAAAACTGCTTCCGTCGCTAAGCGCTGGAATGAAAAACGAATTATGCATTATGCAACCGGGAACAGGAATTCAAACTTAGGCAACCAATGGTCGACAATTAGGCAACCAAGAATTGAAAATTTTTCAACCAAAAATGTAAAACTGGCTAACCAAAAATTGAAAAGAAGTAATCGAGAATCAAAAAACAGGCCACCAAAAAATGAAAAATTGGTAACCAAAAATTGAAAATCAAGCGACCAAAAATCGAAAATCAAGTAACCCAGAATTCAAAATTAGATAACCAAATATCGGAAAACAGGCAACCAAACATTGAAAATCAGGCCACCAAAAAAATAAAAATACAATCAAAAATCGAAAATTAGGTAATCGAAAATCAGACAGCAAAAAAAGTAGATTCCTGTGAATGAAAACTCAAAATTCTGGCTGATTTTTTTACTCTACCTGGTTGACAAAACTTTCTAGCTGCTTGAAAACATCAGCGCTTTGCCCAGGTCTCGGTACAGCGTGACTTTCTCGGCATGTTTCGTTTGCCAGTTTGTAGCTTTAGGCATAACACACATAGTTAAGTTTATACATGCACAGCATAGAAATTCTGTTGGGTCATCCAGGACGGGGGTGGAACAAAAATTGTTTTTTCATTCTTGACAACGAAAAGAAAAGTCTTAGAACGGTTTTTTAACATCCAAGCAGCATATTCTTCAACCTATATTATTCAGATATGTGAAATTATTTGCTTAGACTGCACTTTTGAGTTTTAATTTTACCTTTTTGGAATCAAAAGTATGCTTTGTTTAGAAAAATTGTTAAACTATAGCATTATTCCCATTTTTATGACGACTATTTCTTCTCTCTAGCTCATTTTCCTTCATCATCTTCTCAATCATTGCTGGGGTAGTCAAATCTGCTGGGGGTGAACCCCACCCCAACGTGCATGTATGGTTAAGTTACATTCGAACGCATTCGAAGGAGAACACTTGAAAAATTGACAATGAAAAGAAGTGTTTTACTTTAAGTTGATATTGCTCAGCCCTGGTTGTTAGCTCTATGAATTTTATTCTATTAAAATAAACCACTGCTAATAAGTGAAACCTGAATCATTCAGTTTGATAAGCAACGGCGCTGCAAGTCTCTTCTCAGAAGCACCCTTAGTACTCCGTTTTTCCATTCAGGCATCCTAAAAATCAAGCCATATATGTCGACGGTCCCTTCAGGGCGTGGGCTGTTAAGAAAAGCCTAAATTATTTTATGTTGTGCGCTGAACCGGAGAAAAATAAATTCTACGCCGATTTGTTAGACGAAAATCATAATTTACACACGCCCGAAGAATGGGCCAACTTGGACAATAAATATACGACAGAATACTCAGAATCACGACGAAAATTAATCTTGACCCCGACTATCCACGAACAATCGGACGGTACGATTTTAGCTTTAGTGATAACCGGTTCATCGTCCAAAGAATCGTTGGCCTATTGGCTGAGATTTTTGCAAGAATACAACCCTTCGTTGAAAGAAATTCCGGTCGTTTTTAGAATATCGTCGCCGACGGGCGAACTGGTGACTTTGGAAGGATCAGAACGATTTTACGCCACGAAAAATATGATGCAAGCCGCTGAATCACAGTAGTTCAATTATATTTTTCATTGCTTTCTTTGTTCAACAGTATAAAAGTGTCGTTTTTCATAATTCGTTACAGATGGACGGAGAAACCATTATGACCTCTGGCAGGCGTTTTATTCAATCTTACCGAAGATAAATATTTTATAGAACGAGAACATAATCCATGGTTTACCACGATCTCACGTGTATTGAGTGATGTTCAGGTTGAAGAACTTCAAAATTACAATTTTTCCTTCAGTGTGAAAAACGGGTACCATTTCATTTTCGATAGAAAGGCTATCCGTATTTATTTGTCATCCTCGTAGTGCCACAGTTGCATCCTTGCCACACGGAAAAAAACTGTTTCTTTCATGGAGAGACATATTCCCGACGATCTCAGATATGACAAGAGTTTGTCAACTTTACTGTGAATAAAAATTCGAAACCAGTATATAAGTATTGAAGAATATTTCAGAAAAGAGAACAGTAACAGTTGCACGGAGGAATCATAAATGACTGGAATTGGCTTTTCCGGACGTTTTGTTATTGCGCACGATTTTTTCTTTCCTGATTTGATTGATTCCACTCTGAAAAAGGCGCATTTCTAAATAAAATTCGATGGCTTCTACGTCGTCTTTGCCGTTGGAGTTTAGGGCCAAAAAGCCACCGGATCGTTGGTTGTTTTCTGGAAAATAAAATGATGAACACAACATCTGGAATGCGAAAAAGTATAATCCAACCCAAAGATGCAAAGACAGTCGTTAATTTCATAATTTTCCTAGCCACGTTGGTAATGTCGCTGGTGATATTACAACTATAGTTTTTTGGAAGACGCACCGACGGGGCAGAGAAAAGGAGAATATACTTGCATGGACAGCTGCCAAGCTAGAAAAGGGAATGGACTGGGTTTTTTGGAACTGGCGCGAGGGTTCAACAAATTCCAGTTCTGTGATATTGGGATTTTTTATTCTTCGTCGTAAAAAAATTTTCCATGTCTGTGAAAAAGTGTGTTCTGAAGCTGAGTGAATAAACACACCTTCCAACCATACATGAACAGCTTCAAAATTTTGAGGAGGGTAAGGGTTGGATCCCGGGCTTCGACTTTTTTTGAGACAAAAATCCAGTAAAGTTGACCAAATTCTTTATTAACATCAAAGATTTTCCAATTTCAAAGCTATGGCGATACCCCCGTATCTCGCCTCCCACGTGTGTGCCCGAACTGCATTGAACTTTTTTACTAAATCTAGAGTCTATAAGACAGGAATCAATTGTGGGAAGTTAACCAACTCGGTTTTTTGGAGAGAAAGCTATAGCACAAAGTTTTCTTAGAACTAAATCAATTGTGTGAACCACTTCCAAAGCAAATTGCGAAGATGATTGGGTTTGTGCAACCAACCTCAGGTTTTTTAACGTGCCAAAAGACGCCTTTTTAATCACAACCATAAATTGTAAAAAACAAAATGACTGTGATATGCCGATCCCTCAATATTTTTCAGCTAGAGTACACTTCCGAATCAGTCAGGAGCTACAGTGCTATTAGTTTGCCATTTCTATACATTTGAATGAAGTCAGACATCAGCATGATTGCATATAATTTTCATTCAGAGAAATTTTGCTGTAGTTGACACAGTGCTAGGGGAAAGACAAAGTTCATGATGCTGCAGAATATACTTTTTCACAGACATGGAAAAGTTTTTAATGAGGAAGAATGAAAATCTCCAATATCACAGAAATTAATTTTTTAAACTCTCGTTCAAGTTCCCAAAAAACCCAGTCCACCCCTTTTCCTAGCTTGGCAAAGCAAGTATATTGTCCTTTCTCTGCCTCGTTGGGGCATCTTCCAGATATGGAAAATTTTTTAATGAGAAAGAATGAAAATTCAATATTTCATCAAAATCGAATTTTTTAAGTCTCACCAAAATACTCAAAGATCTATTCCAACCCTTCTTCTAGTTTGGCAACTATCCAAGCAAGTACATATATTCTCCTTTTTCTGCCCCATCGGGGCATTTTCCAATAAACTATAGTCTGTTTTTCTTGAAATGCTTCCAAATAATGAAAGTGGAAAGCAAGTAGCTTCCAGATTTTTGCGATTTTTTGATGAACAAAATATCATGTAGAGCTGGAAATTTGTGAGCTTACTGATCTAACCTTCAGCGATTTTTCGAGTGAAAAATTTTACGGTAAGAACTTTATGTAAACGATTTCGACGACAGTACTGATTTGTGTTACTTTTATATCTGGAGGCATTTTATAAAAAACAGACCTTAGTCTTGAAATGATCGACGCAGTCAACGTTTTGGTAAATGCGGTCTTGTTAGAGATCAGGGAATGAAGTTCGATAATCTTGAAATGATCAAAAAAAGCGATTCTCAAGTGTCTGTATCATAAAAAAAAAGTTATTGAATAGTCAATGAGCCCTCCGTGATTTTGAATAAAAGTTTGACTGAGGCCTCGCTGCATCCAGCATTTCAAAATGAATGGAGTATAATATCGATTTTATAACTTTGAATCTATTATCCGGATCAGTCGTTGTGTGTGTAACCTTTTCCCTGAGTTCAAAATTTCGGTAGTCTTACCATCTTCCTTCAGATCGGGCGGATCATAATTGTAGGCCGTTTTGGGTGATGACGAAGGATGATGAGCCGGAGGAGAGTCGATTTGGCCCGAGGAAGCCTCACCACTGGTCGTCGAATGGACCAAGTGTGTCCAAAGTTGGTCCGTGACCACTGTTTTTTTTTACCCCATGTATGAAATGGCCTCGAATATAATAAACGAAGATTTGAGATAAATGTCAAGTCTTTCTGGTGCTTCGCACTGTGTTACAAATTTTAGGATCTTGTGCTTTCCAAGTCAGACTGTGCAATGGATTAAACAAGAAAATTTTGTTTTCTAGTCTAGTAGGAGGATCAGCAGAATAGCAGTCCGTGGCGTAATTTGCTCTCTCAAATACGATGGAAGAATAATTTAACAATCAATTAAACAAGAGAATGATGGGTTTTTAACAGTTATCGAGACAAAGTAAATTACATTCATGAATGTATTCGATTCTGTTCTTGGACGTTGAAAACGTCAATTTTTGACCTACAACTGGTACAAATGAGGGTAGTAAAAAAACAGTGGATCTGGAGGGCTAAACTTGATACTGCAAACGACGACGAGCAAACAGGCGAAGCAGCCAGCCATCATGTGGTTGGAATTTAACGCAAAGTAGAGAATGGGACGATCTGAAAATTTTGGTGATCAGCTTTCCAGAAGCCTTGACAGTATTGCCTGAACTGTAACAGAGTTTACTATGACATTCATTAGGACGAAACAAAAAAAAACGAGCTGAGGTTTCAACACAGACAAATTTTATTTCCCGATCGATTTTCTGAGATCAATGACTTGACTTAATTGTTCGAGCTGCCTCGTAGTAAAATTAACCAAATCATAGGTGGCGCGACAGCGTCAACCTATAATATACTTGGCCCCCCAAATTTCCTGCCCCCCTAGAGCCAAAACGGTAAGAGCTAGAACCTTCGGGTTTTTTTGCATAATATCGGGCATAGGGGCAAACTATGGGGTGCCTTTCGTCATTTCGCCTCTATCTGCAAGTGGTGCTCGGTGGGGCCCCAAAAACAGGTAAAAAACACACTTTTTAAGGCCCCCAGTTCCACCATGCCCAGCAATCGGTGTGCCATATCCAACCTCCATACTTCGGCCTAAGCATTTTGGGGGTGTAATCTCAAATGCGAATTTTTTGTTTTTTGAAATATGGCCTCAATTCAATCATATGGTTGTCCAAAGTCCCGGAAAACGCCAAATTCACCAATTTTGTTATATAATACTTATGGGCTCAAAAAAATAATTTTTTGCAGCATAATGCATTACTAATTTTTAAGCAGTTTCAAATAAACCTATAGCCTTATTGAGATTTTTGGGCTGCAAGGGTTTTGGACCATTGGGAATTTGATGGACGCGGTCACTTTACACGAAAAATTATCCCGGGTGTAAACAAGCGTATTTCCGTGTTTTTTCGGTGGAGGGAGTTTTTGACTGCCGGGAATTCAATAGACGTCCTCACTTTACACAAATAAATTATCCACGGTGTAAACAAGCGTATTGCCGTAATTTTCTTGTGGATGGGATTTTCGACCACGAGGAATTCAATGAATGTGATCACTTTACACCAAAAATTATCCCGTGTGTAAACAAACGTATTTTCGTGATTTTTTGCTGGAAGGGGTTTTCGACCACGGGGAAATTGATGAATGCGATCACTTTACACAAAAACTTATCCCGGTTGTAAACAAACGTATTTTCGTGATTTCCCGGTAGGCGGGGTTTTCGATCACGGAGAATTTGACGAATGCGATCATCTTACAAGAAAAACTATCGCAGGTGTAAACAAGCATATTTTCGTGATTTTTATGGAAGGGGTTTTTGACTGCGGGGAATTCAATGGATGTGTCACTTAACACAAAAAAATTATTCCGGATTTAACCAAGCCTGTTTTCGTGAGTTTTTTGTGGGAGGGGTTTTTGACTACTGGAAATTTAATGAAAGTGATCAATTTACACACTAATTCATATTGAATGTAAAGAAATATATTTCTGCGATTTTTTAGGGAAGATGTTTCTGACCATGGGGAATTCAATGGACGGAGTCAGTTTACACGAAAAAAAGTCATTTGTGTAAACAAAGGTATTTCTACGATTTTTTGGGTTGAAGGATTCTAAACCATTAGGAATTCAATAGATATGGTCACCTTTCAGCATTTTTACAACGTTCTTAAAGTACTATGCGGTTTACACATCCTTTACTTTTGCCGGAGGTGAGAATTCGTTGCTTGAAGTTTTTTTTATTGTTTTTTTGAAGTAGATGACGAAATTTAAAACTTCAATGTACTTCTATGAAAGTTTTCGTGCATGGTTGAGGCCCACTAAAAAGAGGTGAACTAGTTTATTAGAAAATGCCCCGATGGGGCAGAAAAAAGGAGAATATACTTGCTTCGATAGTTGTCATGCTAGAAAAAGAAGTGGACTAGATTTTTGAGAACTTGGGTCAAAGTTGGAAAAAATGTACTTCCTTTATATTGGATTTTCATTCTGTCTCAAAAAAATTTTTTATGTCTGTGAAGAAGTATATTCTGCCTAATGATGATTACCAAAATGCATATTTTCTCTACCTTATCTCCTCCCTAAATGGGAAAGAGCCGTTTGTACATGTACAAATGACTACTCCAATTTCGTTTGCCCCAAAAAATTTTCATTTGCCTCCGGCAAAAAAACCCTGGGTTGCACTAACTTTTTCGAATAATTTTCTTATCTCTAAAGCGAATAAATATTCAAATGTCTGCAATTCCCAAACGCGAAATCAAATCTCAGTATTAGTTAATCCTGAAGTGAGTATTGTTTGTGCACTGGAAGAGAATAATTTGGACATTGCGATTAGCTCAACTCTGGATCAGCAATTTAGTCCCGATGTTGAAATTATCCTCATGTTGGGTTAGTGCAACCAGCCTCAGGTTTCTTTATAGTTCTGAAAATGACTATAATATGCCTCCCCTCACAATTTTTCAGCTAGTGTGAGAGGCAGGAGTTTTGAATTGGTCGGGATTAGAAAGCTATTGGTTTACCATTTCTTTACATTTGAAATCATAAAAATTAACATTCGTATTATTGAAGACTGCAATTATGATGGGAAAAAAATTATATGCAATGTTTACTATTTCAAATTATAAAAATTTGAAATAATAAACATTGCATATTTTCATATAGGAAAATTTTGCAGTAGTTAATGCCAGGGGAAGGACAAAATGCACGATGCTGCAGAATATACTTCTTTACAGACATAGAAAATTTTTTTGAGACAGAATGAAAATCCAATATGAAGAAAGTGAATTTTTTCCAACTTTGACCCAAGTTCTCAAAAGTCTAGTCCACTTCTTTTTCTAGCATGGCAACTATCGAAGCAAGTATATTCTCCTTTTTTCTGCCCCATCGGGGCATTTTCTAATAAACTAGTATGTGTTATATTTGGAACATTGGATGTGTCTCAAACCCAAGTGTTCCTACTTGATCCCTGGTGTCAGAGAGGGAAGGTAAAATGGGTAAGAGGAATTGTTTGCAGGAGAAGTCTCCAGGAATCGACCTTAATGCAAGTGCTTCACCGTGCCTGTCTCAAAAATTAGAATGACTCCCCAGGCAAGGGCGAGAAGTCAAGAGCAGAAATTTTACCTACTCAAGAAACACCTGACTAAAGTTAGCCAGACTAGGAAACACTTCTAAAACAAAAAAAAGACAATCTTGGACTAGATTTTTATTTGCAAACTTACTCTGGAAAACGCCTCTTCCTATTTATCTTTATAATAGAACTGGGCGGCCAGTATACAAACGAAAAAGGAGAGATCGGAGTCATTGAAAGTGATAATTTCAAGTGTGCAATGTTCTCATGAATCAGTTTACAATTAGTGAGGCTGATTGCACCCATTCAACAACAACATAGCTGGAAGCAGAGTGCCCCATGGGGAGGAGTATGAAGGGGGTATTACCCCTACCTAAAGTCCTTAAAATCGATCACTGGCTGCCTAATCCTGAGACAAAATGATGTGTTTAGTGGACACTTAGCAACACTACTCCCGCAAATGTTCAATTTTACCCCTACTTGAAAAATCTGACCTTGGGGACCTCTGGCTGGAAGTGTCACTCCATTCATACTGCTATACCAGAATGTACTAGCATAGGAGGCCATATGGATGAGAGAATGAGAAAAGTTAATGTGGAAAATCAAGCAACAAATAACAAGTGGCCACGTCAGTGGGACTTAAACATTCATGGCAAAGCCAGCAAAATTATTGTTGATCTGATGTTGTATGGAAATTTCGACAGTTGCTGAACAGGCGGCAAAGCCAGCAGAGTCTAGATTGTGGCAGAGCCAGCCAAGCTGCACATGGTTCTTGCACACTGCAATTGGGTAGGCGTCCGTTGAACATGATCAATGGTTGAGGCGTCGATTGATACAATACAAACAAAACACATGAAAAGGTATATACAGGGACAGGATTTTTTTTTGTTCATGACCCATTTGCACATGTACAAACGACAGCCAATATTTCATTTGTACAATTTGTAGGTAGGTATAAATAAGTAACCTGTGTTCCTCTATGTCTCCAAAGACTAACAACCAAATCAGCGTAATTTTCAAATTTTATTCATAACTGCAAAAAAATTCATGAAAATTGAGCAAAAAAATCGAAGTTTTCGAGTTTCAAGTCTAATTTACAGGCATTTGTGGAACAATTTGTCTAGAAAACTATCCAATAGCATAATGAATTTGCATTTGATGATAAACCGATGGTTAATTCCTCCATTATGACAAGTGAAAGCCCAGAAAAGATGTAAATTTTTCCGGCGCGAAGCGCCAGAAAATTTTTTTGGGTATTGACATTCTGCGATGCTGGAAAATCAATTTTCCGAACATTTATTTCAAGATAGATAAGAATTTAGTGTTCAAAAGTCGTAATTTTTAGAATTTCATTATTTGAAAAATTTTTAAACCAGTAATTGATTTGTTAACTCTCATGAACTTGACCGAAAAGATATGAGTGGGGGTAGAAATTTCCGACAAGTACTTCCATGAAGCTTTCATAATTGATTTTACGTTAGGAAAGAAATAATTGCTTCAAAAAGTTTACAGACTTGATGTATTGATCTCTCTCAAGAAATGTTCCAATGAAAAACTGTGAATCTTTAATAAATATCAAGATAAAATATTGAAGATTACCAGTTAAAACATGAGATAATACGTTTGAGATGATGAAAACTATTATACATTAAATGATAGGTGGGGGTAGACATTCTAAAAGCAGTGTCTGAGCTGGGTAATACATAATAATGATTATTAAAGTTATAACTGGCGCGAAGCACTGGAAAATTGAGATTATGAACGTCTAAAATGCACCAAAATGCATATTTTCTGTATGTACCTTATCCCCAAAATTTTCTTCCCTACATGGGACAAGAGCCGTTTGTACATGTACAAATGACTGCCTCAATTTCGTTTGCCAAAAAAAATTTTCATTTGC
The DNA here is from genome assembly GCA_963922205.1 of Romanomermis culicivorax. Classification (NCBI taxonomy): domain Eukaryota; kingdom Metazoa; phylum Nematoda; class Enoplea; order Mermithida; family Mermithidae; genus Romanomermis; species Romanomermis culicivorax. The sequence continues at coordinate 1,770,435 of CAWUHX010000026.1, read as the reverse complement.
CTCCGGCAAAAAAATGTACAGGAATATAGTGAGAAAATAAGTATGGTTAATAAAGCAAACAGATGAAAAATTTGAGGTGATTTGAAGACAATGTAAGTATAGTGAATTTTGAACCACGAATTGGAGTAGTCTTTGAAATAAAAATGTAAATCTTAAGGCTGGTTCACACGATAACATTTTGAGCAACACATACCCGAGATACATGTCATGACATATACGCTACATACGTATGTTAAGTAAAATCATAAGGTGGGAACGCACACGACATAAGCCTGACATATAAGCAACATACACCAGACATACAGTTTCTTTTTTGCTCAGCTGGCTATTTTAGCTGACATACAGTGTGACATTTGATATTATTTGTGTGGTTGGTGCATGTCATCATGACAGGTGCAAAAAAACTGGTCATCCAAAAGTAAGAAAAGACCAAGAATAGCAACAGACTTTCTTTTCAACATCAAAAAATAATACTGGGGTGGAAAATGTCACAGTGTATGTCATATCATATGTCGCACATTATGTTACCTTATATGTCACACGTTTGAACACCTTAATGTCCCGACATTTCGGAAAAAAGCATATATGTCACAACATGCACGTGTCGGGTGAAACGTCGCCACGTGAACAGGGCCTTAGGAGGGGAGTGAAATGAAATTGGCTCCCTGTTGCCCATTCCCTACTTTGTATGGGTGATGAACTGAAAGTTAGGTTCCAATGACATTCAGCTGTCACTCAGATGGGTCTTTGCAGCAGGGGAATGCATCGCTAATCAAATCAATAACATGGATGTAGTTGTCAGCGACTGAGATGGAAACTGACTAAGATACTTATGTAATGACCAACCAGTCACAAAGTATTGTGCCTGAAAACTGACATCAGTTGAATTCACCATTGAAATCCAAACTGTTGTCGGCAAAAAGCAGCAGGAACAATCCATAGTTGAAAGGAAAAAAACAGTGCAGCCAAAAAGTTAGAGTCATGGTGTGATATCATAGAAGAGATTTTAGGATGGTCCTCACATGTACTGAGGGAATGAAATCTGGATTTTTGATTTGAGGATAAGAGAAAAAATCAAAAGAGATTAAAAAATAGAAAATAACTATATAGCCACCCGATTGCAGCACCATTAGGCATGAACTTGACAGAGACTGGAGTGGTCTTGCTATTTCCAAATGTTCCACTTGGGCGAGGTGACAAGAAGAAGACACAGCACCAGTCAAGGCAGCAGCTAACCATGGTGTCGAAAATAGCACAGACTAAGCTATGGGTGAGAGTTGATGCAGCTGATGACTGATCTTGCTGTGTGTTGCTGTGGAGAGCATGAGTCAAGTGGAAAATCCAGGTTATAGATCAAGTAAATAAATAATAGAAAAAGGGAGGATAGAAAAGACATGCAAAAATAATTGATGTAAAAATCATTCTTGAGGTGGGTTGGGATTAGTAGACGATTTGTATGACATAGTATAATGGGATAATAAAGAGGTAAAATAGGGACAAGTGTAAAGAAAAATAATAATGGAAAGGTAGAAAAATCCAAGAGGTCATCCTAAAAAAAAATTTGTATTCAAAGTGACAAAAAATAGTAACGATAGGAAGGAACTAAATCGTCACACACAATAGAGGTGATAAACCAGTACTTGATCCACTTTCAATAGTTCAAGATGTTCATACTGTGTGGCAGTGTTGATGTGTACCACAATATAAAAAAGAGAGATGAGAAACATGAAATCAAAATCATGTAGGATGAGACCTCCAATGCCCCTGTGATCAGTTAAGGCACGGCGGTCAGTTGACACCATTCAAATTCTGATAGAAAAATGAAATGCAAATAATGAGGAGAAATGAAAAGAATATTCACATAATATTTAAAAAAATTAAAAACTCTCTGATGTGGGGCTGAGGGCATGGTGATCTACCAGCTTCAGTAATAAAAGTGTCTCTGCTCAATTGTGGAATATATGGCTTCAATTGGGAAATAGCGACAAGTTGTGGTCGGCCAGGCATAACTAAGGCATCAATTGTGACAACATTATTGTCCATGTTGGAGATGTTGGTGACAATCTATGGCCCGAAAAAATTGGTCTGGATTATGTTACTTATGCAGTTGTTTGCCAGTAGCATAAGATCATTGATGCTGATTTTCAGTTTCTTTGTTTTTTGATTGCAATACCTCTTACTAGAGTCAGCAGCTATATCGAGGTTGGTTTTGATCAATTTATAGAGTTTCAATTAAGCCCGCTTCAAAATATGTTGGTATGGGTTGTTGTTAAGTGGCAACATAAGGTGGCATGCACAGTCATAATTAAACATGATGTTTTATGATCGTAATCATTGGTTTTGGTCAATTTTGACTTGTATCATGAAGATACGTATTGCAGCATAATTTTGGATGAATTGGATAGTAGCTGGTGTAGGATTGTTGACTTGACATAGAGCTGACCAAATGATCCAGGGCGGGTCAGCAGAATGTGCATTGGCATTCCAGCTCATTATTCTAGGGCCAATTATCATCTTGGCATTGATTGTTTTTGAAAAAGTTGTGGCTGTCATAAGCTGAGCCAAGATGACAGTATCCAACACATTAGCTGTGTTAATAGCTGCCTTAGTCAGAGGAGCTCACAAGGCTAGCTTTGAAGTTGAAGAAGCTAGCATATCATAGTGAATATGCTGTTTAAACAGAGCTACAAAAGCTTTATGATTGACTTTGGGCTTGGCAGTGTTGAAACTTTTGATGGCAGCCCTGTGGTTATTATGGTTTTGAACAAAATGTCAGCCTGAACCTTGAAAATAAGAATTTTCATGATTATGATAGCTGCTGAGTCTGTTCCTCTACTCATTGGAAGCTATCATTGCCATAGATGTGATGATTGGCATTGAAATATTGGCAATTGTAGGGCACAATGTGGTGATCAGGGTTTTGATGATATATCTTTGGATCATTGATTTGTTTGAGCTCCAGACAATCTTTGGTATTGTCAGTACATGAGTAGTAAGGCCGGACCGTATAGGTCGTACGCTTAAGGATACTCCTATCTTTTGTGTACGACCTATAATTTGTCACTTTTTTTCGATTTATAGGTCGTACAGTAAACATACACGATTGGCTTTTGTCGGATTTACAGGTCGTACAGTAAACATATACGGTTAATTTCTTCGTCGATTTATAGGTCGTACAGTAAACATATACGTCAATTTATAGGTCGCACGGTTAAAAATGCATGTTCTAGAGTTACCGTAATTGTAGAATTACGGTAATTTTTTTGATTATGGTAATAAATGTGTTACTGTGCGTGGAAAAGGAAAATCAATGATGAACGTAAAAAGGAAAACTAAAATGAACAAAAAATGGAAAAGAAATAAAAAGAGATTGTGTGTAAAAACGGCTTCCCCTCTGGGAAGAGGAAGCCCACAAAAATTTGCACCCCGGACCCCCTTTGTCAAAAGGGTGCCACCTGCAGGTGTAAATATATTTCGGAGGTCCCATTTTCTGAACGATCGTTCAAGTCAACAAATGTCAGAACGGTCAATCTGGTCAGTAATGGTCTGTTTAATGAGTAAAATCTCGAGAGAGTCATTACGCGATGAAACATTATCCTTACGGGTGCATGTGTAAAAATTTTGATGTTCTGCCAAAAATGACCAAGAAGGTCTTTTATAAAAATGACCAGAGCGAGCTGGCCATAAAAAGCATGTAGACAAAAAAGGGTCTTTTATAGAAAGAGGACCAAACGAGATGGTCCTAAAAAACGTACGGAAAATTTGACGACTTAAAAAAATCTTTACGTATCAAAAATTTTTAATTCAATGCAACATTCTATTTTATTATAAAACTTTTGAAACACTATTTTATTTTTGTTTATCACTAAAATATTGTAGTCTAAAAACAAAAATAATAACGTGAACAAAAAATGGAAAACATAAAAGAAAGAATTCATTTATAAAATTGACCCCCTCCGCCCACGGAGGAAGTCCTTCAAAAAACGCGCCCTCGGGCTCCAAAATAAGAGGTGCGCCGTCTGCAGGTTCACAGAAAAGTGAAGTGGAAGCCCTGCATACTGAACGATCGTCCAAATTAGAACGGTCTTTTAGATCAGAATGCTTAATTCCACATATAAAAACTCTAAGAGTCTATAAAACTTGAAACATTATTCCTACGGGTTTATACTTATAAAGCCGTAAATGATCAAATTCTTTTATAGAAAAATGACCCAAAAGAGTGGGTATAAAGCGCATGTAGAAAAGTGAACAGTTGAGATGAAAAATATTCTAAATGTAAAAAATAATTGATACCTCAAAAATATTTGAAGAAAAGAAAAGAAAAAGAAAAAGAAAAAGAAAAAAGAAAAGAACTAAATCATCAATACATGAACGTTATTCTACGTATCGGAAATTAATACATTATATTAGATGATTTATGTAGGTAGATGCGGTTTTGTATACAGAGTGTTTCCCAGAGCAAACATAGAAAGGTTAGACAGGTGAAGCCATTTAGATCATAAAACCAATTAGAAATGCTAGAAAAGGTCAAAGGTTCTATAAAACACGGTAGCAAGAGACGCTTTACCAAAATCATTAAGGTGGTGATTATTGTTATTTTGATAGTTTTCTAGAATAACCTAGAGCCTAAAACCTTTAAAGAGACGCAATACCAAAACAATTAAGATGGTGATTATTGTTATTTTGATAGAACCTTCAAAGAAAAACCGAAAAGATTCAACCAAAAAGCAGAAAAAACCGGAAAAGGTTTAATGAGGGTAAAGAGGTATAAATAGAAAAAATAGAAGAAGAAGAACCATTCTTATTTTTGTACTTGCGCGCGACACCTGAGACTACCAATGGAGGCCGTTTTCGTTACGTTTATTTCGACGTTGAGAGCCGCCTACGAGGCTTACGGTACATTGATTTTACAAATATTTTGAATTAAAAATTAATATGTATACTATTTCATTATTATTAATTTAGAGCCGTTTTTAACGACGGCCGACATTGACGCGTGGGCGTCCGTCTTCTGGGAGGAGGCCTCGACGGACTTCAAGAGCTGGTGGAAAAGCCAGCGAGGGGTTGAATATCCGGCTAGACAGAAACCCTTTTGGGGTTTCATGAAACGTCTACGCCGGATGTTTGAAAACCCTTCGCTGGTCGACGGTCACCTAGCCTCGCACCTGTGGAATATCCTCCCCCCAGGTGCGAGGGCTGAATGGGAAAACGCCGACGGTCGCTACGTCGAGGAGAGGGTAAAACTAGCGCTGCCGCGTTTCTAGTAAGTTCAGATGTTATAGTTAAAACACGTAGTAGACATATAAATTTTATATTTAATGAGAGTAAAATTATTATAAGCTTTTACTACAACTGCAACATGTTACAGATTTCTAATTCATGTATATTAATGTATGGTATATAGCTGAGTTGTCTAAAACTTGACAAAGAACATTTCTAGAATATTCTAGAAGCTTTCAATTATTTACACGATTTATACGATAAAATTTTACGATAAAATAAAGGCTATTGATAGATCTTGTACCTATTACTTAGCAGTTAATTGATATATTAGAGTAAAAATTTTTGTTTAACTAAAATAGTTATTAAAATTTGTAAAAATTTTAGTGGATACGCGTGAAACTTTTAGCGTGGGGGGTGCGACGGCGGCGGCGGCGGCGAAGGCGAGTGCATATATGTATATTTTATTTTGTTTTTAAATTTTGTATATATGTATAATTTATTCTATTTTGTTTTAAATTTTGTATATATTTTGTTTCAAATAAATTAAATTGAATTAAAATTAATAAAATTTTTTATTTATTGCGTTTAATAGTAAAGATAATTTCTTTAGAGTTCTACTATGAGTGTGTGTGTGTGTATGTGTCAACTTCGGGAATATAAAAAAGGGTTTACTGTAGTCAGATATTTAGAGATGTACGAGTAAACGATATGTAGAGAATATGCACAAACAGGTCTTAGGGTAAAAAGAACGTACAAGATAATTACGTAGCACTGTAGAATTAAAGGAGAAAATAAAGGAAAGGAGGAGTAATAAAAGGAAGTTCATTTATAATTAGGAATAAATTAAAAGAATATTTCTAAACAATACCTAAAGAGAAGGAGTGTATAAACAACAACAACTATAAGTGATTTTTTTATTATAAAAAAATGAGATGAAATGTACATATAAATATAACGTATTTAAATACTATAATCTGTAAAGGTTTCACGATTTTTATCAATCATTACGAGAGAGTCAAATTCTGCGTATATAAGTGCTTCAATACCGCCATCTGGTATATCCTCTCCAAAATTCATCTGTAAACTAGTGGTTCCTTCACGTACGAGTTCCCAAAAATTACCATCCATACCGCAAGGAGTCAAATCAAAAACAAAAACCGTGTTATGCGTTGTAAAAGAATTTCGAGTAATTTCATTACCCTTGTTATCTGTACCGATTCCTACACCCTCAAATAATTGTACAAAAGTGCGCAAATATTTGTTTTCTTTAAAATTTAGCATATATGGTGTTGTAGGTAAGGTTGTAGTACCACTTGTTATTTTAATCTCGTTTAATCCGAAATGCTTAAAATTGAAGGGGCTTTGATTATAATCACCCCTAGCAGCCGAACCATCAACGAGCGCCACAACGAGACGACGAGGTAAAGGACCTGTGAACAATGAGTTCAGAGGAGCTGAGCGACGACTAGTTGTTATGTATAGACTTGTAACATGACATCGACGAATAGGGTATTTTGCAGCTGTATTTTGTAACATGGATTCAATAGCTAGATTGATATTATCCGCAACTTCAACTTTTTTAATAAATAGAGACATGCTTTTAACTTCGATTTTATAAGCTTCGTTGTCAGTAGATATAAATTTTTGCAAGCAAAAATCATCTCTATGTCTGTATAAATCAATTTTCAAAGTACATTGATTCAATAGAAAACGTTCTTGCATAAATAGATCGGCGTGTATAGGAGCCATTAATTCAACAACTGCACTATTTTTGAACATCTGAACTCTTTCCAAAGCACCCTTGTTTTTCTTTATATCGAGAACATCGCCATTTTCAAAAGCATAACCAGCAGCTGCAACATGTGTCGACTTAGCATCACGACCATAGTTCAATTCCGTTTCCAAATAAGATCTGTAAGCGTATCTATCCCCACTGAAATGTTAAAATGTTAAAATTAAAAAAGGTAAACATACATTTAATTATAAAACTTACCTGTCAGATATTAATTTTCCATTTAAGTACATCTTGATCTGTTTAAAAAATGTTTTCCCGATCAAATTAATTGGTGCTACAACATTTCCAGTAAGATTATTGTTGGCGTCTGCTGTTAAAGTGCAAGCAGCGCCATTAGCTTTCGTAATTCGAATAGTAAAATATATAAAATTTTTTGATAAGTCCAACATATATGAATCAGGTGAAATAACAAACTCGTAAGGTCCTTCATTAGTACAAGGATTTTGTAACTGAATTTCAGACCAAAAACTTCTACGAATAGCAACTTGCGTTGGAGGTACGGTAAATAAATCTAACTCCGTTTTACTACTAGGAGACGACGCAGCATCAATAAATTTACTCATTTTGAATAGATATCCTTGAAACCGACTACTCTACGTGGAGTCTTTTTTAAGAATGAGGAACGTCGTTTCAGGTGTTTACGTTTATGTTGTTTTTGATGTTGATGTTGTTGACGCTGACCATCATTTAACTTTTTATTGCTTTTTATATGTATCGTAGAATTTATATGTTTACGCTTCCCTAAACCTTTTCCTTTATGAATGCGCTCGCCCGTTTCGTGTAATAAGCTACCAGCTGCGTTTCGTCCATGCTCGGCAACACTTTCTTTAAAAGAACGACCTTCTACAACATCACCTGCAATTTTGGAACCTGCAGCAAGTGCATGCTTTCCTGCAGATTTTAACAAAGGCATAGCTAGACGCCACAAACTCTTAAAAAAATTACCAACTCCAGCTCCTTGATGTCTATAATAATACGGGTATGCTGCTCGAAAACCTTCTAAACTACCACCTAATTGAAATTGATTATCTTGAATACTATGTTGATAAATTTTGATCCAGTAATCAACGGTTTCAGGAATAAATACGGTATGCATATTTTGCTTTGAAAATTAAAAGGAACAACAACTAAATGAATTAATTAATTAAGAGCGTTTGCGAAAATTCAACCTGACGACAACGTGTCCAAATGCAAATGAATGAATGAGTAAATAAAAATTTGATACTATGCTTATAGGAATAAAGGAGTACGTCGCCGAAAATGTAATTTAACTATAACATTCCCAAACTGAAAGGGTATAAGCTCATTCATACTGTTTTTTATATTAATCTCGAGTACTGTAATTTCTTTCAATTGAATTGGTATATAGTGAGGTGTTTCATATAAACGACTCACATTATCTTTGTATTTTCCCTGAACATTTACTATACGTAAAAGCGGCGCTAAAGTATTTCCAACAATCTGATTTTCAATAATATTACAGTAAACATAAAAATTCTGTAAATCATTCAAATTTGGTGGTTGAATACCTAACATGTATAAATGATTAGTTCCAGGCTCGGCAAGAAAAACAGCTTTGGATGGTGGAATATGTGTGTTAGAATTTTTTGGAGGTTTCTCTCCAACAGTATATAAGTTAATATTCACAGCTCTATTTAAAAAATCATCAGCAGTTGCATAGGCCTCAGTATTGGTAGAGCTAAATCCGAGAAGCTCCATTAACCGTTTGCTTATATCGATTTTACGTAATATTGTACCACTTTTTATTTTCAAATTAACTAATCCTCTACTATGTTCATCGTATGAAAACATGATTTCCATGTTAGTTCCGGCAATAGCTGCTCCAATTTTTGCATTCAACTCTTCAATTAATTCAGATATGGTAAAGTAATGTTTTTCAAAAACTATTACTTTAATTTTTTTGACCTTATTTCCGACACCATCCGTAATTAACGTTATTACATTATCTCCACCATGATTGGTAAATGTAGCCCAACTATAGGGGTATATTATTTCACTTAGTCCTACCTCCCAGCTTCCATCTAGTTTTAAACGGTAAGGTAGATGGGCTGAAAAATCAGAGGGTTTGTTTCCATTTTTGCTATTACTAGGTAATGTGATATAAAATTGATCTTCAAAGGTTGTCATTATTTATAATGTTGTTTGCTGTTGCTATAGGTACGGTCTTCAATGAATTAGATGACTGTAATACGGTCGGTACGGGGCTAGGTAATAAATATCCTATACAAGCGCACAAAAGACCAACCCACAATTGTGTATTATTATTGTAGAGAGATAAATTTATTATAGCTGTAATGACTACAATGTATATTAGTATGACCTGACTGAAGAAAACCACTTCGTTTCGAGGTAGACGTTTTCCAAAAAACTCCCAAACGCTAATGCGAGACGTTTCTGAATGCGTACTATTACTACTATCCATTTCAAAATAAAAAATTTTTATTTAACAACTAAACACTCAGTTATAAATTTATAAAAAGGCGGAGCTACTAAAATAACCAATAAAATTATACAAAAATATGAAGGAGGCGGAGCTATCAAAGTGAAGTAAAATTTATATATAAATACATATAGAAGGAGTTAACTTTTTACAAACGTGTACATAATTTATTTCGCAAGTGACCTTTTACAGAAAATTTACAATGAAAAAACTTACAAATCAATCTATCATTATAAACAAAATTTGTGTTACTGAAACTTTTAAACATTTTATACATAGGAACATGTCGCACTTTATAATACAAAAAATATAAAGTATATATACCACAAACCCTACTATTAAAATTTTGTAAATGTTTCTTATTTGTATATATTATTAAAGCATTTTTGTTAATATAATTTATAAAAGCAGGAATAACTGGTGGTAAGCCATAAGAATCAAAATAATATACAGAGTTAGCATTATCAAAATACATAGCTATCCAATGACTTCCTTTTTGAAAAGATGTATCGGTGTTTGCAATTAAAGCCGCGGGTCTTTTAACTATCTTCGGTAGAGTATCGCAAGCAAAAACTCCTAAAAAATTTTGTGATAATAGCTCATCTTGTTGAGCATAATATGTCAATTCAAAGTTGTTCATCGTAATCGTCGTCGTCGTCGTTTTGTATATCCTTTTCTAAAATCCAACTGTTGAATTTTTCAGGATAACCCCACCACTTCACAAGTACTCTATTCTGACCATCTGGTAATTGTTTAGTCTTCAAAACCTTTTCAATTTTGTATTCTTTGATATTAGGATTAAAATCGATTTTCTGTAGTTCTTTTTCATAAAAACGTCCTTCTATATCTTCGCCTTCCAGATCTTGAATTGTATAAAGTATATGATTTCGGGTCTTCACAACATGTTTTACTTTGAAAACTTCTTCACTCCATTGAGGTAAATAACCTTTGTCAAATACACCTCTATGTTTACTAATTCGCACGTAATCTCCTATATCAATCTTAGGCTTTCTAGTGTATAATCTTTCAGGGTAGAGTCTTTGCCATATAATTTTTTCGTTAGAATAATCTACATTAATAGGTTTTTCCTTAATAGATCTATGAACAGAGTGATTGTAGTTGGAAACAACTGCGGGTAAAATATCAATCCATTTATAAGTGGTAAACTCTGTAAAATATTTAAATAATTTAGTTTTTAAAGTTCTATTAAACCGTTCCACTATTGAACATTTAATGTCTTCGTTTTGAGAAGTAAAAAAATGTATATCGTTAGTTTTCAATAATTTTTGGAAATCTTTGTTGACAAATTCTTTTCCTTTATCGCTGCGCACTCTCCAAGGGATTCGACCTCTTTTTAAAATATTTTGAAAAGCATCGCAAACATTCTTTGAGTGTTTTGATTTTAAGGGTTCAACCCATGCGTATTTACTTAATACATCTATACATGTAAGCATAAATTTGTATCCATCGTTAAAATCTGCTAAAGAAGACATATCTGCCAAATCAATTTCCCATTGTTGATCCATAGCTGTAACATAAATACGATTACGTGAAAATTTTTTGTTGACTTGTTTATGTAGAGTATAACTATCTTGTTTTGAAAGCCAATCTTTAACATTTTTACGTGTAATTGTTTTACGGTGCTTTCTAGCTTCAGCATATAATTTTTCAATACTAGAAAAAGCTGAGGGATTTCCGTGTAAATTTTTGTATAATTTCGAAAGTAAGGTGTTCATCGCTCTAGTACAAAGGAGTATACCGTCTAAGTGCTCTAGCTTTGCGCCGTATCTTCTTTTCTGTCGAGTTTCCTTTATTAAAGAATGAATCGTCTTTGATATCTTCCTCGGCACCACTTGAAAATAAATCAACACCTTTCACAAGTGGTTTATTCAACCGCTTGACACTACTAACTGCATGATCATCTGATTCTTCCGGAGGTGTATGGTAGGAGAGTTTCCGAGGTAAAGTGAATAACATTTTACGTAATGGGTTTCCTATAGCCTCTAATGGTACATTATATTTTTTCAAAGCATTAACAAACTCATCTACTCCAAGCGTTTGCGTAATTTTTGAACGTTTACGAGACAAATCATGTAATAAATCAATAATATGTGATCCTTCAATTAATTTTCCATCAATTAATACTTCACCTTGCTTATTAACATTTATACTAGGGTTACGTCGCACATGCTCCAATAATAAGGATGCCGAGCGTTTAAACTGTTTAGGAATACCGCTAAGTAACTTTTCATCGTTCAACCAATTTTTTTCTTTTTGTTTCAAATCGTCACTATCCTTCTCATCTTCTTCGTTATCAATAACTTTTTGTTTTAAAATCACTGTAGTAGGTTGAGCCTTTTCATGTTCAAAAGTTAAATATTGTGAAAATAGTTGCGAGTACATTTTGTATTGTTCTTCAGGTGTTAACGTATTATCTTTCAAAATGCGCTCTAGCTCGTTACGATACATGTCAACTTGCTTAGCTATACCTGTCTTTTCATTTGAACTCGTCGTCGTCGAAGAAGAAGAAACCTGAGAGTTATTCAGTTTATTCAGAACCTCCTGAGGTATAAGAGCAAATTTATTAGCAAATTTCATTCTATAATAATTTCTCTGTAACAAAACTTGCTAATGTAGATAATAAAACGGGTAGTACTAGAGGTAAAAATGCTCCACCACTTTGAACAATTCTTACACGTTTATTATGTAAATCTTTTTTCTTGTTTTTTTCGTGTCTAGTAGCTAAACCTCTGAGCAATAATTTATGTTTGGCCAATTTCTTTTTTAAGTTTGAATTAATAGGAATATTACCGTTCAAAATGTTCAAACAAATTTCACATATACAACAGATCAAATCGGGGGAAGAATGTTGAAGAAGAGCACGTCTTTGAACACGATTTGAATTTTTTAACACATTGAGCTCGTGAATATATTTCTTTAATCTAGAAGCCATACAAAACAGACCGTACAGTACAAAAAAATTTTACAATAATGACCAAATGATGAGTAAACATTGAAATATTTATTGTATTACATTAAGATAGTAATGAAGCTTCATTTTGTATGACGATATTCAACTCTTCGCGTCTAGAAAAAGCACACAAGTTATTCATATTCATAAAAAATAGTTTATGAGCTGTATCTAGTTTTAAAAAAAGATCTTCTACAAAAATAGCGCGAGTTTCGACCATATCCAACTCCGTCAGTAATAGTCTAGCAAAACACCAAAATTGTGTAACTTTTTTACGTCCCATAGGTAAACCAACTTCACGCCGTAAATGGTTGCACGCCTTAGCTATGTCTTTGTAAAAAATCTTGGCTTCGGGTGAGAAACGAGTCCAAAACAAATCAGCTATTTCGCATTTCTGTTTGTTGTTTAGTATTTTACCTTAAATAAAAAATACTATAGTTTAATAAATAGTTAAAGAAGAGATATAAATTTTTACCTTTTACTTTATTTTGCACCATTCTGACAAAAACTTCAAATGCGGCGGACATTGTAATTGTCACAAAACAAACGAATTATAGAAAAACGACCAACCTCTTCAAAATTCTCGACTAGACTGATGAAGGGTATAATATTTTTTTCTGATTATGTAATAAAGCTATCGTATCAATATATCGTAATCTAGTTCCATTGATGTACAAGTTTTGAAATTTACTGCTTCGACTACAACAAGAAAATACGACAGGATTGAAAATATATATTTTGAAACACATTCGTAATTGCATAAATTGACCATCATTCTGAGGACAATGTAAAATTTTTTCTACAAAATGTAGTAAGGGTATTATATGTAATTTATAATTTTCCCGTAATAATAATATTTTCTGATCTGTAACATTTTTTGTGTTTGGTATCGTAAAATCTGTAACATTTTTTGTGTTTGGTATCGTAAAATCTGTAACATTTACAGGTTCTTCTTCATTTTCATAAAATTGAAAAGGGTATTGTACCCATACAATAAAAACAGCTATGAAAAGGATCACAGCGAGAGTGTTTAAAAAAATGTGTTTACTGTATATCATATCGCTAAAATAATAGGATCCGACTAACCTGTATAAAGTTTTTTGTAAAAATGATGAATCATTTAGGTGTATACAAAATCATATGATCATTGTCGGGGAATATATTAGATCTAAGTCGATATTTTTCAGGACATGTCTGTGTAAGATCTATTAATAAATAACCGTATGGTTTACTAGTAGCATCCTCATACGATTCTATGAAATAATTTGAGGTAGTTGGAAAAATCTGTCGAGCCAGTGTGCGGACTTGTAATCTATCGCTTGGGTTTTTTAAAAGAATTAAATATTGAGCGTTTATCCTACTCGTACGCATTCCATCAAAAAAGGCATTCTGAACTATATGTATAATTGATATATTCCAATGATGCGATCCTTTAGTAAAAAGTTGAGTTAAACTTTGATCATTCTTCATCTCTTGCATCATATCATCCATAATTAATAATTTAGGTGTATCTTTACTTTTCTGAAGTTCATTCAAATCAGGCGAACCTTGAATAAATTCTACATAAGAACATTTCTGAACTAATTCATCGTAAGCTTCTTGCCATTCCGAATAACACCAATAAATTTTCACAGGAGCAGGGTGAAGCATTTCTTTAGCAAAAATTACAAGTTTTTTAACAAATTGTGTTTTTCCTGATTTTGTTGGAGCAGAAACTATACAGTTAAATGGATGTTTCCATATATAAAACTTTTCATCATCATCATTTGACATCTCTTTTTGACAACAACAAAAACCAACCACCTTTTTACTTGAACAATTTTTAAAATGATTTTTATTATTATTTAAAACAAAATGTTACATAATTATCAAAATTACAATATAAAGCAGTGCACATGTAAAACATAAAGATAGATGATTATATAAAATAGAATAGCATTACTGTATGCAAAATATACGCGCAATGTATGTATGTATGTATGAAATTATATATATAACAAGCAAATACGTAAGCAATTACATAAGCAATCAAAATATAGCTAATTAAAACATACAAGCTGTAATGAATGAATGAATGAATGTAAGCAAAACTTTTACAATTTACTGTTAATAAAATCGCGTAGTGTTTTGATAACAACAGCATCATCAAAATCATAATGATAACCTTCATCAATAAAACAAGCTACAGTATCCTTAAGAATTTTACGGCCAGTACTTGTAAGTGGTATACATCTAAATATGTCAATCATCTGTTTAAAAGCGCGAAGACTGTAATAACCTTGAACTTCACCTATAACATATTCAAAACAGTCAATGATAAGTCCCATCTTTTCATATAAACGATTAACTGTTGGTGTAATTGCGATATTATATATGGAATTACGAGCTGGACACTGATGATCCTCAACAATTCCTATCTCTTTCGCGCAATAACAATCAAAAATACACCCATTAAAGATGTCTTGTATAACTAACTCAGCACATATAATTATAAATAATTTTTCACCTTTTACTACTTGCTCATCAAAAAACCATGGAATATCTAAACCCGGAACACGTAACTCACAAATACGTCTGGTTTCGGCGTCCAACGAATTGGTATCCGACGCTGAATCGTAGTCTGGATCATTCAAACAATTGATGAAGAGATCATTAATAAACGACGTTTGAACGCTAGCTTCCTTTTGATCTTCACGAGCATTGCTTTGCTCTCCGGCGAATTTTGTAGCATGAATCCCTTCTTCTTCTTCTTTAATAATTTTCTTATCTGTAGCGACTTCTTCTTCTTTAACGATTTTCGGGGTAGAACCATCTTTTCCAGCAACGTCGTCGTTTTCGTTTGTTTTGCGTTTTATCGCTAGCTGTAAATTTGCTGCTAAAGCGTTGTACTCGTTTGAAATAGCTGGCGCTATCTCATGTATCATATTGGTCCAGCGCCAAAATTGCTAAAGAATAAAACATTATATTTTAAAAGAAAGAAAGAATTCATATATCAACTCACTTCTTTAGATAAACACCATGTCGTTCC
Organism: Romanomermis culicivorax; assembly: GCA_963922205.1. NCBI lineage: Eukaryota > Metazoa > Nematoda > Enoplea > Mermithida > Mermithidae > Romanomermis > Romanomermis culicivorax. Next base: position 1,754,957 of record CAWUHX010000026.1, on the reverse strand, counting down.
ATTAAACAAATTGTTAAATCGTACTGTAACCCCGTCGCTCTCGACCAGCATTTTATAACCAAGGTTGATGCCACATCGACCTCCATGTGAAAATGTCTTTTCAATAATATTGACATTGCGACCTAGTATACCGTATTGTGGTAAAATGAGCTTGAATCCGCGACCGTACGCCTCTTTTGTTTTAGGGTCGACGTTACGAAAATAGATTGACACGTATCTACCTTCAACCACTACAAATAATGCCATGTTTTCGTCTAACATAAACTGGTGTTCCATTTTTGAAAATTCTTGAAGAAATATTAAAGAGAGAGAGAGAAGAAGAAGAAGCGAGTAGTTTTTGTAGCAACAAAACAGATAAATGTATAAAGTGTTCAAAATTTTTGAGTAAAAGGAGGTTATAGTTATAATAAAATAACCAAGATATATAGCTTATAGCTGTAAGAGGAGGAGTTATAGGCATAATAAATATTCAAGACATATATCCTACAGTATTCTACTATTCTGAGGAGTATATGAGAGGAGGAGCTATGATCTACAAAAATAAAATAAAATGTGTTTATGTTGTATGGTAACCTTTGAGATCAAAGCTAGAAAAATATATGTGTTTTATGTGTTATAGTAATTATCAAGGTCAGAGCTATAGAAGCAATATAGCCACGTGCGCATGAGTTATAAGGGTCTTTAAAGCTTTTCCACATAAAAAGAAAAGATGGTGCAACAGGGTTATAAGCAGCTATTACAGTTATTTTATAGCTTCAAGAATCAAAACAAAAATACTAGGGTTGTACAGTAAAACAGGTTTTCAACTGGTTTTAACTGGTTATATGCTAATAAAATAAGCTAAAGAAATGATATGGGCACGTGTTCATGAGTTATAGAGGTCTTTAAAGCTTTCCCATCATAAAAAAGAAAAGTACCACATTAACCCCATAAATAATAATTAAATCTCTACCATAAAATTAATAGTTTTTTGCTAATTTATAAAAATTTTCTATTATTACTGTATAAGTTTTTGATGAATAGGTTGTTTTCTATTTTTCTAGTTTATAATTTTATATTTTCTAGATTAGATAATTTTTATAATGAAACCTATTTATGAGGATATTACTTCGGACGAAGACGACATGCCTATGGAAATTTTAGAAGATATTACTTCTGATGAAGACGATGAAACAATAGTGAATGAGTCTTCAGAGAATATTACCTCCGAGAAAGAAGAAGAAGAAACACTCGATAATAATAATATTTTGGAAGAAGAAGAAGAAGAAGGAACTGTTTTAGATTATGATGATGAAGATGATCAATACAAAAGTTATACGCCTCACAGTTCTGATGAGGAAGAAATTTACGAAACAGCTCAAATTGGTGGTGGTGGTGGTATTGAGGGTAGTGGAGGTGTAACGAATGCATCTTTTGTTGCGGATGATTTTTTCGAACTAGGTCAACCCAGTACCGTAAATATTAGGCGTTTTAATACCGAAGGTCGCGAGTACTCTGTGAACTTTCGTAATACCGAACATATGGACGATTTAAATGCTCAAATAGTGCCAACGTTTCAACGTATAGTAGAGCGAATTTCTGAGAATGTCGCTGATAATGCGTTTATAGGGTTTTCCTTTGACCATCCAGATTTGACAAAAGGTCGTGTTTTGATACCTTTTAGACCGAAACATGCTTTAACTGGAGACTTGATTGTAAACACTCTTAACGCTGTTCTTCAATCAAATGAGCAAATACAAATTGATAGTCGTCAGTCTACAATTCGTACCATTGTTGTAACACCACCTGAGGGTAGCGGTAAGCTGATTAAAATTACTTATGTAAGATTTTTATTTATTTATTTATTTATTTAAGGTATTCACAATGCTCATCAATATTTAAAACATAATGATTTTCTAAAAGATAAACGCTGTATTATTCAAATCAGCAACACGGATGATTTATGTTTTGCTAGAGCTCTAGTTGTTGCTAGAGCTTACATTCATAAAAAAGATAAGAATGCTGAGCACAAATGGGAAAGTATTCGAAAATCTGACAAGTCACATCTGCTGCAAACAAAGGTTGCTAAAGAACTGATGACCTTAGCAGGCTTAGCTAATCATCAAGGAGCTTGCGGTTTTCATCAGTGGGAACAATTGCAAACTGTTTTATTACCCGATTATCAAATCAAAGTTTTTAGCAAAGAACGCTTTAAAGATTTAATATTTAGAGGTTAGAGTTTTTTATTTGTCTGTTATTGTGTACGTATTTAGAGTTTTAAGGACCTGAAGCAACGCATGTTTTGAATATTTACCACCATAATAATCATTACTCCGTCATTACAAAGATGCCTGGATTTTTTGACCGCGGCTATTTTTGTCCTCATTGCGATCTGGCCTACAACAACAAAATGGAACACAGATGCAGAAACGTTTGTCCTCTGTGTTACAATACACCTCCCTGTAATCAATTTAATGCTCGAAAATGCAAAGATTGTCTGCGATATTTCAAAAACGATAAGTGTTTTGCTCGACACAAGCTTGTTTTTACTCAAAGACGTCAATCGAAACGTCAAAAAACAGGGGTATCTATTTGCGATCGTTTCAAAGTGTGCGAACAATGTGATACACTGGTTCGACGAGCACATTCTAATCCTCATAATTGCGGTTATTTTGAATGCAAAACATGCAAGAAAAGCGTACCTAAAAAAGGTATTAGATATGGTGTAATTATTTATTTTATTTTATTTTATATGAAAATTTTTATTTTAGATCATTTATGTTTTATGCAACCTGTTGGTAACGAACAAATTGAAGAGGAAGAAGATATATTTGAAACAAATGTTGATGAGGATGAGTGTCTAGATGATAATGAAACAGGAATTACCGATAAATGTCCTGTTAATCAAAAATTTGTTTTTTATGATTTTGAGACTACACAGGAAAAAATTCTACGACAAAGCGAGTTAGGGGATGTGTTCGAACATGAACCAAATTTATGTGTTGTCCATACTGTATGCGATCAGTGTCGTCAAAACGAGGGAGATTTTTGCTGCAATACATGCGGTCAACGCGAACGTATTTTCAAAGGATCTACATGTCTAAATGATTTCTGCGAATACCTTTTTGCAAAAGGTATGAAAAACATTACTGCAATAGCGCATAATTCTCGAGGATTCGATGGACAATTTATAATGCAGTTTTTGTATCGTAATGGACATCATAAACTACATATCATTAATAAGGGTGAATTAGTAAATTGTTTATAGTTTTTCATTTTCATCTATTTATTTATTTTTAGGTTTAGAGTTGATGTGTATCAAAGTAGGGTCGATAAAAATTATTGATTCTCTGAACTTTCTTCCGATGCCTTTGGCGGCTTTACCGAAAACATTTGGAATAAGTGAAATATGTAAAGGATATTTCCCTCATTTCTTTAATAGAAAAGAAAATTACGGATATATTGGCTCATATCCATCACCCAATATGTACGGTTACAATGCTATGAAACCTGCGGCTCGTGCCACGTTTCTGGAGTGGTATAATCGAAAGCTTGAAACAGTAAGTTTGCAAAAGTATAAAGTTTTGCATTTAAATGCATCATTGTTTAGGGTTGTCAATTTAATTTTGATAATGAGTTAATTGACTACTGTCGTAGCGATGTGCAAGTTTTACGACAATGTTGTATGAAATTTCGCGATATTTTTATGGAAGAAACAAATGTCGATCCTTTTGAAAATTCAATAACCATTGCTAGTGCTTGCAACTTAGTTTTCCGACGTTTATTTTTGAAGCCAGATACTATTGGTGTAATACCATACAAAGGTTATGGTAAAGAAGAAAGACAATCTGTTATAGCCTTAAAATGGTTGAAGTGGTTAGTCCATAAAAATGAAAAATTGTATATTCGACATAAACTTAATGGTGGCGAAGTTCAAATTGGAAGATTCAGAGTTGATGGTTTATCAGGTAGTTTTGTTCAAATTTTTGAAATTTTAATATCTATATGTTTGCTCATTAAGACACGACAATTTATGAATTTCACGGTTGTTATTGGCATGGTTGCCCTAAATGTATGAAAAATAGATATCAATTAACAGCCGATAATAATACAAAAGCAGTCGATGCATATGAGCGCACTTTTAACCGGGTTATGGAACTTCAAGCACTCGGTTATAGCGTAGTCGAAATGTGGGAGTGCGAGCTTTTACAACAACTTCACTCAGATCCCGAAATGAAAACATTTTTTGATACAGTCAAAATACCAGAACCTATAAATCCTCGAGAAGGTAAAATCTTGAATTGTTCTTTTTTATTTTGTCAAAAGTTTTCTTGTTTTAGCTTTCTTTGGCGGTCGCACTAATGCTGTAAAACTGTATCATAAAATTAAGTACAATGAAGATGGTACACCTGCAGAAAAGATCAATTATGTAGATGTATGCAGTTTATACCCGTTTGTCAACAAATACGGGAAATACCCTACAGGTCATCCAAAAATCTTTACTGAAGATTTTGAAGAGGTCAGTTCAACGTCACAACCTTATGAGGGGTTAATCAAGTGTAAGGTTTTACCACCTCCCAAACTCTTACATCCTGTTTTACCGTATCGACATGGTGGTAAATTATTGTTTCCTTTATGCAAAACTTGCACGCATGATTCACAAAAGACCGCATGCGTGCATAACGACCAAGACAGAGCATTAGACGGTACATGGGTTACGATAGAATTATATAAAGCCTTAGAGAAGGGATATAAGGTATATTGTTACGGTAATGGTTCTTTTTCTATGTATATTATTTTTGTTTCAGATCCTCAAGATTTTCGAGGTTTGGCATTATGATAATATTGAGCAATATCATCCAACCAAAAACCCCACTGGTGGTTTATTTACTCAATACGTCAATACCTTTATGAAAATGAAACTAGTAAATTTTATATTATGTAAATGTGACAGAATTTGATTGTAATTTTTATAGGAGAGTGAAGGCTATCCTGCTAAAGCTCAAACAGATGAGCAAAAACGTGAATACGAGATGGAGGTCTACAATCGTGAGAATATTTCATTGGATTCTTCAAAAATTTTAAAAAATCCTGGAAAGAGGGCTTTGGCTAAATTAATGCTAAATTCTTTCTGGGGAAAAGTAACTATACATAGTTTTTTGTAATTCATTTAATTAATTTTATGTTTTTTTAGTTTGGTCAACGAAACAATATGGATAAGACTGTTATCCACAATGCACCCAAAGAATATTTTGAACTTGTGATGAATGTCGCCAACATTATTAAGAATGTTAGACTAATCAATGAACAATTGGTGTCAACAACATATTGTCAACATGATGATTTTGCCGAAGTCATGGGAAATACTAACGCTGTTATTGCAGCTTATACGACGGCTCAAGCTCGATTAAAGTTATATTCTTACATTGAGCGATTAAAAAGTCGAGTATTGTATTTTGACACGGATAGTATTATTTACCTGTCAACAGTTGACAAACAACAATATCAAGTACCCACTGGTTGGTGTCTTGGTGAAATGACTGACGAGTTACGTGAATATGGTTCTGGATCTTACATTACCGAATTTGTTAGTGGAGGTCCTAAAAATTACGCCTACAGGTTGTACAGTCCCTCTACAGACCAATACCGTCACGTAATCAAAGTCCGCGGTATCACTTTGTCATCAGATACTATGAAAAAAGTTAATTTTTATTCGCTTCGTCGAATGGTTTTTGCTTTTGTAAAAAACAATGGAAAAGAAGAAGTAGATGTACATAGTCTCCATATAGAGCGTCAGCAAGATCGTAAAGTTGTTACTCGTAAAACTTTGAAAAAATTTCGTATAGTATATGATAAACGTATTTTGAAACGTAATTTTTGTACATTTCCTTATGGTTGGACTAAATAATTTTACAATAAAGTAGAATGT
>CAWUHX010000026.1:1491418-1748949 GCA_963922205.1 Romanomermis culicivorax | reverse complement strand
AGCAGTGGTATCAACGCAGAGTACTGGCTATTGATAGATCTTGTACCTATTACTTAGCAGTTAATTGATATATTAGAGTAAAAATTTTTGTTTAACTAAAATAGTTATTAAAATTTGTAAAAATTTTAAAGGATACGCGTGAAACTTTTAGTGTGGGGGATGCGACGGCGGCGGCGGCGGCGGCGGCGGCGGCGGCGGCGAAGGCGAGTGCATATATGTATATTTTATTTTGTTTTTAAATTTTGTATATATGTATAATTTATTCTATTTTGTTTTAAATTTTGTATATATTTTGTTTCAAATAAATTAAATTGAATTAAAATTAATAAAATTTTTTATTTATTGCGTTTAATAGTAAAGATAATTTCTTTAGAGTTCTACTATGAGTGTGTGTGTGTGTATGTGTCAACTTCGGGAATATAAAAAAGGGTTTACTGTAGTCAGATATTTAGAGATGTACGAGTAAACGATATGTAGAGAATATGCACAAACAGGTCTTAGGGTAAAAAGAACGTACAAGATAATTACGTAGCACTGTAGAATTAAAGGAGAAAATAAAGGAAAGGAGGAGTAATAAAAGGAAGTTCATTTATAATTAGGAATAAATTAAAAGAATATTTCTAAACAATATCTAAAGAGAAGGAGTGTATAAACAACAACAACTATAAGTGATTTTTTATTATAAAAAAATGAGATGAAATGTACATATAAATATAACGTATTTAAATACTATAATCTGTAAAGGTTTCACCATTTTTATCAATCATTACGAGAGAGTCAAATTCTGCGTATATAAGTGCTTCAATACCGCCATCTGGTATATCCTCTCCAAAATTCATCTGTAAACTAGTGGTTCCTTCACGTACGAGTTCCCAAAAATTACCATCCATACCGCAAGGAGTCAAATCAAAAACAAAAACCGTGTTATGCGTTGTAAAAGAATTTCGAGTAATTTCATTACCCTTGTTATCTGTACCGATTCCTACACCCTCAAATAATTGTACAAAAGTGCGCAAATATTTGTTTTCTTTAAAATTTAGCATATATGGTGTTGTAGGTAAGGTTGTAGTACCACTTGTTATTTTAATCTCGTTTAATCCGAAATGCTTAAAATTGAAGGGGCTTTGATTATAATCACCCCTAGCAGCCGAACCATCAACGAGCGCCACAACGAGACGACGAGGTAAAGGACCTGTGAACAATGAGTTCAGAGGAGCTGAGCGACGACTAGTTGTTATGTATAGACTTGTAACATGACATCGACGAATAGGGTATTTTGCAGCTGTATTTTGTAACATGGATTCAATAGCTAGATTGATATTATCCGCAACTTCAACTTTTTTAATAAATAGAGACATGCTTTTAACTTCGATTTTATAAGCTTCGTTGTCAGTAGATATAAATTTTTGCAAGCAAAAATCATCTCTATGTCTGTATAAATCAATTTTCAAAGTACATTGATTCAATAGAAAACGTTCTTGCATAAATAGATTGGCGTGTATAGGAGCCATTAATTCAACAACTGCACTATTTTTGAACATCTGAACTCTTTCCAAAGCACCCTTGTTTTTCTTTATATCGAGAACATCGCCATTTTCAAAAGCATAACCAGCAGCTGCAACATGTGTCGACTTAGCATCACGACCATAGTTCAATTCCGTTTCCAAATAAGATCTGTAAGCGTATCTATCCCCACTGAAATGTTAAAATGTTAAAATTAAAAAAGGTAAACATACATTTAATTATAAAACTTACCTGTCAGATATTAATTTTCCATTTAAGTACATCTTGATCTGTTTAAAAAATGTTTTCCCGATCAAATTAATTGGTGCTACAACATTTCCAGTAAGGTTATTGTTGGCGTCTGCTGTTAAAGTGCAAGCAGCGCCATTAGCTTTCGTAATTCGAATAGTAAAATATATAAAATTTTTTGATAAGTCCAACATATATGAATCAGGTGAAATAACAAACTCGTAAGGTCCTTCATTAGTACAAGGATTTTGTAACTGAATTTCAGACCAAAAACTTCTACGAATAGCAACTTGCGTTGGAGGTACGGTAAATAAATCTAACTCCGTTTTACTACTAGGAGACGACGCAGCATCAATAAATTTACTCATTTTGAATAGATATCCTTGAAACCGACTACTCTACGTGGAGTCTTTTTTAAGAATGAGGAACGTTGTTTCAGGTGTTTACGTTTATGTTGTTTTTGATGTTGATGTTGTTGACGCTGACCATCATTTAACTTTTTATTGCTTTTTATATGTATCGTAGAATTTATATGTTTACGCTTCCCTAAACCTTTTCCTTTATGAATGCGCTCGCCCGTTTCGTGTAATAAGCTACCAGCTGCGTTTCGTCCATGCTCGGCAACACTTTCTTTAAAAGAACGACCTTCTACAACATCACCTGCAATTTTGGAACCTGCAGCAAGTGCATGCTTTCCTGCAGATTTTAACAAAGGCATAGCTAGACGCCACAAACTCTTAAAAAAATTACCAACTCCAGCTCCTTGATGTCTATAATAATACGGGTATGCTGCTCGAAAACCTTCTAAACTACCACCTAATTGAAATTGATTATCTTGAATACTATGTTGATAAATTTTGATCCAGTAATCAACGGTTTCAGGAATAAATACGGTATGCATATTTTGCTTTGAAAATTAAAAGGAACAACAACTAAATGAATTAATTAATTAAGAGCGTTTGCGAAAATTCAACCTGACGACAACGTGTCCAAATGCAAATGAATGAATGAGTAAATAAAAATTTGATACTATGCTTATAGGAATAAAGGAGTACGTCGCCGAAAATGTAATTTAACTATAACATTCCCAAACTGAAAGGGTATAAGCTCATTCATACTGTTTTTTATATTAATCTCGAGTACTGTAATTTCTTTCAATTGAATTGGTATATAGTGAGGTGTTTCATATAAACGACTCACATTATCTTTGTATTTTCCCTGAACATTTACTATACGTAAAAGCGGCGCTAAAGTATTTCCAACAATCTGATTTTCAATAATATTACAGTAAACATAAAAATTCTGTAAATCATTCAAATTTGGTGGTTGAATACCTAACATGTATAAATGATTAGTTCCAGGCTCGGCAAGAAAAACAGCTTTGGATGGTGGAATATGTGTGTTAGAATTTTTTGGAGGTTTCTCTCCAACAGTATATAAGTTAATATTCACAGCTCTATTTAAAAAATCATCAGCCGTTGCATAGGCCTCAGTATTGGTAGAGCTAAATCCGAGAAGCTCCATTAACCGTTTGCTTATATCGATTTTACGTAATATTGTACCACTTTTTATTTTCAAATTAACTAATCCTCTACTATGTTCATCGTATGAAAACATGATTTCCATGTTAGTTCCGGCAATAGCTGCTCCAATTTTTGCATTCAACTCTTCAATTAATTCAGATATGGTAAAGTAATGTTTTTCAAAATCTATTACTTTAATTTTTTTGACCTTATTTCCGACACCATCCGTAATTAACGTTATTACATTATCTCCACCATGATTGGTAAATGTAGCCCAACTATAGGGGTATATTATTTCACTTAGTCCTACCTCCCAGCTTCCATCTAGTTTTAAACGGTAAGGTAGATGGGCTGAAAAATCAGAGGGTTTGTTTCCATTTTTGCTATTACTAGGTAATGTGATATAAAATTGATCTTCAAAGGTTGTCATTATTTATAATGTTGTTTGCTGTTGCTATAGGTACGGTCTTCAATGAATTAGATGACTGTAATACGGTCGGTACGGGGCTAGGTAATAAATATCCTATACAAGCGCACAAAAGACCAACCCACAATTGTGTATTATTATTGTAGAGAGATAAATTTATTATAGCTGTAATGACTACAATGTATATTAGTATGACCTGACTGAAGAAAACCACTTCGTTTCGAGGTAGACATTTTCCAAAAAACTCCCAAACGCTAATGCGAGACGTTTCTGAATGCGTACTATTACTACTATCCATTTCAAAATAAAAAATTTTTATTTAACAACTAAACACTCAGTTATAAATTTATAAAAAGGCGGAGCTACTAAAATAACCAATAAAATTATACAAAAATATGAAGGAGGCGGAGCTATCAAAGTGAAGTAAAATTTATATATAAATACATATAGAAGGAGTTAACTTTTTACAAACGTGTACATAATTTATTTCGCAAGTGACCTTTTACAGAAAATTTACAATGAAAAAACTTACAAACCAATCTATCATTATAAACAAAATTTGTGTTACTGAAACTTTTAAACATTTTATACATAGGAACATGTCGCACTTTATAATACAAAAAATATAAAGTATATATACCACAAACCCTACTATTAAAATTTTGTAAATGTTTCTTATTTGTATATATTATTAAAGCATTTTTGTTAATATAATTTATAAAAGCAGGAATAACTGGTGGTAAGCCATAAGAATCAAAATAATATACAGAGTTAGCATTATCGAAATACATAGCTATCCAATGACTTCCTTTTTGAAAAGATGTATCGGTGTTTGCAATTAAAGCCGCGGGTCTTTTAACTATCTTCAGTAGAGTATCGCAAGCAAAAACTCCTAAAAAATTTTGTGATAATAGCTCATCTTGTTGAGCATAATATGTCAATTCAAAGTTGTTCATCGTAATCGTCGTCGTCGTCGTTTTGTATATCCTTTTCTAAAATCCAACTGTTGAATTTTTCAGGATAACCCCACCACTTCACAAGTACTCTATTCTGACCATCTGGTAATTGTTTAGTCTTCAAAACCTTTTCAATTTTGTATTCTTTGATATTAGGATTAAAATCGATTTTCTGTAGTTCTTTTTCATAAAAACGTCCTTCTATATCTTCGCCTTCCAGATCTTGAATTGTATAAAGTATATGATTTCGGGTCTTCACAACATGTTTTACTTTGAAAACTTCTTCACTCCATTGAGGTAAATAACCTTTGTCAAATACACCTCTATGTTTACTAATTCGCACGTAATCTCCTATATCAATCTTAGGCTTTCTAGTGTATAATCTTTCAGGGTAGAGTCTTTGCCATATAATTTTTTCGTTAGAATAATCTACATTAATAGGTTTTTCCTTAATAGATCTATGAACAGAGTGATTGTAGTTGGAAACAACTGCGGGTAAAATATCAATCCATTTATAAGTGGTAAACTCTGTAAAATATTTAAATAATTTAGTTTTTAAAGTTCTATTAAACCGTTCCACTATTGAACATTTAATGTCTTCGTTTTGAGAAGTAAAAAAATGTATATCGTTAGTTTTCAATAATTTTTGGAAATCTTTGTTGACAAATTCTTTTCCTTTATCGCTGCGCACTCTCCAAGGGATTCCACCTCTTTTTAAAATATTTTGAAAAGCATCGCAAACATTCTTTGAGTGTTTTGATTTTAAGGGTTTAACCCATGCGTATTTACTTAATACATCTATACATGTAAGCATAAATTTGTATCCATCGTTAAAATCTGCTAAAGAAGACATATCTGCCAAATCAATTTCCCATTGTTGATCCATAGCTGTAACATAAATACGATTACGTGAAAATTTTTTGTTGACTTGTTTATGTAGAGTATAACTATCTTGTTTTGAAAGCCAATCTTTAACATTTTTACGTGTAATTGTTTTACGGTGCTTTCTAGCTTCAGCATATAATTTTTCAATACTAGAAAAAGCTGAGGGATTTCCGTGTAAATTTTTGTATAATTTCGAAAGTAAGGTGTTCATCGCTCTAGTACAAAGGAGTATACCGTCTAAGTGCTCTAGCTTTGCGCCGTATCTTCTTTTCTGTCGAGTTTCCTTTATTAAAGAATGAATCGTCTTTGATATCTTCCTCGGCACCACTTGAAAATAAATCAACACCTTTCACAAGTGGTTTATTCAACTGCTTGACACTACTAACTGCATGATCATCTGATTCTTCCGGAGGTGTATGGTAGGAGAGTTTCCGAGGTAAAGTGAATAACATTTTACGTAATGGGTTTCCTATAGCCTCTAATGGTACATTATATTTTTTCAAAGCATTAACAAACTCATCTACTCCAAGCGTTTGCGTAATTTTTGAACGTTTACGAGACAAATCATGTAATAAATCAATAATATGTGATCCTTCAATTAATTTTCCATCAATTAATACTTCACCTTGCTTATTAACATTTATACTAGGGTTACGTCGCACATGCTCCAATAATAAGGATGCGGAGCGTTTAAACTGTTTAGGAATACCGCTAAGTAACTTTTCATCGTTCAACCAATTTTTTTCTTTTTGTTTCAAATCGTCACTATCCTTCTCATCTTCTTCGTTATCAATAACTTTTTGTTTTAAAATCACTGTAGTAGGTTGAGCCTTTTCATGTTCAAAAGTTAAATATTGTGAAAATAGTTGCGAGTACATTTTGTATTGTTCTTCAGGTGTTAACGTATTATCTTTCAAAATGCGCTCTAGCTCGTTACGATACATGTCAACTTGCTTAGCTATACCTGTCTTTTCATTTGAACTTGTCATCGTCGAAGAAGAAGAAACCTGAGAGTTATTCAGTTTATTCAGAACCTCCTGAGGTATAAGAGCAAATTTATTAGCAAATTTCATTCTATAATAATTTCTCTGTAACAAAACTCGCTAATGTAGATAATAAAACGGGTAGTACTAGAGGTAAAAATGCTCCACCACTTTGAACAATTCTTACACGTTTATTATGTAAATCTTTTTTCTTGTTTTTTTCGTGTCTAGTAGCTAAACCTCTGAGCAATAATTTATGTTTGGCCAATTTCTTTTTTAAGTTTGAATTAATAGGAATATTACCGTTCAAAATGTTCAAACAAATTTCACATATACAACAGATCAAATCGGGGGAAGAATGTTGAAGAAGAGCACGTCTTTGAACACGATTTGAATTTTTTAACACATTGAGCTCGTGAATATATTTCTTTAATCTAGAAGCCATACAAAACAGACCGTACAGTACAAAAAAATTTTACAATAATGACCAAATGATGAGTAAACATTGAAATATTTATTGTATTACATTAAGATAGTAATGAAGCTTCATTTTGTATGACGATATTCAACTCTTCGCGTCTAGAAAAAGCACACAAGTTATTCATATTCATAAAAAATAGTTTATGAGCTGTATCTAGTTTTAAAAAAAGATCTTCTACAAAAATAGCGCGAGTTTCGACCATATCCAACTCCGTCAGTAATAGTCTAGCAAAACACCAAAATTGTGTAACTTTTTTACGTCCCATAGGTAAACCAACTTCACGCCGTAAATGGTTGCATGCCTTAGCTATGTCTTTGTAAAAAATCTTGGCTTCGGGTGAGAAACGAGTCCAAAACAAATCAGCTATTTCGCATTTCTGTTTGTTGTTTAGTATTTTACCTTAAATAAAAAATACTATAGTTTAATAAATAGTTAAAGAAGAGATATAAATTTTTACCTTTTACTTTATTTTGCACCATTCTGACAAAAACTTCAAATGCGGCGGACATTGTAATTGTCACAAAACAAACGAATTATAGAAAAACGACCAACCTCTTCAAAATTCTCGACTAGACTGATGAAGGGTATAATATTTTTTTCTGATTATGTAATAAAGCTATCGTATCAATATATCGTAATCTAGTTCCATTGATGTACAAGTTTTGAAATTTACTGCTTCGACTACAACAAGAAAATACGACAGGATTGAAAATATATATTTTGAAACACATTCGTAATTGCATAAATTGACCATCATTCTGAGGACAATGTAAAATTTTTTCTACAAAATGTAGTAAGGGTATTATATGTAATTTATAATTTTCCCGTAATAATAATATTTTCTGATCTGTAACATTTTTTGTGTTTGGTATCGTAAAATCTGTAACATTTTTTGTGTTTGGTATCGTAAAATCTGTAACATTTACAGGTTCTTCTTCATTTTCATAAAATTGAAAAGGGTATTGTACCCATACAATAAAAACAGCTATGAAAAGGATCACAGCGAGAGTGTTTAAAAAAATGTGTTTACTGTATATCATATCGCTAAAATAATAGGATCCGACTAACCTGTATAAAGTTTTTTGTAAAAATGATGAATCATTTAGGTGTATACAAAATCATATGATCATTGTCGGGGAATATATTAGATCTAAGTCGATATTTTTCAGGACATGTCTGTGTAAGATCTATTAATAAATAACCGTATGGTTTACTAGTAGCATCCTCATACGATTCTATGAAATAATTTGAGGTAGTTGGAAAAATCTGTCGAGCCAGTGTGCGGACTTGTAATCTATCGCTTGGGTTTTTTGAAAGAATTAAATATTGAGCGTTTATCCTACTCGTACGCATTCCATCAAAAAAGGCATTCTGAACTATATGTATAATTGATATATTCCAATGATGCGATCCTTTAGTAAAAAGTTGAGTTAAACTTTGATCATTCTTCATCTCTTGCATCATATCATCCATAATTAATAATTTAGGTGTATCTTTACTTTTCTGAAGTTCATTCAAATCAGGCGAACCTTGAATAAATTCTACATAAGAACATTTCTGAACTAATTCATCGTAAGCTTCTTGCCATTCCGAATAACACCAATAAAGTTTCACAGGAGCAGGGTGAAGCATTTCTTTAGCAAAAATTACAAGTTTTTTAACAAATTGTGTTTTTCCTGATTTTGTTGGAGCAGAAACTATACAGTTAAATGGATGTTTCCATATATAAAACTTTTCATCATCATCATTTGACATCTCTTTTTGACAACAACAAAAACCAACCACCTTTTTACTTGAACAATTTTTAAAATGATTTTTATTATTATTTAAAACAAAATGTTACATAATTATCAAAATTACAATATAAAGCAGTGCACATGTAAAACATAAAGATAGATGATTATATAAAATAGAATAGCATTACTGTATGCAAAATATACGCGCAATGTATGTATGTATGTATGAAATTATATATATAACAAGCAAATACGTAAGCAATTACATAAGCAATCAAAATATAGCTAATTAAAACATACAAGCTGTAATGAATGAATGAATGAATGTAAGCAAAACTTTTACAATTTACTGTTAATAAAATCGCGTAGTGTTTTGATAACAACAGCATCATCAAAATCATAATGATAACCTTCATCAATAAAACAAGCTACAGTATCCTTAAGAATTTTACCGCCAGTACTTGTAAGTGGTATACATCTAAATATGTCAATCATCTGTTTAAAAGCGCGAAGACTGTAATAACCTTGAACTTCACCTATAACATATTCAAAACAGTCAATGATAAGTCCCAACTTTTCATATAAACGATTAACTGTTGGTGTAATTGCGATATTATATATGGAATTACGAGCTGGACACTGATGATCCTCAACAATTCCTATCTCTTTCGCGCAATAACAATCAAAAATACACCCGTTAAAGATGTCTTGTATAACTAACTCAGCACATATAATTATAAATAATTTTTCACCTTTTACTACTTGCTCATCAAAAAACCATGGAATATCTAAACCCCGAACACGTAACTCACAAATACGTCTGGTTTCGGCGTCCAACGAATTGGTATCCGACGCTGAATCGTAGTCTGGATCATTCAAACAATTGATGGAGAGATCATTAATAAACGACATTTGAACGCTAGCTTCCTTTTGATCTTCACGAGCATTGCTTTGCTCTCCGGCAAATTTTGTAGCATGAATCCCTTCTTCTTCTTCTTTAATAATTTTCTTATCTGTAGCGACTTCTTCTTCTTTAACGATTTTCGGGGTAGAACCATCTTTTCCAGCAACGTCGTCGTTTTCGTTTGTTTTGCGTTTTATCGCTAGCTGTAAATTTGCTGCTAAAGCGTTGTACTCGTTTGAAATAGCTGGCGCTATCTCATGTATCATATTGGTCCAGCGCCAAAATTGCTAAAGAATAAAACATTATATTTTAAAAGAAAGAAAGAAAGAATTCATATATCAACTCACTTCTTTAGATAAACACCATGTCGTTCCATTAAACAAATTGTTAAATCCTACTGTAAGCTCTCGACCAGCATTTTATAACCAAGGTTGATGCCACATCGACCTCCATGTGAAAATGTCTTTTCAATAATATTGACATTGCGACCTAGTATACCGTATTGTGGTAAAATGAGCTTGAATCCGCGACCGTACGCCTCTTTTGTTTTAGGGTCGACGTTACGAAAATAGATTGACACGTATCTACCTTCAACCACTACAAATAATGCCATGTTTTCGTCTAACATAAACTGGTGTTCCATTTTTGAAAATTCTTGAAGAAATATTAAAGAGAGAGAGAGAAGAAGAAGAAGCGAGTAGTTTTTGTAGCAACAAAACAGATAAATGTATAAAGTGTTCAAAATTTTTGAGTAAAAGGAGGCTATAGTTATAATAAAATAACCAAGATATATAGCTTATAGCTGTAAGAGGAGGAGTTATAGGCATAATAAATATTCAAGACATATATCCTACAGTATTCTACTATTCTGAGGAGTATATGAGAGGAGGAGCTATGATCTACAAAAATAAAATAAAATGTGTTTATGTTGTATGGTAACCTTTGAGATCAAAGCTAGAAAAATATATGTGTTTTATGTGTTATAGTAATTATCAAGGTCAGAGCTATAGAAGCAATATAGCCACATGCGCATGAGTTATAAGGGTCTTTAAAGCTTTTCCACATAAAAAGAAAAGATGGTGCAACAGGGTTATAAGCAGCTATTACAGTTATTTTATAGCTTCAAGAATCAAAACAAAAATACTAGGGTTGTACAGTAAAACAGGTTTTCAACTGGTTTTTACTGGTTATATGCTAATAAAATAAGCTAAAGAAATGATATGGGCACGTGTTCATGAGTTATAGAGGTCTTTAAAGCTTTCCCATCATAAAAAAGAAAAGTACCACATTAACCCCATAAATAATAATTAAATCTCTACCATAAAATTAATAGTTTTTTGCTAATTTATAAAAATTTTCTATTATTACTGTATAAGTTTTTGATGAATAGGTTGTTTTCTATTTTTCTAGTTTATAATTTTATATTTTCTAGATTAGATAATTTTTATAATGAAACCTATTTATGAGGATATTACTTCGGATGAAGACGACATGCCTATGGAAATTTTAGAAGATATTACTTCTGATGAAGACGATGAAACAATAGTGAATGAGTCTTCAGAGAATATTACCTCCGAGAAAGAAGAAGAAGAAACACTCGATAATAATAATATTTTGGAAGAAGAAGAAGAAGATGAAGGAACTGTTTTAGATTATGATGATGAAGATGATCAATACAAAAGTTATACGCCTCACAGTTCTGATGAGGAAGAAATTTACGAAACAGCTCAAATTAGTGGTGGTGGTGGTATTGAGGGTAGTGGAAATGTAACGAATGCATCTTTTGTTGCGGATGATTTTTTCGAACTAGGTCAACCCAGTACCGTAAATATTAGGCGTTTTAATACCGAAGGTCGCGAGTACTCTGTGAACTTTCGTAATACCGAACATATGGACGATTTAAATGCTCAAATAGTGCCAACGTTTCAACGTATAGTAGAGCGAATTTCTGAGAATGTCGCTGATAATGCGTTTATAGGGTTTTCCTTTGACCATCCAGATTTGACAAAAGGTCGTGTTTTGATACCTTTTAGACCGAAACATGCTTTAACTGGAGACTTGATTGTAAACACTCTTAACGCTGTTCTTCAATCAAATGAGCAAATACAAATTGATAGTCGTCAGTCTACAATTCGTACCATTGTTGTAACACCACCTGAGGGTAGCGGTAAGCTGATTAAAATTACTTATGTAAGATTTTTATTTATTTATTTATTTATTTAAGGTATTCACAATGCTCATCAATATTTAAAACATAATGATTTTCTAAAAGATAAACGCTGTATTATTCAAATCAGCAACACGGATGATTTATGTTTTGCTAGAGCTCTAGTTGTTGCTAGAGCTTACATTCATAAAAAAGATAAGAATGCTGAGCACAAATGGGAAAGTATTCGAAAATCTGACAAGTCACATCTGCTGCAAACAAAGGTTGCTAAAGAACTGATGACCTTAGCAGGCTTAGCTAATCATCAAGGAGCTTGCGGTTTTCATCAGTGGGAACAATTGCAAACTGTTTTATTACCCGATTATCAAATCAAAGTTTTTAGCAAAGAACGCTTTAAAGATTTAATATTTAGAGGTTAGAGTTTTTTATTTGTCTGTTATTGTGTACGTATTTAGAGTTTTAAGGACCTGAAGCAATGCATGTTTTGAATATTTACCACCATAATAATCATTACTCCGTCATTATAAAGATGCCTGGATTTTTTGACCGCGGCTATTTTTGTCCTCATTGCGACCTGGCCTACAACAACAAAATGGAACACAGATGCAGAAACGTTTGTCCTCTGTGTTACAATACACCTCCCTGTAATCAATTTAATGCTCGAAAATGCAAAGATTGTCTGCGATATTTCAAAAACGATAAGTGTTTTGCTCGACACAAGCTTGTTTTTACCCAAAGACGTCAATCGAAACGTCAAAAAACAGGGGTATCTATTTGCGATCGTTTCAAAGTGTGCGAACAATGTGATACACTGGTTCGACGAGCACATTCTAATCCTCATAATTGCGGTTATTTTGAATGCAAAACATGCAAGAAAAGCGTACCTAAAAAAGGTATTAGATATGGTGTAATTATTTATTTTATTTTATTTTATATGAAAATTTTTATTTTAGATCATTTATGTTTTATGCAACCTGTTGGTAACGAACAAATTGAAGAGGAAGAAGATATATTTGAAACAAATGTTGATGAGGATGAGTGTCTAGATGATAATGAAACAGGAATTACCGATAAATGTCCTGTTAATCAAAAATTTGTTTTTTATGATTTTGAGACTACACAGGAAAAAATTCTACGACAAAGCGAGTTAGGGGATGTGTTCGAACATGAACCAAATTTATGTGTTGTCCATACTGTATGCGATCAGTGTCGTCAAAACGAGGGAGATTTTTGCTGCAATACATGCGGTCAACGCGAACGTATTTTCAAAGGATCTACATGTCTAAATGATTTCTGCGAATACCTTTTTGCAAAAGGTATGAAAAACATTACTGCAATAGCGCATAATTCTCGAGGATTCGATGGACAATTTATAATGCAGTTTTTGTATCGCAATGGACATCATAAACTACATATCATTAATAAGGGCGAATTAGTAAATTGTTTATAGTTTTTCATTTTCATCTATTTATTTATTTTTAGGTTTAGAGTTGATGTGTATCAAAGTAGGGTCGATAAAAATTATTGATTCTCTGAACTTTCTTCCGATGCCTTTGGCGGCTTTACCGAAAACATTTGGAATAAGTGAAATATGTAAAGGATATTTCCCTCATTTCTTTAATAGAAAAGAAAATTACGGATATATTGGCTCATATCCATCACCCAATATGTACGGTTACAATGCTATGAAACCTGCGGCTCGTGCCACGTTTCTGGAGTGGTATAATCGAAAGCTTGAAACAGTAAGTTTGCAAAAGTATAAAGTTTTGCATTTAAATGCATCATTGTTTAGGGTTGTCAATTTAATTTTGATAATGAGTTAATTGACTACTGTCGTAGCGATGTGCAAGTTTTACGACAATGTTGTATGAAATTTCGCGATATTTTTATGGAAGAAACAAATGTCGATCCTTTTGAAAATTCAATAACCATTGCTAGTGCTTGCAACTTAGTTTTCCGACGTTTATTTTTGAAGCCAGATACTATTGGTGTAATACCATACAAAGGTTATGGTAAAGAAGAAAGACAATCTGTTATAGCCTTAAAATGGTTGAAGTGGTTAGTCCATACAAATGAAAAATTGTATATTCGACATAAACTTAATGGTGGCGAAGTTCAAATTGGAAGATTCAGAGTTGATGGTTTATCAGGTAGTTTTGTTCAAATTTTTGAAATTTTAATATTTATATGTTTGCTCATTAAGACACGACAATTTATGAATTTCATGGTTGTTATTGGCATGGTTGCCCTAAATGTATGAAAAATAGATATCAATTAACAGCCGATAATAATACAAAAGCAGTCGATGCATATGAGCGCACTTTTAACCGGGTTATGGAACTTCAAGCACTCGGTTATAGCGTAGTCGAAATGTGGGAGTGCGAGCTTTTACAACAACTTCACTCAGATCCCGAAATGAAAACATTTTTTGATACAGTCAAAATACCAGAACCTATAAATCCTCGAGAAGGTAAAATCTTGAATTGTTCTTTTTTATTTTGTTAAAAGTTTTCTTGTTTTAGCTTTCTTTGGCGGTCGCACTAATGCTGTAAAACTGTATCATAAAATTAAGTACAATGAAGATGGTACACCTGCAGAAAAGATCAATTATGTAGATGTATGCAGTTTATACCCGTTTGTCAACAAATACGGGAAATACCCTACAGGTCATCCAAAAATCTTCACTGAAGATTTTGAAGAGGTCAGTTCAACGTCACAACCTTATGAGGGGTTAATCAAGTGTAAGGTTTTACCACCTCCCAAACTCTTACATCCTGTTTTACCGTATCGACATGGTGGTAAATTATTGTTTCCTTTATGCAAAACTTGCACGCATGATTCACAAAAGACCGCATGCCTGCATAATGACCAAGACAGAGCATTAGACGGTACATGGGTTACGATAGAATTATATAAAGCCTTAGAGAAGGGATATAAGGTATATTGTTATGGTAATGGTTCTTTTTCTATGTATATTCTTTTTGTTTCAGATCCTCAAGATTTTCGAGGTTTGGCATTATGATAATATTGAGCAATATCATCCAACCAAAAACCCCACTGGTGGTTTATTTACTCAATACGTCAATACCTTCATGAAAATGAAACTAGTAAATTTTATATTATGTAAATGTGACAGAATTTGATTGTAATTTTTATAGGAGAGTGAAGGCTATCCTGCTAAAGCTCAAACAGATGAGCAAAAACGTGAATACGAGATGGAGGTCTACAATCGTGAGAATATTTCATTGGATTCTTCAAAAATTTTAAAAAATCCTGGAAAGAGGGCTTTGGCTAAATTAATGCTAAATTCTTTCTGGGGAAAAGTAACTATACATAGTTTTTTGTAATTCATTTAATTAATTTTATGTTTTTTTAGTTTGGTCAACGAAACAATATGGATAAGACTGTTATCCACAATGCACCCAAAGAATATTTTGAACTTGTGATGAATGTCGCCAACATTATTAAGAATGTTAGACTAATCAATGAACAATTGGTGTCAACAACATATTGTCATTTGTCAACATGATGATTTTGCCGAAGTCATGGGAAATACTAACGCTGTTATTGCAGCTTATACGACGGCTCAAGCTCGATTAAAGTTATATTCTTACATTGAGCGATTAAAAAGTCGAGTATTGTATTTTGACACGGATAGTATTATTTACCTGTCAACAGTTGACAAACAACAATATCAAGTACCCACTGGTTGGTGTCTTGGTGAAATGACTGACGAGTTACCTGAATATGGTTCTGGATCTTACATTACTGAATTTGTTAGTGGAGGTCCTAAAAATTACGCCTACAGGTTGTACAGTCCCTCTACAGACCAATACCGTCACGTAATCAAAGTCCGCGGTATCACTTTGTCATCAGATACTATGAAAAAAGTTAATTTTTATTTGCTTCGTCGAATGGTTTTTGCTTTTGTAAAAAACAATGGAAAAGAAGAAGTAGATGTACATAGTCTCCATATAGAGCGTCAGCAAGATCGTAAAGTTGTTACTCGTAAAACTTTGAAAAAATTTCGTATAGTATATGATAAACGTATTTTGAAACGTAATTTTTGTACATTTCCTTATGGTTGGACTAAATAATTTTACAATAAAGTAGAATGTTGCATCGCATTAAAAATTTTTCTTTTTGATATGCAAAGATTTTTTCTTTTTTCTACATGTCTTTTACGACTATTTTTGATCATTTTTTATAATAGACCTTCTTGGTCATTTTTGGCAGAACATCAAAATTTATACGCATGCACCCGTAAGGATAATGTTTCATCTCGTAATGACTCTCTCGAGATTTTACTCATTAAACAGACCATTACTGACCAGATTGACCGTTCTGACATTTGTTGACTTGAACGATCGTTCAGAAAATGGGACCTCCGAAATATATTTACACCTGCAGGTGGCACCCTTTTGACAAAGGGGGTCCGGGTGCAAATTTTTGTGGGCTTCCTCTTCCCAGAGGGGAAGCCGTTTTTACACACAATCTCTTTTTATTTCTTTTCCATTTTTTGTTCATTTTAGTTTTCCTTTTTACGTTCATCATTGATTTTCCTTTTCCACGCACAGTAACACATTTATTACCATAATCAAAAAAATTACCGTAATTCTACAATTACGGTAACTCTAGAACATGCATTTTTAACCGTGCGACCTATAAATTGACGTATATGTTTACTGTACGACCTATAAATCGACGAAGAAATTAACCGTATATGTTTACTGTACGACCTGTAAATCCGACAAAAGCCAATCGTGTATGTTTACTGTACGACCTATAAATCGGAAAAAAGTGACAAATTATAGGTCGTACACAAAAGATAGGAGTATCCTTAAGCGTACGACCTATACGGTCCGGCCTTACTACTTACATGATTTATGGGTGTCATATCACAAACTAGAAGATAGAGTGGGTAGAGACCAGCTAGGGTCATGACTAGCAGATCGGTGATTTTGATATCTATCATGGCTATGTGATCTGTAACAGTTATGTCATTCAAACATGTCATTATCATTAGCTTTTAAAGTTAGAATTTCGGAAAATTAGAAAATTGGAAAGTTAGAAAATTCTGGAATTTTGGCTTTCTCTGTCTATGTTCATGTCAATTTGTTGTTGAAATGAGACATTTGTCTCTTTCAATGGAGAGCTAGCACTGATGATGACATGATCCTACCAGAAGTGGCAGGTGTCAGCAGTCTGCTAAATGACCATTGCCATGGCTTCTGGAATAACCTGATTTATGATAATTGGTTGTTCATCAGTGCCAATCTCCACTTTCACAGTGTTCAGTTCGAACTTGAGCCAGGAGCCCTTGCCTAGCCGATGCACCTGCAGTATTTGTTCTGTGGGGCACCAAATTTGTGGTTCAGCTCATACCCGAAGCTACAGGTGGAGCCATCAGCAGAGCTTGCACCAAAGGTTCATTTAAATCATTATTCAAAGGCAGAGAAGCTGGAACAAGAAAAGAATTTTAATATAAAGAGGGTGCTAGCATAAAATCTGAGTTTAGAGAGGGTGCTATATGGGAAAGCACTCACTAGCTGTGGTGCAGCCCATGAAAATGAAGAGTTTACATTTTCATTTGTACAGACAATTGGTGTTGCTCTTTGAGACATAATTGATCAAGCCAAGGCCATGTCATTGGAGGTTAATGTGTTTTGGATTTTGATTTTTTTGCATCGCCAGCTGAACCCATTTATAGTGACTCAGATGCAGACATCAGCCCATAAACAGTTTGCAGTAGCAGTTCGACATCAAGGATGAGTTTGGATCTGGTGGGAGCATTGCTGATGTTTTTGCACCTCCTGGAAAAGCATTTCAGTAGTCATTGTCCCTTGATAATGTCACAGCGACTTACTGGAAAATATTTTGACAATTTGTGCCTATTGCTGACATCAACACAATTTACTGAAAACATTGTTGTGATGAACACCCATTGCTGATGTCAACGCACCTGGCTGGGAAGTATTTTGATGGGCAGCATTTGCTGCTGACATCAATGCACCTTGCAGTGAACTGTTTTGATGGCAGACGCTCATTGCTGACATCTTTGTGCCTTGTAGGAGTGCACTTTGATGATCAGTGTTCCTTGGTGACATCAAGCAGAGGTCGAAGATGAGGCCTGCTTAAGTAGGAGGATGCAGAATATCTCAAAAAAGATTAAAAACCGGCTGAGCCACATGTGGCTAAAAATAATGAGGATTAACAGAGGTAGTTTCCAGGTGTCGAAAATATAGATGTTGCTGCCTTTGGCATCGTTTGGGCATTGATTGCAGGGGATAGCATCTTCATTGGCGATGGCCCTGATGAACATAGTTTCAAAAAATGCTTCAAATTGACCAGAAAATCGAGAAAAATGTGCGAAATTAGTTCAAAAATGGGCAAACATTGGCGAAAAATGGGAAAAATTGGTCAAAAAAATTAGGTGCACCTTAAGGTTGCAACAAGCCAGCCAGATAGTTCACCAGTGTTATATTTGAAAAACTGAATGTGTATCGGACTGCAGCCTTATTTCTTTATCTATGGTGTCTGAGGAAGAAAGTAAAATAGGTAAGAGGAATTGCTTGCAGGAGAGATAGCAAGGAATCAACCTTAATGCCAGTGCCTCCCTGCACCTGTTTCAAAAATTGGAATGATTTCTCAGCCAAGGGCAAGAAGTAAAGAGCAGAAATCATACCTACTCAAGAGATGCCAGGCTATGAAACATGCTTTTAAGACAATAATGAGACAATTTTCTAACTGGATATTTATTTACAAACTCTCTCTCTAAATCACCTCCTCCAAAATTATGACGTACTTTTTATGATAGAACTGGGTGGCCAGTATTAAAATGAAAATAATAATAAAACATTAAAGACAAACAGATGAGAATAATAACAAAATTCAACAATTACTTTACAAAATAATATCAAACAGTAAGCCATCATGAAGATCTGGGTGCAGCATGGTGGAGCGTTTTGTACTTGCAGGCGTTTCTAAAAACTGACACGAGTGTGTCAGATTTCACACTACAACATATGGCCTAATATTGCGAACAGGCCCAATACCAGGAAAATCTCAATACTGCAAAAATTTTACAGGCATATGCAAAACATTGACTTTTTACAAAGATTTTAAGTTTAGTCTTGCACAGATTATTTTTGCATTATCACAACGGCATTCTTAAAGGTGTGGGTGGTCTGGGAGCACCTATCTCATATGGTTTTTAAAAGCAGGCATATTAAATGAGCTTTCGAAAGTTAAAAATAAGCATAGACATCCAGAAAATGTATTTGTCCAGAAAACGCGAAAAAGCTGATTATTTTGAATTTAATATCTTCTCGAATTTGCCTCCTTCTGGTCAAAAATATGGATCTTGGTGGTGTTAATGTTTATCTGAGCAAACAACTTCAGCGGACGAAATTATACATTTTGGAAAAAATCACACATCCTACAAAACGATGACCTAAATGAATATTGGAATTGTGCTGATTGTAAAAAAGTCAAAGAACGATGAAATGAAGAAGATGTAGTTGTTGAAAAAAACGTTTTGCTTGTGGTTTTAGAAGAAAAATACGTTGCTTTTTTGTGCCCAAATAGAATAACAAAGTTTTCGAGGCAATGAACTCCTCTATGTATAAACATACTACAACGATATAGCATACAGAGTCATTCGCTGCAATGGACCCCCTATAACAACAGTATAACATATACAATTTTCGCAGGAACAAACCTTTTGGTAATGGGTTTAAGGGCCTTTTGAGAGAACAACCCACAATCCAAATAGCCATCAGTTTCCTCCATGGGCATATTGCCTTGAAATTTGCATAAATGTGGTGGATCAGTCGATCAAGTGATCCCAGACTGAATATATCAAAATGACATCAGACATGCACCGCAAGAATATTCCAGGGGTGAGGGTCCTCAGATTTTTTATTGAGGGTGGTTTGGGGGGCGAGCGGAAAACAAAAAAAAAAGTTCCACAAGCATGTTTCTCATACAAAATATACATAAAAATCATCAAAAAAACTGTCTTGGAAACATTTCAGGGGGGTGTTTGACGACTTTTTCGGGCCAGGGGTGGCCATGGTCTCAGGTAGGAGGTTTACCCCTCTACCCCCTATGTGCGGGTATGAATGACATGCGCAATAATAACTATATGATTAGTCGTAGTTTCTTGAAACCCAAACCTCAAATCCAATATTCAAAAAAGTCAATATAAAGAAATGGTTTGTTAACATTACAAATTTTGCCTGAAATCGATCAGTTTCGTCGCCATGTCAAAACATATAATTTTAGTGTCAACCGACCAGTTACAATACAGAATGGGATCTCCATTTTCGTGCATTCTAAGGTGCGTACCTTTTGGTTAATATGAAAAATTAATATGTTTAATATGTTTAACTTCTTACTCTTTCTGTGAGAATAATTATAAACAAATTGATTCAGTTGAGAGTTTAAATCAATTGATTACCAATGTAATAATACATTATGTATATAGAGCAATGTGCTTCGTCCGAATCATACAAATCCTAGATGAAATGTCATTCTACTAACCTGCATGTGATGCAAAACGGATTAAATCTACGTCAGAAAGTTGGAAGAAAATGTAAATCGCCATGCCGAAACCCCAAACGAGGAGAACGACAACGTGGAAATATTTTAAGCAGTTGACGTCCGCATGGGAAACTAAACATAAAAATTCAGTTAGGGTTTATGAGTTATTACACTTATGAGTTGTTACTACACATGCACGTGGGAGGGATTGGGGCTATTGACACTCAGCAGATTTTGATTGACTCTCAGCAAGTTCTCGCTGATCCCCACCCAGGGTTTCATTTTTCATTTTTTCTCCACAGGCCAATTGACTCCTAGGATTGAAAATTTACAGGCCAATCCGAATTTCAATGGGCCAAAACTAAAATTTTTGTAAATGAATGTGATAGTGAAAAAGAGTTTTTTTCAACAAAAACATGTTTCAAAATCCCAGTAGAAGCCCATATAACAGATCAAGCATTTTGAATACATTTTCCATCACACGGAATAATGAGGCTCACAGATCTGTCTTTACTCAATCAACAATATGTATTATAACTTCAGTTAAAATATTCCATCTTATAGTGATGCACTACATGTTCCTTTGTTTATTCTTCGCCTAATTGAGCGAAACGCTCAGATAACAACGTATGCAACTTTTCTGCTGTACTGACTTCTCTGCTGTAGTACTGACTTTTCTGCTGGTAGAATCACGCTAATGCAAAACAAATAAAAAATATTGCATTAGCGTCATTCTACTAGGAACAGGCGAGACCAATTTTGCAACAACTGCTGTTTTAGCTGTTTCAAATTCCTGATACCTCTTTGCGACATCACCTTGTTGATTCGACTGAATTCAACAGTTTAATATACTTTTGGATAATTTAATTCAAATCAATGTTTCATGTTTAAGATACATAAAGCTCTCATTGTTGTGTAAATGTACATTTTGTGCCACATATCTGATATACATAACTACAGCATCACAGAATAATATTTAAAAACATAAGATATGTACAGATGATATAATTCTGCGAAGCAGCGACATTTTTTAAAATTTGAAGCTGAAAACACCCATAAATTATGCTGAAATTCCTAAATGTTTACAAGCCAATTCGGCTTGTGCCACAAAATGTTTAGAAACCAATCAGAATTTTCAGGAGCCATGGCTCCCAATTGGCCTAAATATAAAACCCTGCCCCAGCAGATCTGACCTCCCCTGGCAATGACTGAGAAGATGACGAAGGAAAATGAGCAAAAGAGAAGAGAAAGACGTCATAAAAAGGAAAGTGATGCATAATTTAACAATTTTTCTAAGCAAAGCATACTTGATTCCAAAGAAGTAACATTGAAACTTTTAAAAATGCTGTCTAAGAAAATAATTTCACATATCTAACTAATATAGGTTGAAGAATATGCTGCTTGGATGTTTGAAGACTATTCTTTTCATTATAAAGAACGAAAAAATGGGCTATTCCGTCCTCTTTCCTGGCTGCCCCCAGCAAAGCTTCTATGCTGTGCATGTAAGGTTATTACACAAAAGCAAATAAAAAAATACATTAACATTGTTGCCAACCGTGGAGGTTTACCCCAAATGTGAATTTTTTGAGCTTGATATTCTTTGGGGTAAGGTCTGGTGCGGGTTTTTTTTGAAATTTTATTCTACTTCCAGGTTTTTTCGGAATTTTGTTTAGAATCGATTATTGATGGTAGAGTACCTCAAAATTTTCCAGCACTTCGTGTCGGTAATAATAATAATTAATCTCTGCTCGTCTTCTATTTCTCGGTTTTTATTCATTGAAGCAAATCTCAGACGATTTTAAACATTTCCTTCTAGTGCAAGGAAAACAAGCCTACTCAACTAACTAACCTATATCATTTTCTGATCAAAAATCCCACAATAAAAGCTTTGCATAAAGTACTTTGAGGATGGCATATTTCTTCTCATTTTTCAATTGATAAGCATTCTTTAAAAACAGGCTATAAGTGTTTTCCTTCCTTCCTGGTCAATTAAAGGTATAAGCACATACTAGCAGATTACTTGGAGACTACGATTATCAGAGTACTGAAATCATTAATGCGAAAATTTGAACATTTTTTCAAGGGCCTATAGCTTATATTGTAAATTGAAAAGTGACTTTACTCTCATCAAAAACGTTCACACAAATGTTTTACAGTAAAATTTTTTAATCTAAAAATTGCTAGAAGTTATTTGAGTATTTCAAGAAATTTCGAATCCTATGTGACATTATACACGATATTCATTTGTTAGAAGCATTTCAAGCAAACAGAATATAATGTATCAAAGGTCCCTAAGTTGGAAAATTAAAGTGAGGTAAAATCGTAAATGCTAAGGGTAATACTTTCGCTATGAGTAGTACCTTGGGACCCTTCAGACTGCCACCCACGCATTTTCTAAAACCTTGATGTTTACTTTTCAGCTTGCGAGCCTTGTTTCTTAGTGCATATCAAACTGGTTCTTGTATATAAAACTCACATAGACAAACTGACAAAGTATAGTTTCTACCTCTTGCCTGTTCTGAAAATAGATTTCTCCGAAAACTTGATGTTTACTTTCCAGCTTGACGTTTTGTACTGCATAGTTTGTTTTTTATCTGTGAACTGGTTCATGTATATAAATCTCATATAGACAAATCAATGGAATATAGTCAACTCCCTTTTCCCTTTCCAAACTCACAACTGGTTATTTGAAGCAAAGTATTGATGCAGCTTTTTCCATCATACTGAAAAACTGGTTCATATTTTCAATTTTGATGCATTTGGAAGGGAATGGTACACAAATAACAATTTTACTTGGATCAGAAACTTACAGTAATGAATGCAAATTATGATTTGCAAGTGTTGCTAATTTTTCATGACAAAATATCAACATACTGATTATTTAAGGTGTACAAGTCTCATAAACAAAGATCTTTTATTTATGCTCCTTCATTTTTCAAAATGCAGTTGTGTCTCGGCTCTGATATTTATCTGCTGATAATAGCTCACAAGAACTATGTCAACTTTGGCTTTAGGAGATGCTTTATCGGGAACAATCAAGTCATACCCACGAAAAATGGTATGAATTTGATCAACCCACAATATAAAAAGATTGTGCAAGTCTCGGAGGATTTACTTTCTAAAGCCAAAAGTGGGAGGCAGACTGAGTATGATTTGAGTTATAATTTGACTGTGCGAATGAAACAAAATGCCAATACAGCACCCCCTCATAATATTTCAGTTTTTGACAATACATATACTAAAAAGTCGTTTACCATTGCCTTTGAGCAATTTGAGGCTTGGTCTTCAGTTGCAAAACAAATTGATTATTTCATGGATGCCATTTGAAAAGTGTACGAAATTGGAAATCAAAGCTGAGGCAATGAAACTATGGATGAAAAGACACACTTGAAGAAATTGATCAAAATTCAGCAGCTATTTCTGATGTGTTTGGCACTAGTTGCAAGACGAAGAGTCAGCGATATCTATCCATGCTTTGGCTGCTTTTATAACCATGGATTTGTGCAGTGATATCATACATGTTTCAATGTTTTTGAGAAGCACAATTTACTAGAGAAACTGAGTGATGTCTTCTCTTCATTGAGCAAAGATTCTCTAGAGGTGAAACAAGCTTTCAAGAAAATGTGTACAGAGAAGTATACCGATTGTGAAGATTACAGCAACAACTTTGCCAAGATTTTGGATAAAATTTTCCTCTGTACAAGTATCGGCCAAAAATGCATAAGTGACATTGTTTTTCAATGTATCAAAGAACCAGAATGTGAAACAGCAAAGATGATGGATGATGCTTCTAATATTGTATGTGTTGATATTGTCTAAATATCCTAATAAAAGATGAGAACGACACAACATTGATTTTATTTATCGATCAAAACAACATGCAAATGACATTTATCAAACTGTGTGATTCATATAAGCTTGATGAGTATGATCAATCATCAAGAGAGAATCAAACTCTGCATATACAATACATTCAATTCCACCAGCAGGTAAATTTCTCCCAAATAACATTTCTAGAGTTGTTGTTCCTTCATGCACCAACTCCCATGTAGATGAGTTGGAACCATCACTTCCTAGCTCAATAATAAAGAAGCTAGACCCATTTCTGAAACGATTCATGCTAATCATGTTTCCTTTGTCATCCCCCGCAATGTTCAGGTCTTCAAACATCTTTGTGTAGGCCTTCACGAAGCTATTTTGTTCAAAATCCAATTTGTACAGAATGGATGGAACTACTGTAGTACCACAAGTAATTTTGATTTCTGATAAACCAAAATCTTGAAAACTGAATGGATTAGTTTTGTAAATACCCCTTACAGCTTCAGCCAAAACTAGGCTGATAACTTATCATCTGGGTAATATACCATTAAATAGGGAGTTTAGAGGCATTGAGTATCTATTCTCTGTAATTAACAAGCTTGTTACTTGGGTTCTTCTAATGGGATACTTTACACTTGTTTTCTGAAGAATTGATTCAATCCCCATGATGATGCTTTCAGATACTTCTACTTAATGCACAAAAAGAGACACCTGCTTAACTTGTATTTGATCTTTGGGAGAGGTAATTTCCTTTCCATTGTTGATAATGCAAAATGTATCACTATTGCAGTGAAGCTCAACAGGCAATTCACATTGATTTATTAAGAACCGATCTTGCATAAACAAGTCAACATGGAGTGGTGCCGTAACTTCAACCCATGCACTGTTTTTGAAGATGTGCATTCGTGTTGCCATACCATCCAGGTTGTTTTCAGGATCCTTATCTGCACAGTATAATATGGCAGCTTGCAGTTGGCTACGCTTTGCATCAGTACTAAAGTTTAGTTCCGTCTCCATCAATGCCCTATAAGCATATTTATCACCACTAAAATTGAAAAATCAATGCATAACACAACTACGAAATGAAAAACAAATTTACCTATCAGATAATAATTTTCCATTGAGAAACTCTTTGATTTGGCCAAAGAATGTCTTTCCTATCACATTAATTGGTAAAACTAAATCTCCACCATATGCATTGGTATCAACATTTTGCGTAACTTTACAGTCGCTGCCATTGGGTTTTGTTATGCGTAACACAAAGTATACATAATTCTTTGATAAATCCAACATGTACAAATCTGGGGACAGTTTGAATTCATATGGTCTTTCATTAGTACATGGATTTTAGAGTTGCACTTCCGACCAGAATGATTGTTTTATAGCCACTTGTGTTGCTGGTACTGTGAACAAGTCAAGCTCACTTTTTGTACTTGGTAGTGAGCCTTCATCTAATAGTTTGCTCATATTCACTTGGTAAAAATATCTCTCAAACCAACCACCTTAGGCAAGCCTTTTTTTATGAACTGGAGTAAGAGAATGCATCTTCTTCCTTTTATATGTTTTCTGCTTTGGAGGATGCCCTCAGCCACTACCTTTTTGTACAATTTTATCTGCAGCTTGATGTAGTAAGTTACTTGCTGCTTTTCGGCCATGTTCTCTCATGCTGTCTGATAATGGTCTACCATCAGCCAGATCTGCAGCTATTCTCGATCCAGTTCTCAATGCCTGCTTCCCTGCTGACTTTAGTAAGGGCAAGGCCATTCTGAACAGACTTTCGAAGAAACTAACTAATCCGGCACCCCTGTGATAGGCGGCATAAGCTCGGAAAGCAGGTAATTCACCTCTTAGCTGATACTGTTGTTGACTTCCCAATGAACTTTCATAAAATAACAGCCAGTATGCAGTACTTTCTGGTAGATATACTGAATGCACTCTAATCAAATATGTAAGAGCTTTTCTGAAAGTGCAGCTTCACAACAACTTTACCAAATTCAAATAATAAGAATTCTCCTGTATCTGTCCTTATATTGATTTCAATATGACTAACATCTTTGAAGAGCACAGGTATGTAATGAGGATTGTCATATGTTCTATTTATAACACTGCCATGCTTTCCATGCACATCTATGATGCGTGATAATGGAGCCATTGTGTTTCCAACAATTTGGTTTTCAACAATGTTACAGTAAACATAAAAGGTTTCAAAATGAGCAGATAGGTCTGGCTTGAATTTGCTGAATCGGGAAGCTCTATGATCATCTATTGTTGTATATTCCTCCCCTTCAACCAGACATTTGTTAAAAATTATTCTATCATCAAAACCTAATAGATCCATCAGTCTTCTAGATAGAGTAATAACAGATACATTCCAGTAATCTGAAGTTACTTTGATTGGTCTCTGTTTGTCATCCTATTCAAACAAACAATACAAATCTCTATATTCAGGTCGTTTTTTCTAAAACAACAGCTTTTTTTAGTGCATTTGTTAGATGATAGATTGTTTCATAGTTTCCTGGTGGAATAGTCACAAGGATTTCAGTATTCTGCAACTTTATACTGACCACATTTGCATCATTTGCACTACCAAGAATATACCAACTTACAGGATAGATGATTTCTGCTTAGCCAACTTCCCAATGACCTGATAATTTCAGCCGCTGTGGTAAAGTCAACCTGATATTTGATGCTGAATCACCCACCTCAGTATTGCTCGGTAGAGTAACATAAAATTGTGTCATCTTCTGATCTAGACTGCAAACTTATTAATGAGTCAAGTGAAGAATGTAAGCATTTATATACCATTTTTTTTTTGAAATAATGCAAAGATGTACAACTCTGATGGTTTTTACAACATATATGATGATGAAACTTAAAGTATTTGTACAAAAAACTGCAAACTAGTTTATCATTAAAAGTTGATTCTTCTGTATGGAAGTGTTTCAATATAAACGGAGGTTTCATTCTACGAACCCAGTGATATAAAAAGTACAAGCAATAAACACCACAAACTGAACTATCCCAACCCTGCAAGCGCACAGAGTTATAATTTTGCACTTTACTATTTCAATTCATGAAATCAATATATTCTTGTATATACGGGCACATACTATAAGAGTCAAAATAATCAACGTGTCCATTCTGATCAAAGTACATTGCAATCCAATGCTGCCCTGGTTCATTTGACATATCTGTATTTGCGATAATAGCTGCTGGATATCTAGTTATCATCCAATTTAGCTGATCTCTAGCAAATACACCATGGAAAACCTTCTTCAGGGATGCATCTCTCTGAATTTGTTGAACAATCTCTTTCAAGTTCATTGCAAGTCATTTTCATTAATCCATTCATTGAACTTATCAGGGTAACCACTCCATTTGACAAAAAGCTTCACAGATCCATCAATGAGCCTTTTTCGTTTTAAAACTTTTCCAATTTTGAAGGTTTTTGTGTTATCAAAGACAACTCTTTGCAATTCTTTCGCATAATATGTACCCTGTATTTCTTCTCCATGTAGATCTTTGATTTTACATAATGGCTCAGTAGTACAATTCAATACTTTATATACACAAAAAATTTCTTCTGTCCACTGTGGTAGATAACCTTCATCAAAGTGCTGACAAAATTTAGAAATTTGTACATAGTCATTTATTTGTAGAGTTGGATGTTGTGAGCTCTTTCTTGGGTGCAGGCAATTTCTAATTTCTGATTCATTTTCAAAAGTGACATTCACAGGCTTTTCACTAATTGAACAATGAGTAGAATCATTGTATGCTCCAACCAGTTGTTGAAGTATATCTATCCATTTGAGTGTCTTTCTGTCAGTGAAGTATCTCCACATTTTTGATTTTAAGGTACGATTGAACCATTTCACTATTGAACATTTCACATCCTCTCCTCATTATGAGATGTAAAAAACTGTATCCCCTCCGAGTTTAGAAGCTTTTGAAATTCATAATTGACAAACTCTTTACCCTTATCTGTGGGAATACAATAAGGCTTCCTTCTGCTTGATATAATGTCTTTAAAAGCTGTACATACAGATAAGGCACCTTTATTTTTTAGTGGTCTTACCCATGCGAATTTGCTAAAAACATCAATACACCATATCATATACTTTTGTCCCTTGTTGTACTCCCTATAGGCTCGCATATCAACCAAATCAGCCTCCCATTGAGCATCAATGCCACTGACGTAAATTCTATTTCATTTAAACTTTTTATAGGCTTGCTTATGTAATGTGTAAGGATCCTGTTTTTATAGCCAATTCTTCACATCATTTAGAGTTATACTTCTGTCATACTGCTTTGCCTGCTTGTACAGCTTGCAAACACCACCATAGGATACAGAAGCCTCTATATCTGCGTACAATGTTTTCAGGACTGCTTCTTTAGAAGTCTTCATACTTCAACTTTTTCTTTTTCCCAGACTTTTTATCATTAGAAAAACTTAATCGCTTTTTAACATCAACATTATGAAATAGAGAATTGTTGATTGTTTCGTCAGTTTTATAGTGATTAATGAGCTTTAAGTGATTTGCATTTCCAATATAGGCTTTGGGTACATTAAGCTTCACGAAATGTTGTGCAAATTCTTGATAACCTTCTGGAGGTGGAGCTGTAGGTCTGTCTCTTATAAAGTCATGTAATAAATCTATGATATTGCGGTTGGGTACTCTAACACAATTTAAAATTACTTCACTTTGCTTGTTTACGTCAAAATTGCTTTTATTGAGCACTTCTAGAAGCATTTCAGCTTGCTTGACTTTAGCTCTAGGCAAGCCTCTCAACCAATCTCTACCATCATCTGAAGATTTTTGTTCATTTTTCAACCGTCTCTGATTAGGTGTCTTTATTTTTCATTTGTTTCTGATGTAGGTTATCAATATCTACTGATTGTCGATATGTATCATCATTATTCTTCAATATGGGTTCAAGCTCCATTTTGAAATCAGACATTTGCTTCCTCAAACCATTATCAGAATTTTGGTCACTTTTCTTGTCAAACATGTCTCGCGGAACAAGAACCATTTTACTAGTGTATTTCATGTTTTGACAACTTTGGGTAAAATTTCAGTAGCTAGTGCTAGCAGAGAGGGTAGAAGTATAGGTAAAAATCCACCACTTTGTATAATTTGCTGCTTTCTTGCTCTAAAGTTGATCTTTTGCTTTGATGCTAAATGTCTTATAATCTTGCTATATTTAGCAAGCTTTTTCTTCTTTAGGTTATTTATAGGAATATTTCCTTTCAGCAGGTTGTGACAAATTTCACATGAACAATGCACAAATTCATCCAGCAAAGTTTTTAATAGTGCACTTCTTTGTTTCCTATGATTACTGCTGTAATTTGAGACATGTAGATGGTGAATGTACTTTTGCAGCAACTTTGACATGGCATTCTATTAGAAATTCAAAATGAATAATGAGACATTTCAGATAGCAACAGGTATATATACATTTCAAGCTGGGGGTCGTCTATCATAGAGTGCATCCATCAGAACTGACATTTCATTGTTATCATACAGATTCAAACCATTTAACATTACACTCTGCAATGTTTCCTGCCTATAGCACACATGTGTTTGATGATCTCCAATCAAAGTTGGACAATATTGCGTATTTGTAAATTGTCCTTGTCCGGGCCTACACCATATGGCATTTCTAAGAAAGTTTCTTAAATGTACCGCTTCATGTTTGTTATGAAGTAATAAAACCAGCTCCTGTGAAACTTTTCTAATTTATGATTACAAATTGATGATTCTTTATATTCTTGTCATCCCCAAGATCAATACTCTCAATTTTTGTATTGACTACATTGAGTAACGAGGGTACCATATGTTTGCTAATGTTGAGTGTAGGTGCCCTAATACTATCAAAATTATTGCTCATGTCACAGCAGGCATAGAGATTGCCATTGTGGGGTATTTTTGCTGAACATCTTTCGGAATCAGGATCAAATAAACTGCCTGTTTTGTTGCAAGCCAATGCTCTGGCTAGGAAATTTCGGAAAGATACTTGTGCAGCAAGGGTTATGTTGTAAAAATCCAGTCCAGGAGCAGATCCATAGGACCTCATCAAAACGAGATGACTGTAAGAAAGATCATCTGCACTTTTGAGGCTTGAGCAGACAGCTAATATTGCAGGTGCAAGAAAAGTGAAACACATTGTTTTATTATAAGCCATCACCTGAGAATCAACTGTTCACCACCAAAATACAAACACAAAACTGAATATTATAACATGCACATTGCTTATATACAATAAAGGGTTCATGAAAAACTGGAAATTCCATTTTGTAGTATCAATAAATAGAAAACGTTTCTATCATAGACACCACTTTGACTGATCAACATGAAGTAGAACTTGTCTTCTTGGCTTAACTCGGCAAACAGGTCATCAATATACTGCGCATCTATGCATCTTTTTCTTAGTTCTCCAAGGAACTCCAAGGTGAAGAACCAAAATCCAGTAATTTTATTTTTCCTTCGTTTAATTTGATGAAAGTCATTATATTGTACAGCCTTTAACTTGTAATCTTCTTTCCGATTTTGGCTGAATCTTGACCATAAAACATCAGCGTATTGAGCTTGCATGCACTTAATGATGAGTACTCCTTAAAATTACATATACATCATATTTAATTATAAATAGGTGCACATTATATTACCTCTAATTTTTGCCATAAGTCCTATTAAAAATAATTCAAATGATGCCGGAGACATTGGAAATACGACTGCTTGTTTACAAGTACTGATGAGTGAATAAGAGCTGGCAGATTATTCTTTCTAGAGTTTGAGAAAGGAATTTACAGTTTGTTTATTCAGCTCAATTGTTGCTAAATTTAGGCTCTTGAATTGACCATCTTCATCGCAGCATGCACATATGTCAGCATTTAATGGTACTGATTTCTGACATAGGGGCCAATATTCATGCATTTCATGTCTAGAGTATAATAAGTATTTTTCAATAAAGTGTGCATCATTCTGTCTACTACCTGCATTGACTGAATACATGGCAATTTCATCATTCTTTATTTGCATCAAAATGAATGATTTTTCCTTCTGAATAGAGAAATTGCTTGTTAAAGCGGGTGCCCTGGTGTCATGTAGAATTGACCAAAAGAATCCTCCAAGGAACAGCATAAAACATATACTGGATGCTATTTTTCCATATGTCTTGTCAAACATCCGGATTAAAAGGCATTGCGGAGGCAGATGTGAAGGCATACCATTTAATGCATTATATACCCTTTCTGTTGTTGTATCAAACTCCATTTCCTCAACAGTGCGTGAGTTATCCATAATAAAAGCAACTTATCAGTAGATGTTTATAAAGGAAATTGATCCAAGCTGACAAGTCGATGGCAATTATATCTTTTATCCTGGTACATATATAATCATATCCACGTCAGTTGGGAAGATATTTGTCTTGAGTCTGAATTTATCTGGTGTGTCTTGAGTCAAATCAATAATCAAATGGCTGTAAGATGACCCAGTTGCATCTTCAAAGGCTTCTATAAAGTGTTTATAACCTGGAAAAATTTGCCTTCCCAATGTCTTTATCTGTAGTCTATCTGCTGGATTTTTCATTAGCACCAAATATTGAGCATTTATTCTGCTTGTTCTCATTCCTTCAAAAAAAGCATTTTGAACAATGTGTACAACTGATAAATTCCAGTGGTGAGAGCCTCTTGTGAGTAACTCATTGAGCCTCTTGTCAGTTTTCATTTCCTGCATCATATCATCTAGAACTAATAATTGAGGCTGTTGTTTGAAGCTTTTCAGAACCTCCATAGATGGTAATCCTTGGAGGAAAGAAACATTGCTACATTTGTTTTGCAAATCAGTGTAAGTATTCTGCCATTCAGTATAACACCATATGATTATCATTGGTACTCGCTCAATCATTTGTTCGGCGAACAAGATTAGTTTTTTCACAAACTCAATTTTCCCCCATTCAGTAGGAGCTGAGACAATACAATTGAAAGGGTGCTTCCAAGTGAAGTTAAAAGTAACCATCTTATTTAGCATATAGAACAAACCAATAAGCAAATTAACACATCAATATTTATACTTTACATCCATAAGGTACTGTTGTAAAATCTTGAACAATAACGTGTTTATCATATACAACTCTAAATTTTTTTTGTACAGGTCTAGTCACAACAGTATGGTCCTGTTTTCTACCAATTTTTTCAGTGACAACATTAATTTCTTCTGTACCATTAGATATAATGAATGATTTTACCATTTGTTTTGAACTTTCAAAGCTTACTTGTTTGGCTACTTTGTGGTTTAATGTCATACCACAAACTTTCATTCCAAAATGCAGTTTCTCGTCCTTTGTACTATATACACAGTAGGAGTAGTTCTTCAGACTGCCACTGATAAATTCCGTAATGTAAGATCCTTGGCCATAATCCTTCAACTCATCTGTCATTTGGCCCAAAATCCATCCAATTGGTACTTTATATTCATTGGTATCCCTAATGTTTGACAAATAAATGACACTGTCTGTGTCAAAATATAAAACACATTTCTCAAACTTTTTGATATGAGAGTAAAGCGTGAGATGGGCTTGAGTCGTCATATAAGCAGTACGGCAATGTTAGGACAAAGTCTTCTTTCTCTGTGCAGCTGACAGCAATCAGAGTTTTGCTAATGATTGTTACACTTTGAGTAATTGCTGATGGATTAAATATAAGGGCCAAATAATGTTGCCGATCCATAAAATAAACTGTCTTTGTCAAATTATTTTGTTGACCAAACTGAATATGAGATGAAACATTATAAGAACCATTTTACAGTTTTAAATATTCTTACTTTGCCCCAAAACGAATTTAGCATCAGCTTTGCTTAAGCCCGTTTGCCTGGATTTTTTTCAATTTCTGTTCTATCCAGCGTTATTCCTTCTTGCTCCTCTATATCACTCAGGTATGCCTGCCTAGAGGCATCATTGTTGCAATGCCCCAGCTAGCCTTCTACCTCCTACAAATCACAATAATATGCATAAAATATGATTTAATGTTTGTTTTAGCATCTTCATTTTCATAGAAGTGTTCACATAGCTGGTGAATAAACCACTATCCAGATTGGAAATTTGATCATATCTATCCACAGCTTCATAATGCCAAACTTCAAAGACTTTTAAAACCTGGAATTTGTTCTTGGTTAAACAGAGCTCACATCAACTTTTTAAAGATTACCTTGTAGCCTTTATCTAGAGCTTTGTAAAGTTCCATTGTTACCCACATTCCCAGCAAGGCTTGATCCTCTTCATTCGAATGTGTACACTTGGGCAGCTGTAAGTCAGTGCACTGTCGACATAATGGAAATGTTAATTTACCATTTGAACAATAGGGTAAAACAGGGTGATAGAGATCTTGCAGTGGTAAAGCGAGGCACTTGATCAAGCCTTTGTACAGTTTTTCATTGATATCTTTGAAGTTTCCTGTAAATAGCAATATATGTCTGATTGGATATACACCATACTTGTTTGTGCAAGGGTTCAAACTACAGACATCCATGTAATTTATCCTTTCTGTTTCCTCAATCTTGTGGTACAGCTTTATGGCATTTGTAGGACCACCATAGAAAGCTACAAGAGCCAAACTTAAAAAAGAAACACATGAAACAAAAAGATCTTACCATCTCTCGGATTCAAGGGTTCTGCTGGTGCTGATTTCTTGAAAAATTCAGCCATCTCAAGATTGTTTGCGAGCAAGATGTCAAGCTCTTATTCCCAAAGCTCAACAAGCTGATATCCTAGTTGTTTTAGATGTTGTCAATGTGCCATTGTTCTCATGTAGGCATCATAGGCAGTTGAAACGTGATCAGCTGTGAGATGGTTCCTCTGCTTTATGCATTTAGGACAGCCATGCCTGTAGCATCCATAAAACTCATAAATTGTACCTCCATTGATTCCATTTATTTTGTAAGAACTGATCCAGACTTCCTTACCATTTAAAGCCTGCTGGATATGCAAGTTGTTTTTCACATTTAACCACTGAAGCCATGTAAAGGCCTTTACAGATTGTTTGTCTTTGCCACAGTATCCACTATGTGGTACTAAACTTTTCTTATCTTTCTTTAAAAAGAGCTTACGATACACTCTATTGCATGCGCCAGCAATGGTGAGGGATTTTTCGAATAGATCCACAGTTGTTTCACACATAAATATGTTTTGAAACTTGAGGCAGGCTTTGACAAGCACATCTACATCATTTTTGCAATATTTGATAAGTGCTTCTTGAAAATTG
Organism: Romanomermis culicivorax; assembly: GCA_963922205.1. NCBI lineage: Eukaryota > Metazoa > Nematoda > Enoplea > Mermithida > Mermithidae > Romanomermis > Romanomermis culicivorax. The sequence goes on along the minus strand of CAWUHX010000026.1, from coordinate 1,714,514 downwards.
AACACCTGAAGATAGAGATAATGTCAGATTATTGCACAATTATAATTTTATATCAACCAACCTTTTCTGTTTGCTGGTAATACCAATGCATAAATTTGTCATGGCTTTCCCCCTTCATTGCATCTGGTGAATAAAAATGCACATCGGGCCATTTTCAGATGTAATTCCAGTTTTCCTTTCTGTTGAAGAAGTGTGGAAAGTAACCTTTACAGAGCTCTTGCTCGTGGTAAAGCACTGAGTGGCACAGGCAGAAAATTGAATGAATCGATAACTTTGATGCTGTCGACTGACAGCAAAATGATGTTGAACCCTGAAAAAGCAATGTATTTAGTTGTTTATACAATCAATATCTTATCTCACCTTTTGTGAAAACTTTGGGGGCAATGCCTTCTTTATACAAATAGGGTAAAAGGAATTGAGATCAAAGCCCTTGGCATTATGAGCTATTGCAGTTGTATTTTTCATAGATGAGTTCAACAGAAATCTACAAAATTTGTCCAAGCAATCCTCTCAGATGAATGTTCGTTTTTTCAGTCCACAGCGGTGACAGACAGTATCAGAAGCCTGATTTTGACATGTATCACATATTACATGTGCTATACATAAATTGGGCACATGCTCCAGCTCTTCACCAAGTTGAGTCATCCTCAATTCATGCTCTTGGATGGTCTCAAAATCAAAGCAAACAAAACATGGTATGATTTCCAGCTTTTCCCATTTCGATTTTGATTTGGCACATGCAGACTGATCATCCAACAGGCTATCTCCATTGCAGAAGTCTAAGTCTACGGACTACTCTTCTTCCGTGTCCGAATCCTCTTCAACATCTATCTTTTGCATGTAGCATTGGTGACTTATAAGCAAGAGAAAAATGAAAAGCTTATCTGATGGTAAATTGACAGTCTTACCTAGTATCAAGACTTCCTGCTTACAAACCCAGCATTTGGTGTAACCACACCTGTGTTTTGATAAACTACTTTTACACATGTGTCTCTTGCATGACTTGCATCGGTGAATCTTGTCACAAATCCAATGAGTCTTTGTACGCTTCATTTTTGTCCCAGTAGAAGTGACATCATACTCTCGTAAATGGTTGTTGTAGCAAAATACACTGTTGAAGTAGCAGTTGCATTCCTCACAAATTGTAATTTCAACTTGCTTGCAAGGTAGACGATGGTAACAGGAAGTGCACTTGTTGATGCATTAATGATTATCTTCACAGTTGTAGGGGATATTGCAGAGTTCGCACCAATATGCTCGAGAGAAAAATCCAGGCATAGAACTAATGATGGTGTAGTGCTTGTCATGATGATACAAGTGGATAACTTTTTCAGTATCATTATTCCCTAAATGATTCAAAAGTTTGATTATGACAAAGAAGCAAAATACAAACTCACCTTCAAAGATGATGGCGCAATAGTGTTCCTTGCTAAACAGCTTGATTTTGTAGTCTGGTAACACATCTTGAATCTTCTTGAGCTCTTTGATGCTGCAAGGGCCAAGATAGTTGGCTAGACTGGCTTTGTCCATCAACTCTATAGCTTTTTGTTTTAGCAGAGTATGATGATCTTAATTCCCTTTATGAATACTGTTCCATAAATAAGTTGGATTATCTTTATTGAGTCTAGCTATGGCTGTGACAATTGCTCTCGGGTGTCAGAGGGTCAATTCCTCTGACCTTTGGTCCTCTATTTATTATATTTTTATTTTCTAGAGCTCTTTGTTGTTAAAGTAGCTCCAATTTTTATTAAGTAAACAAACCGACAAAACGGTTTGTGCCACACATTTTTGGCCCCAAAATAAAAAAATGGATGGCGAGAAAGTTTTGCATAATACATGCAAGTTGATGTTAGGCACGCCGCCGTGCATTTTTTCATTATTGCCAGATTTATTCTTTTTATAAAAACGTCTATTTTTGCGCTCTATTCGTCCGATATTGTTAGTCGGACGTTTTCGACTTCGCAGTGACTAGGAAGGGAGCGTGGGCGATCTCGCCGATTACGGTTATTGTGTATTATTGTTTTTGCGTCGCGTGCGTATTACGTTTGAGTGCCCGCGCGGCCTGAGGATCTTACAACGTCCATTTCGATCCAGAGGTTCAGTGAGTGATTGTTCAGAGACAGTTAGATCTGTTTCATCTTTTTGAGGAGTTTTCAGCTTAGACCGCGGATTGAGATATCCTGAAGTCCCTGTGGCTCTGTGCACAGGGACGAACAGAAGGATCTGCAAAGCAGGGAGGAGTCAGGCCGTTGCGTTCACGTGTTCAGCCATTAGCATATTTGTTTCCTATTTACCCTCACTGTTGTATTTCTTTGCACTTTTCGTTTTGCTCAAAATAAATATCTTCGTACATCAAGTCTCATAAATATCTTCGTACATCAAGTCTCAACTAGTTACAGTAGGAGCATAGTTAGTACCAGTTTAGCATCAGGGGCCGTACCAGATTGGATCTCCCAAGAACTGCAGCTAGGTAGCCGAGGGCATACGAGCATGCAATAGGACACGGGAGGCATAAGTTTCCACAATTGTTTATATGTACAAAGCATCCCCTTTTTCCATGATATAAAAACTCATCATGAGTAAAAAACCTCCATTGGTTATGTGAACCAGCACTTCATAATTTCTTTACTGTGACAAACTTTATAGCTGCTGCTGGATCTTCCAAAGTCATTTCCTGATTTGATTGGATGACATGCTCAAATAAATCTACCATGATGCTTCCATTAAAATTGATGTGAGGTCGAAAATGTATGAGAATAGGATTGTCGATGTTAAGGTGGTAAAAAGCTGCTCCAAATAAATCATCCTTGTGTATACCAGTCGTCATTTGTTAAATCATCTGATCCAAAATTGTAGGTAGCTGTTGGTATAAATTGTCGCATTGATTGAAGCTCTTCAAAAAGAACTGTCGCATCTGCCCACTTGTTCGAAATAACCATACTCTTTGTTCTGCAGTTTCCCCAAGGTGTTAAAAGTGTTCTGGTGAAAATTCAACATTACCACCTTGTTGATTCGATTCCCCTTCATCTGATGCGATATATTCATCCACAGTTGTAATTTCCCAGTCTGATGAATTGTTGCTATTGTCAAGTAATGCTGATGAAGCACCTTCATCACCACTGGTTAAAGTTGGCTGGCGATCTTCTTTTTCTGCCTCTTCTAATGGTCCCCACATATTCATAGCTGGATCAAGAATCCAATCCGAAAATGAATCATCTACATTTAAATCGAATATATAGGAATCACTCATATTAGAATCATTAGAGTTGCCCATTTTCAAAATAGACAAGTGGAGAAATAATCAAAATGATTCTCCATCAGTCTTTAAGAGTTTTTATAGTCCTTTTTGTCTATGTGTTAGCTGTCTGCTTGGGTAAATTTACTTAGAGCAGTTTCTTTTTTCATCATTCTATTTATACACTGTCTGGCCTATCTACACCTAGAAAAGTTAGGATTTTGCTGAACTAATTTCTTCATCTCCTAGAAAAGTCTCATCATTGAAAAACAACATTTGTTTGCTATTTTATTTTATCAGCTTGTTTATGTGCATTGATACTACCATTGGCACTGTATCAAGCTAGTTTTCATGCACACTGGGAAAGTTTCAAAGAAAGTACTTTGCCAGTATTCCATCAATTGCCTATGTGAGATTTATATACAAGAACTAGTTTACAGAGCATTAAGAAAACACAAGCTAGGCATGTCAGCTGAAAAGTAAACATCAAGTTTTTAGAGAAATGTTTTTTTAGAAAAGGCAAGAGGTAGAGGCTATACTTTATCAGTTTGTCTATGTGTGTTTTATATAGAAGAACCAGTTTGATATGCATGAAGAAACAAGGCACCCAGGACTTTGAGAACTCATAAGAGGACATACCTTTAACATAACGAGGGGCATAGGACATAAGAGGACATAACATGTAACATAAGACGGGTTATTTCTTATACCCTTGTATGTCCTATGATCCAATTTATGTCCTCTTATGTCCTCAGAGTGAGACATAGTCGCATAATTGACTGCAGTATGAGTTGAGGACTTTTGAGGACATAACATGGAACATAAGAGTCATAATGCCTTATGTCCTCTTATGTCCTACAATCCACCGTATAACCTCTTATGACCCAAAATGTTATGATCTGTCTTGTTACCTTGTATGCCCTCTGTACTCTTTTTCTTATGTCCTCTTGATCTCAACCTTGTAACCCATGGTATAACCTCTTATGTCACAATTTTTTTAATTGAAAAATTGATGAAAAGTGCTAGAAAACATTGTCTTCTTCTCTTTTCAAGAATTCGGCATGTGATAAAATGCAAAATGAAAGAAGACAAGAGAACATTGGGAACACTTGAAAGACGTTTTTACTGTATTTTAGTTATGTTCAAATCCAGTGTCTGCTTCACAGGCAAACAAATTCAAATTACAATCTGAAATTAAAATACGAGAATTTTGTTTACTATCATCCGTGCTTCTACGACATCTTTGCATTGTTTACTATCATCCGTGCTTCTATGACATCTAGTACCGTGCTTTCACAGCAGTGCTTGCAGCGCAAGCCAGTGGAATATTATAATTGATTATTGAAAACCAAAGAAAGAAAAGCAGGCTTGTATTTTGTTTATTGTACTTACCAGTAAGCAATAGACCTTATTACTGTACAATGTGAAAACAATCAATATTCCATCTTTGAATTTTGATTCCTAGCTTGATAGGAATCAAATTTCCATTATTTATATTTTACAATCACCGTTTTTTTCCTCAAAATGGCCTTTTGAGGAAAGAAAATTTTGAAATGAGGAAAGAAATTTTGGACATGGTTCTCACTGAGGAAAAAAATTTTTTGGGAAGTCCAGTCACTGTTTTTTTCCCCCAAAATGGGGTTTTTGGGGAAAAAAATTTTGGAAATGGGAAAAAAATTTTGGTCTCTTTCCCCAAATGAGGAAAATTTTTTTGGAAAATCCAGTACTAGAAGTGCGTTTTTAGACGTCCAAAAACGTAAAATGGTGAAAAATTTTCGGCGCACCGCACCGATAATCAATTTTATACCATCTTCCTATTACTTTTTCATGGCGGCGCGATTGAAACGGACTATGTTTCTTTCATTCTAAGTTATTCTCTCCCAAATACTTTTGTTTCAAGGACCTAAAGAACTAAAAAACAAACTTCAGGCCGTTGTTTCATTAAGAAACTTATTGAGTCATGCGTTTTCACAATATGTCCACTGTGTATTCTTTTTTGTCTCTCCCGAAACAAATCATTGGCGATCTTTTGATCGTTTTCGTGTCTCTACTAATCATCATTAAGTAGATTACCGTGTTTTACTGAGTTTTGTCGCGGAAAAAGTCAAAAAATTTTCGGGCGCTCCGCGCCGCTCTCCTTATATCCTACTATAAGTTGTGGGCTTCAAAATTTATCCTGACTGTTTCAAAATGTATCTGTTTTGGTAAAAAGTCAAAAATGCATTCAAAACGCATTTTTTATGCAAAAAACGTAAAAAATTAACTTTTGAAAATAGGGAAAAAAATTTTGGCTTCTTTCCCCATTTGGGGAAAGGGTCCGCGGGAAAAAAAAACAGTGAGTCCAGTGCTGGAAATGCGTTATTTTTTCAACATCATTTATGCCAAAAGAATGTTAAATTTAAGAAGTCTCGACTTCTCAAGTTTTTCAAAACTGTCACAAATTGTACCCAAAAGACAAAGTTTTGCAGATTTTGGTAAGAAACTCATAAGAATGGGCAGTATTGGCGCGGAGCACCGAAAAATCTTGATATTTTTACTAATTTTGACCTGTAAGACCTCAGGTCGGTTGGGGGGGGTAAATCCGAAATTCGGGGGGGGGGGGTCCCAACTTTTCCAAAATCCTGGGGGGGGGGTCAAAAAACGTCGAAAAAAAGGCCAATTTTCGAAAATTTTCCGAAAAATTCCAAAAATTTTCCCAAAAAATGCCCAAAAAAGGCCATTTTTTGGGAAATTTTTCGAGTTGGGGGGGTTGGGGGGGGGGTACCCGAGGCTTGGGGGGTACCAACATTTGCCTACTGGGTCCGGTCCGGCTGGGGGGGTCCCCCCCAACCCCCCCAATTACAGGTATGATTTTGAGCCAAAATTGATTTTTTTGGTGAAAATTTTGACATTTTACTGAGGAGATTGTCAGCCTGAGAGGGGCTTCGAATCCTAGCCATATGGCTAACCCTTTGATTGGGGTCCGCATCTTGAGCACAAAATCATGATTGGTGATCTTTTTTTGTCTTTTTGTTTAAATTGTTGAGCATGTAATCAGGTCATTGTAATGTAACACAATTCAGTTGCAACTTGGTGCTTTACTGTTCACCAAATTGTTTATTTAGGAAATTTGACGGTTATAATAATTGGGAAGCAAAGATGACGCCACCCAAGAAATCTAATAGGATAGAGAATAAAAAGCGGAAGATAATGGAAGGAGAGGGTAAAGACGTACATAATTAATATTAATTAAATTGAGCAAAGATTATTTTGCTAATGCAGGCTTTGAACATCTCTGTAACAGGTCAGACAGTCTGAACGGACAGAGGAGGTATATAGTACACTGAAAAAAATTTGGTGCAATGATAATTTTGGGCACAAATGCCTGACAGGCACATCTTGTTAAATTTACAGAGCTGTGGGTGACGTTAGGCGTGCAGCAAGGTGGAGGTAGTTGTGTGGGTGGGTTATGGTGTGCCCCCTGTGAAAATTTTCAAGTGAAAAATTTTGCTTTCATTTACCAAAATTATGAATTGGTAGACATTCTAGAGAAAATAAAATCTCAGTTTTATGGGAAATCCCGGTGAGAGTATGGGTGATGCCCGCCCTTGAGTTTCAATGCTGAATACACTTTTGCACATTTAGAATTGGAAATTTCGTCAAAACGTTATATGATATGTGTTGGTCGCAAGGACAAAAAAGCTTTTTGGTTGGAAACTACGGACAAAAGAGCTTTCCCAGCATCTGAGGAACATTTGCTGTCAACATTAAGTGAACGGTATCAACTTTCGACTGGGTCAAAAATTAGTTTATATTGGGCATCTGATTTGAAAGGCAAGCCAGAGTTGGTCACTGCCGTATTTTTTAAATATGGTAAGGCAACCCACGTCTCAAGCTTTCATTTTAGTGGTTTTTTAGCATGTTTTGCATTTGCACTTTAATTGTACTATTGGATCAATTTCTTGGAAATTTTCCAGCAGAATCAAAGGAGCGTGCTCAACGGTTTGTTGACAGGCTCGCTTTAGGACTTGATCAGTTTGATGCGCAAAGTACAAGTTTAAGTGCAGACACTGCATCAATCATCAAAGCGTGTGATCAATATATATTGGATACTGATCAAGTAACATCTGATCAAGAATTGAGTGATTCCGAGGACAGTGATGGAGAAAATGATGAGCAAAATGAACACCAATTTAAAAAGGCCAAAAGTGTAGTGTCCAGTCGCAAGAATGATGCCAATATTTTGCAGGAGATTGCCAATCATAGTCGATCTGCCACACCTTTAACAGAAGATCGGCTTATTGCAATATTAAATCAATTCAAGCTCTCATTTAAGCAAGAGCTGATATCGGATCTACTTGGTGCACTTAATTCTGATAAGAGCAGAGGAGAAGGTGGTCAAGTGGCTCAATTGTCCAAAGTTTTTGATGAAAAGTGCAGTGGCATGATGAAAAGTGTGTCGAAAGATTTTAAAAAGCTTAATGAATTACTTGATGTAAGGGTCTTTATAGAAGTGCACTTTTGGTCAGGTTAGGGCAGAATGTTTTCCCACTAGCTCTGAATTTAGCCATAGTTGTTGTACAATTTTCTGGTACCTCAGTCCTAGAGAATTTTAGTTGGCATGTGTGTGTTTGTGTGTGTTGGATATTTAGTTGCAAATTCTTCCTATTTCAGCCATCCAAATTGACGTTGGATATTGTTAAACAAAAATCGTGCTTATACAATGGTAGTACTGAAATTTTGCCTGAATGGACAACAAAAAAGACGCGTATAACAGCCGAAGTGAATCGTACATATGCCAAATTTGGTGAAAAACCAAACAAGTTTTTCACAGAAATCGTTCGTCAAATGTACGGGGACTTGTTGTGCAACTTCAAAATGGAAATTCAACGATTGTATGATGATTCCCATCGAACCACTCGTCGACCATTGGATAAGTTTGATGTCACAGGCTTTAATGTTATTAATCGTAAGATTTTTATTGGAATTATCTCATAATGATTATATTCTAATAATTCCTTTCGTAACATCTGATTCCCATCAGATCTTCCCACACTGTACACACGTTCATATGCCTGGACTCCACCAGACCAAATTCTGACCTGCCCTATCACCCAAAATTCATGACTAAGCCCCCTGCAAACTTGTTATTTTCATCTGGTTTTGATCAAATTTAACAAAACATTTTTTTAAGTATGCCTCCTCCTTCCACATTTCACTTAGATCACACACTGCAAAATTATATTGCAGATATTATCGATCAGTATTATGAAAGGCACACCGATGAAATCATTGAGAATAAAGACAAGCGCAATCTGTCCCGGGACAAATTCCGATCTGTGACCCTCAAAGTTATCGACATGTGGGGGACCAAAGCTTATTGCAAACGCGGCCGAAAGTAAGTAACTTATATTAAGTTCTGTGTGGTAATTGATGAGATTTTTGCCATCATTAGCACATTCCAATAGGTCGTGCTAAAAAAACAAGTTGTTAAAAATGTAAACATTTAAACTGATGATTCAAAAAATACATCAAAACTTTAAAATTGCCGAATATAGAGAGCAATTTTAACCAATTTCAGCATAAAGTGCATCACATCGACCATTTTTGGCTAAAATTAAACCCACACATGTGCAAAAAAATGACTATTGGTCAGTGTTTTTTTTTAGCGCATCGCTAAAATTTTTTGGGCTGTGCTAACCAAAAATGGTGGTCATTAGCGCACGCGCTAATGAATTTTTGGCACACTACATGAAAAAGATATAGCAAATTTTTAGCACGCTAATGAAATTTTTGGTACTTTTAGCACGGCACAAATGGGGTCGCGCTAAAAAAAACACTGCTATTAGTTTAAGGTTTCACATTTTTAAAAGTTCAAAATTTGGGGATTTCCTGCCAAAGTAAATGAGTGCAGGAAATGGAGTGCGTCCGATTTCCCCTTGCTGGCCCTAAAGTCAATCCTTTCCACTCAGCAGAAAAATGTGGAAAAACTTTTTTGGGTTAGCCCCCGTGTTTTTATCTTGACGCCGAAATTCTTGGGGCTGCACTAACAAAAAATGTTGCTTATTAGCGCACGCGCTAACGAATTTTAGGCATGCTACATGAAAAAGATATAGCAATAGTGTGGAGCTAATGAGGTTGCCACTAAAAAAATGCTGGTAATAACTGATATTTTTTGGTAAAAGAAATTATTTTTTCACAAAAATTCAAAATTTCCAGTTGATGAGGCACAACTGATTGGTATACTTTTTCTCTGAACAATGATCAAGTACACTTCGAATGACCCCTTCCCTGGTGGAAAATTATTCCCACGCATTTCTCCTTTTTTTTGTTTTTTAAGCATAGACATTCTAGGGCAGTCGTGGTCGTGAGTTTGTACCATATACAGAAGGGACGTTTCTTAGTACCCTTGTACCACCATTCCGGCGTGGCCACTTCGGCTCCAGCCAGTTCATTGCCGACTAAATTAAGATAAGAAGATATAGAAAAAGGAAGAAATGTAAAAAAATGAAAAAATACAAAAAATAAAACAGCAAGGTAAACAGCAAGAGAATGAAGGAAAAGAAAGAGTAAAGCAAAAAATAACAAAGCAAACAGAAGAAAAATAAATAAAAATGAATGGGAAATAGTGAAAGGGGAAGATAGACGAAAGATGAGAAAAAATACAGAACAAAGTAATGAAAGATAAAAAAGGGAAGAAGAAACAATAAAGAGAAAATAATTGAAGAGAGCAGAAAGAAGGCTAGAAAAAAACATGTGCGAGTAAACAACAAAGTGAGAAAGTGAGTGAAAAAAAGAAAAAAATGAAAATTAAGGATAAAATAATAAAAAATTAATTGAAAAATGAAGAAAACAGCAGGAAAAAGGACAGGAGACAAAGAGAAAATGGGAAAAGGGAAAGACAAAACACCAAAAGAAACAGAAATTGAAAATTACTATCTGATGTTGAAATACAGTCATGTGCATGATGGGTGCGGTGACAAAATGGCGGCACTGAACTGTCCCAGATGGAGCAAAATGGAGTAACCTTGAGCAATTTGGCCTGAAAGTTTTTACTTACACTCATTGCAAAAAAAATTGAGCATCGAGTTTTTGGCGGTAAAGTTTGCTGAAGATTTTTGCGGGTGATTTTTCATAAAGTTAGTGTAACGTTGAATAGGTATCCCAAAAGCACAAACATTTAAAACTGTGAACTAATAAGTTAGCTTAGTGTAAACTGAAGAAATAGAAATGTTATGATAGATGCAGTGAAAATATGGTAACATTTTAAGGGAAAGAACATGTGGATGCAACTTTAAAATTCGGGCATCCCCTTTCTGTTAATTTTTTTGTTTTTTTTCCAATCACTTTTCCTTTCTTATTCTTTGTTTTCCCTTTCATTTCTCTATCTACTCGTGCATAGCTATCTTCTGCATCTTTTTCCAGTCTATGTTTCTAGCATTTAATCTTTCTTTCATTTCTTTGTATTTATATATTTATATCATTATTTCCTATTTCCTTTTTTCTCTTTTCGATCTTGATTTGCTTTTCGTTTTCTCGTTTCAACTTCCTATCTCGAATTAAGTTATGGTTTTATGTCCGGGTGTCTTCCCAATGGTAGTATGTACAATTCATAAGTCTGGTTCATGGTTTTTGCGTTAAATCTTACTCGAAGTTTTTTTATTTTATTGTAGCAAAGCCAACATTGACTGTCTACTATTGGGTTATCTTCGGGATGGCGTCAAGATTCAGGAAGAAGATGATGATGACAGTATTGAAGAGGTAAATGTTTTAGCATTTCTTACATACTAACTTGTACCATATAATCAGTTCTTGCTTTATTTTTTAGGCTTTTGAGAACTCGGCCGGAGCTTACAGATAAAAAGAAGTCAAAAACGGGTGTCACGTTGAGAACTCGGCCGGAGCTTACAGATAAAAATTGAGAACTCGGCCGGAGCTTACAGATAAAAAGAAGTCAAAAACGGGTGTCACGTTGAGCAAGAATGCACAAAAAACTGGTGGTGGTAAGTCAAACATCATTATAATTCATGTATCACGTTTGTTTATGGGTTGCTCAATTCAGAATCTTCATTGAATGGATCTTTGGACCAATCGAATGGATCATTGGACCAATCGAATGGATTATTGGACCGAATGGACGAATCTCTGTACGGTGAAATGGACTCGTAGCAAGTTGTATTTTGAAAAATTTTTTTTTGTGACCAAATCTCATTTAAATTCTCATTATCGTGGCCGGTGCATTGTTATGGAGCTTAAACTCATGTCGTATGATGTATTTTGTTTTATAGATGAAAATTTTATTTGTGCCAATAAAATCATGATCATTGAGGAAATTGCAGATCATAAAAAGTTCATAAGAGGAATCCCTGGGAACGTAATATGTGCCATAAGAGGATGAAAAAAGGAGGTAAATTAGGCTATAAAAGGAGTCTAGAGGCTATAATTTTTGATCATAAGAGGACTTTGAGGCAATAATGTAGGTAATAAGAGGACTTAAAAGGACATAAATTGTGACATAATGAGGATGAAAAAGGACATAAAATTCCCATTCTAATTATGTCCTTTTATGTTACAAATTATCCCCTTTTTTATGACCCCTTATATTCCCTCAAAGTCCTGGGCATGCAAGGTGAAAAGTAAACATCATGGCGGTCTGAAGGGTCCCAAGGTACCACTGCTTAGCTGCGCATGCTGTGACTTTTTTTGCTCTCTACTTTGTCACAGAGGGAATGGTGTGGATACTTTCACCACAACACAATTCTCACCGATGAAATATGAATATCGCTCTTGCTTTAAATTTTTTGCAATTAAAAAGACTTTCAAATATTTATGCAACACTCAAAATTTTCCCAGTATTTAAACCCCATTTTCCTGCCCCCAATGATGCAAGATGGATGGCCAAATTTTTTAGTGAAAATTGACGCGCCAGCTGATTTCTGCACATTTCAAAAATCAGACACAATATGTTTTGGAAACATCATTTGGACCAGTATCATCAGGAGCATGAGAACATTCAATCACTAATAAGTACCGTATTAGTGCCTCCTATCAGAAGTGCTGATGCCGAATGTGGCTTTAGTATTATGAATCACACTCGATTATGAATCACAAGTTGAAACCAGATATCATTGATGCACACATGGGATTCTGCATCAATGGACCTGACATGTCCCAGGTCAAAACAGGAAGGTATGCCACAGCTTGGTGGAAAAAATATAACTGTATGTGCACAGAAGGCTCAACGCAGAAGCAAAAAAAAAGGAAAGGAGAGGATGAACAGGAAGAATTTCAAGAAAATAGCAATTTTCTTCCTCATACAGTGATTTTTTGAGATTACCTTTTTGTCTTTCAAGTCAAATATTTACATAACTCATTATTTGTTCTCCCAAATATATATAAAGTGATTTTCTACAAGTAGTATATATAAATGTGCTGATATCCTTACTTAAAAATCACTATATGGCACATCAGTTGCATATTTTTTCCATAATCAGCTGCTCAGTAAATGGATCAAAAAGACCAGAGAGTAATAACTTTTAAACACACATTGAGCAATTTTTCTCGAATCAATACCCTACTGAGGATGAGGCCTCTCGAAATTTTTTGCTATAGTGAGCAGTTTTTACAGGGGTAGTAAATGAATTTCCAAATCTAAGACCGGGGTAATACACCCCCTTCCCCCGTGGGGTACTCACATTATTACTGACTATATTGTCATTCTTTGTCCATTAGAATCCAACCATTGCACAGGGTTTAAGAAAACTTCATGTAAAAGGGGTACAAAAAAATTTAAATATTCTTGAACAAAATGGATTTTACCATTAAAAAAATGTTAATTCTTTAAAGCAAAAAATAGTACATGATGAAAAAAATTCAGGCACTGTTTTTTCAGTTTGCATTATACAGGCATTTTTTCCGGTTTTTTTTTAAAGCGATAGAGTAGACTTTGCACTACAGCTATATATCATATTTTATGCAAAAAGCTGTTCATTAATTTCTTCCATAAATGAAAGAACTCAGAAATTTCAGGGTTTACTCATTAAAAGTTAACACATTCCAGCCTACAGTAATGCAGGCTGAACCTCAAATTTTGTCAGCTTGAAGAGCACTCACATGATCTCCCATGAATAGAAAGTTTGGAAAATAAAAGTACCATTTATTGAGCTACAGTACTTCAAAATATATCACTTAATGATGCATAACGTTGCATTTTTGATTAATATGAATACTGGCACAATTTTACGATTTTTCTGCTGCGAAAAACATATCCGCGACCGACAAATATTTTGAAGCTCATATCCTTTAAATTGGAAGTTACTCGTACGATTGACCAAATTATACACTGTGTGTTACAAAAGCAAATTAATTATGCAAACGGTTCACTTCAAAAATCTGAGCCAACTTGCAGTCAGGTTAGACCACAGAAAATCGTCTGTTGCCACTCAGATGATCAGGTTGCATTGAAATAAAATAGCATATTTTTGGCATTTTCTGCTGTTTTGCTCTGCCTTGAAATGTTGCTCATGTTTTTCAAAATAATTTGCAGCTTGCAATACCATGTCTTATGCTTTGATATTTGTAAATCCCTCAAAACATATCAACCATAATTGGAAAATATCCTTACGTACATTTGCCCACAGATACGAACCCTCCCACAGAACAGTACAGCTGCATCAGTTATATTATACAAGTATGATCTTTTGAAGATGGTGGAGGTCGAAATACCAAACGTCCAGCATGCATTCATCAGATCAGATAATGCTGAATACTACAAGAAGCAACTGGATTTCAAAGACAACTAGTATCAATATCGAAAGATGAGATTTCAGTGGCCTAGAATCAGGTGGAGGGACATGCGATTGGATAGCTGGGGTCATAAAGTGGAATATGGAGCTGCACATTGATGAAAATTACAAGTGTACAACAGGAAACAAATCTGCCATTTGTATGTTAGCTTATGGTGGTATAGAGGGGACATCTGTAGTTTATGGAAATGTTGCAACGCTACAGATAAATCAAGCAAAAATTCCAGGGGCGGGTTTAATCAAAGCGACTTAAGCTCCAGCTGAGCTGCAGCTTAAGCTGCACCTTAACTCTATATGCTATACCATTGTCATTAAGCTGCAGCTCAGCTGTAGCTTGACTCGTACACAAAACATGTCGAGAAAGTTAAGCTACAGCTGAGCTGCGCACCTTAACAGCAATGCTATAACATATAGAGTTAAGCTACAGCTTAAGCTGCAGCTTAAGTTTCTCAATGTTTTGTGTACAAGTCAAGGCGGATTCATACTTCATCTGGCCTCCAGCATCCAGCCTTGGGCAAGTTATTTTTAGCTTCCAGCATTCAGTGTCCGGCGTCCGGCATTCAGTGTCAAGCATCCAGCAATTTGGCTTCCAGCAAGTTGCGAGATCCGATGGCAATTCATACTTCTTCCAGCCCTGGAAAGGCCGGATGACAATTTATTTTTGATTTTACTATGTTTAAATACTTTGAAATCTGTTCAATATTTTGTTTCAAGAGAAAGGGCGTGTGAAATATATATATATATATATATATATATATATATATATATATATATATATATATATATAATTATTTTCCAAGTCTACTCAGAATTATTAGTTGGTGATGTCAGACGAACAAGAAATTCTTGATCTAGCATTTTTTAATGCTTTCAAGAACAGAAAAAACATTCAAAATATTCAGCAATCAAAAATTAAACGAACCTCATGATTAAAAACACAAAATTTTGCCTCAACTAAAAAATCGATATCTCTCACATACATTGTATATGCAAAAACCAATTAAGCACGAGGTTCTATTGGAATTACAAACAAAGTATGCTTCCTGGCGTCCCGAAAAGTACAAACTGTTTCTACTGTCAAAATTCCAGTCTTCTGCAAGAAAATGGGATGGCAGTGTGGGAAAAATAAAAAAATGACATCATCCAGTGCTGGGTTGCCGGATTAAAAATCTAAAAATAGACTTTTTTTGGGATGTATGAATCCGCCTTGACTTTTCATATCATAGGTGGCGCGACAGCGTCAACCTATAATATACTTGGCCCTCAAATTTCAAGTCCCCCCCCCTCTAGAGCCAAAACGGTAAGAGCTAGAACCTTCGGGTTTTTTGCATAATATCGGGCATAGGGGCAAACTATGGGGTGCCTTTTGTCATTTCGCCTCTATCTGCAAGTGGTGCTCGGTGGGGCTCCAAAAACAGGTAAAAAACGCACTTTTTAAGGCCCCCCAGTTCCACCATGCCCAGCAATCGGTGTGCCATATCCAACCTCCATACTTCGGCCTAAGCATCTTGGGGGTGTAATCTCAAATGCGAATTTTTTTTTCTTTGAAATATGGCCTCAATTCAATTATATGGTTGTTCAAAGTCCCGGAAAACGCCAAATTCCCCAATTTTGTTATATAATACTTATGGGTTCAAAAAAATAATTTTTTGCAGCATAATGCACTACTAATTTTTTTCCAGTTTCAATTGAACCTGTAGCCTTATTGGGATTTTTGGGCTGATAGGGTTTTCGACCATTGGGAATTTGATGGAGGCGGTCACTTTACACAAAAAATTATCCTTGGTGTAAACAAGCGTATTTCCGTAATTTTTCAGTGGAGGGAGTTTTCGTCCACGGGGATTCAATAGATATGGTCACTTTACACAAAAAAAATTATCCAATGTGTAAACAAGCGTATTTTCGTGATTTTTTGCTGGAAGAGGTTTTCGACCACGAGGAATTCAATAAATGTGATCACTTTACACAAAAAATTATCCCGTGAGTAAACAAGCGTATTTTCGTGATTTTTCAGTGGAAGGGGTTTTCGACCACGGAGAATTTGATGAATGTGATCATCTTACATAAAAGAACTATCCTGGGTGTAAACAAGCGTTTTTTTGTGGTTCTCTGTGGTAGGGGTATTCGACTGCGGGAAATTCAATGGATGCTTCACTTTACACAAAATAGTTATGAGGGGTGTAAACATGCGTATTGCCGTAATTTTCTTGTGGAGGGGATTTTCGACCACAATGAATTCCATGAATGTGATCACTTTACACAAAAAATTATCCCGTGAGTAAACAAGCGTATTTTCGAGATTTTTCAGTGGAAGGGGTTTTCGACCATGGGGAATTTGATGAATGCGATCATCTTACATATAAAACTATTCCGGGTGTAAATAAGTGTATTTTCGTTATTTTTTGTGGAAGGTGTTTTCGACTGCGGAAAATTCAATGGATACGTCATTTTACACAAAAATCTATCTGGGGTGTAAACAAGCATATTTTTGTGATTTTCTATGGAAGGGGTTTTCGACTGCGGGGAATTCAATGGATGCGTCACTTTACACAAAAAAATTATTCTGGATTTAACCAAGCCTATTTTCGTAATTTTTTTGTGGAAGGGGTTTTCGACCATTGGGAATTGAATGCGATCACTTTACACAAAAAAATTTTCTTTGGGAGGGGTTTTCGATCACTGAGAATTTAATAAATGTGATCACTTTACACACTAATTCATATCGAGTGTAAACAAAGGTATTCCTGCGATTTTTTGGGTTGAAGAATTCTAGACCATGAGGAATTCAATAGGTGGTTTTTTATTGTTTTTTTGATGTGAAGATGACCAAATTTGAAACTTCATTATGCTTCTATGAAGGTTTTCGTGCATGGTTGAGGCCCACTAAAAAGAGGTGAACTAGTTTATTAGAAAATGCCCCGATGGGGCAGAAAAAAGGAGAATATACTTGCTTCGACGGTTGCCATGGTAGAAAAAGAAGTGGACTAGATTTTTGAGAACTTGGGTCAAAGTTGGAAAAAATTCACTTCCTTTATATTGGATTTTCATTCTTTCGCAAAAAAATTGTCTATGTCTGTGAAAAAGTATATTCTGCAGCTGAGTGCATCAACACACTTTCCAACCAAGCATGTGCATCTCTGAAATTTTTAGGAGGGTACAGGCGTGGACCTTGGTGTTTTAGAATTTTTTGAGACAAAAAATTCAGAAAAAGTTGACCAAAAAATTTTTTCCATAACAAATTTTCCAGTTTCAAAACACTCGTAGAATTTTCCCCATGTCCCCTCTCACACATGTTTGCTTCCAACTGTGTTAAACATTTTTACTGAATTTGGTGTCAACAAAAGGAGTCAACTGAGGGAAAGTGGCACATAAAATCCCATTCAGCTTTTTTAGAAGAAAGAGCTACAGCACAAAGTCTTCTAAGAACTAAATTGATTGTGCAAGATACGTTTCATTCACTCATTTTATATAACATATCATATAGAATTCAATCCGTAAGTGCTACTGATTACAACCTACAAACAAATTTATTCTCTTCTATTTAACTATTGAGCAAAATAGCATCATTCACAGTTTTTGGATTTAAACTGAAATTTGCAGGAAGAGAGCTTTTTGCGGGATTGCAAACGGGAAGCAATTTCACTCATCCTTGTCGCTCCCATATTGCTTTCAAAGAAGTCGTACTGTTGCTGTGGGAGTGCGAGTAGAGTCGGGGAGAACCGGGTACGGGATTTTGCGCACACTCCTAATATAGGCAGGCCTAAATCAGATGCATTTTTGTATGCTTTACCCTGTTCTCCCATTTGCAGATCGGTGCCCAATCACTTTAACCAAATCCCAGTTGCACTAAAGGGGTCTGAGCTCGAGCTCAAGGTAATCTCGAACAAAAAGGCCACTCGGTTTGATCTCAAGTTCGGTATAATTTGAATGTCATCCGGATCATAACGAGCTCAATTTCGAGATTATCCCCAGCTCGAGCTGTCGGGTTGCACTAAAATTTTCGCATAATTTTCTTATTCCTAAAGCAAATATATATAAAAATTTCCAAACCCGAACTTAAACCTCAGTTTTAGTTAATCCTGAAGTGAGTATGATTTGTGCATTGGAAGATAATAATTTGGACATTGTGAATAGCTTAAACTCAGGATCATCAATTTAATCCCGATGTTGAGATTATCCTCATGTTGGGTTAGTGCAACGAACCTCAGGTTCCTTTGTAGTTCTGAAAATGACTATAATATGCCTCCCTCACTGTTTTCAGCTAGTGTGAAAGGCAGGAATTTTGAATTGGTCGGGAGTTAGAATGCTATCGGTTTATCATTTCTTTACACTTGAAGTCAGGTGCATATAATTTTCATATAGAAAAATTTTACTGTAGTTGATGCCAGTTGAAGGACAAAATGCACGATGCTGCAGAATATACTTTTCCACAGACATAGACAATTTTTTTGAGAAAGAATGAAAATCCAATATAAAGGAAGTGAATTTTTTCCAACTTTGACCTAAGTTCTCAAAAATCTAGTCCACTTCTTTTTCTACCATGGCAACCGTCGAAGCAAGTATATTCTCCTTTTTTCTGCCCCATCGGGGCATTTTCTAATAAACTAGTTAAGAAATGTTTCCATGGCGCATTGCGCGAATTTTACTGAAAACATTTGGTTTGATTATCGATTTTTTCAATCGACAAGAAAAAATTTCGCCTTTGTTGGAACTTTCCCCATACTGACAACTTGTGGATGAGCCTTTTGGCACTTCGTTAGTTCGTTGGTCTTTTGGTCACCTGCATTGTGGTGATTTTTTCGGTCTGCGATATTTTTCGTCCCAATGTTATGTCTCCCAATGCAGAAAAAAAGCGAGCTTTTAATTGGACTGATCCACAAACCAAATTATGGAGCAAATTATGTTTATCACATCGATCAGTTTTGGAAGCTAGTCAAAAAGATGCTGCGTTGAGTGAAAAGTGGAAAAAGCATGCTTGGGAAGAAATTACTTACTCATTAAATGTGGCGTTTGCTGAAGCAGTGCGTGACGTCAAAGACTCAGCTAAAAAATGGTCCAATTTGAAAAGTTCGGCTTAAGTCAGGTATATACTTAACCGTACACACATGCGGAGCAGTTTTGCGACCTGCCAATGTGCAGCCAAAATGCGGGTTTTTAAAATATACTTCAGCCAAAAATGCGCATGCGGCCTCATTGGGGGCCGCATTTGAATATACTTAACCGTACACGTGCGGATGTGAGGGGGGGCTGGAAAATCAAGTACAATCGTGGGCCATGAGCAAAAAACGATAGTTTACAAGTATGATATGCTAACAGCCGCGCCGCACCAGAAAATTTTGAGATTTTGACTCTTTTAAGTCCACCGAAACGCATCTTTTCGGTTTTGAATTCCCCAAAATTTTTTCCTCAATGGGAACCATACCCAAAATTTTTTTCCTCATTTCGAAATTTTTTTCCTCAAAACACCCCATTTGAGGGAAAAAAACGGTGCCCCTCCCCCGAACACATGACATTGCCTTTTAAGATGCGATTTCTGAGAGGTTCTAATTTCCCTATGATAAGTTGAAAATTAATCATACCTCAAAATCAGATATTTTGCGTAGTTTCGTGCGCTGAGTTTCATGGTACCATTCGTTTTGCTTGTAAACGGAAATTCGGACCGCTACAGTATGCCAAAGTTTGAAAATTGATGATTTTCTTGCATTTTTCAGTAGTCTTGCTAAGCTAGCGATATTTCGAGATTGGTTTGATCTTATTTGATGAATAAATATTCATTTTGTAGAGGAGAGAACAAGCTCTCTTTTGATGTATTACTTACCGTAAACAATTGCATATTACATTTTTTCATAAAGTTTAAAGTGCCAAAAATGAGCCGTAAAGATTGAAAAATTTCGTTTATGGGCGCTCCCAAGCACCTTCCCATCAGAAGCCGCAGAATTTTATTTTTCTATATTGTAGCCCATCTATTTTTACTGCTTTGGTTAAATTTTCATCAAAATTTTTGTACCCTTTCGGGAGCTGCACTGCTCTGAAGAAGGCATACTTATGAAAATTTCGTATAAATCATTGTATTCTCCAGCTGAGCTGCAGCTTAAGCTGCAGCTCAGCTGGAGCTTAAGTCGCTTCGATGAAACCGGCCCCTGGCCTAACTATCTACAACTTTTTTTCTTTGATGTCGCCGGAGGAAATATGCAGGCACGGAAAGTCTACAAAGTTGGTGCAGGTGTTCATATTCCTGCGGCATCATGGAAAGGCAAAGAAGGCAGAATCAAAATATGAGACGGTAAGGAAAATATTGCATGCCCTGTTGATGTGCGTGTATGAAATCATATGCTTGCCAAATGGATCTTGAACCATCTAGACTTATAGTCTGTTTTCTATAAAATGCTTCCAAATACATAAGTTACACAAATCAGAACTGCCGTCAAAACCGTTTGCATCGAGTATTTACTATAAAATTTTTCAGTCGAAAAATTGTTAAAGGTTAGTCTGATATGATATATGGTTTATCAGAAAATCATAATCTTAAATACAACTTGCTTTCTTGGGCCAAATAGAATCAGTTACGCAATGCTGCAATAATAACGTACAAACAACAACTGGAGAGACAACAACTCACATCCAGGTTGTCTGATTCAGAAGCAGCCAGTGGGTTGAGCCCTGACAATGGCGCCCATGCAAAATATCCACATTAAAGCAATGGCGGTTTTCACTTCAAAAGTGTGATAATATTATAGACAGGGAAGTGGCCAAGAAATGAGAAATATGCCACAGCTCCAGTCACCTGACAGCAAATTTAGAGTTTTTGGTCCTATGAAGCAATGAAACATGAAGGAGATATTGCAGAAATTGAAGCAACTGACGGTTGTGCTCATTATTTCCAAGCTGACCCAAACATTGATGACGAGGCTGATGATGATCTAGATGATGATGATGATCTAGAAACTGCATTACTGAAGATGGATTGTTTTGACATTTGATAACGCTTGAACTTAAACTGAAATAATTTATTATGATTGTATTACAAAATAGCTCTGAAATATTTTAATTATATTATACCTTCCATCTTTTCCAGACAGAATGTTTTTTGTATGAAACAAAAAATTATAGTACTACTTCCTGTCTGATTGGAACCATTGCACCAATCAATGATCAAGACACACATACCTTTTAGGCTGCTATAAGAAAATTGTTTTTTGAAAAGCCCGTGTATCCTACATTGAGGAGTTTCATAATGATTTTCAAGCTATTATTGGGCGAATTGGAAAAATGTGTAAAAAGTTATTGGTAGGATAAATTAAAATGAACTCATTCTTTCCATAAAGCAATTTCAAAATTCTTTTGTGTATCTATTGGAGAAAAATAAACGTTTTTTAACCTAAATTGATATGTGCTGATATGCTTTTAGCACAAGAAAAATTACAAACTTCAAGCAGTATTCATTTTGACCAAAATTACAATGTTATACATAATTAAGTGATTTATGTTGAAGTGTTGTAGCTCAATAAGCGGAACTTTTATTTTCCTTATTTTTCTGTTACTTAAGGGCCCTTGAAGCTCAAAAAACGAGGTTCGGCCTGCACCTACGTAGGTTACCATAGGTCGGAATATGACAAATTTTAATAAGTAAATTAATTTCTGCGTTCTTTCGTAAAAATTAAGCTCTATCATTTTAAAAAAGCCGGAACAAAATATAATGCAAACTGAAAAACCGGTGCATGAGAATGCAACATCAACCATTTTCTCAGTTTTATGCAAACTATCTTAACTTTACACGCATATAACTTCGTGGAAACTGAGTTTTGTGTAAAATAATTGTTACCATGATAATCAGCATCAAAAACTGAATAACGTGTAGAATTCAAATGTCTTTTAGGTTATCACCCTCAATAATGGTACTCATTTGATTCTAACAGACGGGGATGTTTTAATGGAGCGTGCGGCTGTTGATTATGCAGCATGCCCCGCACTCGCCATCACCACTACAATCACGGTTTCCGAACCATCCAAGTGGCTCGGTTAGCACAGACGGATAGCACGTCTGCCTTGCACGCAGTTCGAGGGTTTGAACCACTCACAAAGCGATATTTTTCTGACCTGCCAGCCACGTGGATTTGGGCATAGGACATACCCTCCTCAGACAAAAATTCTGGACAACCTGTTAAAATTAGCACCATACAGTTATCCCCACCTACCAAAAATGGCCAAAGATAAAGCAGCGGAAATGATGGTGAACACAGCTGCTATCATCAAAGCGGCAACGTGTCGATGCATACCACAAGTACATAGATCAGATTCCAGATGCCGCGCAATGGATGTCGACAGCATTGCAGCTTTAGCTCGGCATTCGCCCAAACGTCGCAATTTTTCTGTCAGAATAACGGCATGGGACGGCAAACTCAATGCCCACAAAATTGAGGCGTTCGGCGGTTGTTCCATGGCTCTACCTTCCGGTTGTGAGCAGAAATAGTGGGGAGCCCGGATGAAAATCAATTGATCGTCCTGGAAAGCACGGAAAGAAATATTTCGTACAGCAGCCAAGATTTTCAGCATTTCATAAACATATGCGTATAATAGCATTGTTTCAAGACAGAAAATTAGTCTATTTTAGAAACTGGAAAGACGAATCACCTAACGAGTTGTGATGTGGTGAGATTTTTTTCATCATTTTTTATTTGATGCGGAAAAATTTCTTGATTAGGTAAGTGTCAAACCGACTTTTCTTTTTTGAATTCACACCACAACTCAAGGCACTTTTTTCATTTGAAATTTTTCGACTTGAGGATAAAATATGAAAACTCCTGTAGTCTGTTTTTTTATACAATGCTTCTTAATTGAAAAATGAGAGAAATTAATACCTACACATACTGTTTTCGAAATCGTTCAGGCAAGGTTTTTACACTATATGTTTTTCAACACCCCCAACAGCATTAAGCTTCGACTGAACCAACTCCTTGCCATAGCCAAACATACCTTAGAATCTGTAGCCATCCCCAACGATTATCACATTGCTGCTGCTGCTTCAGACCACAATTTGACAGATCATGAACTGGTCGCACTCCATAAATCCTTATCGCACCACACCGACAAGCAAAAGCTTGACTTCCCTTTGAACAAAACGACCCAAAAAATGGGTGTTTCGGCCCCCCAAAAGGCAAAGGCCCCCCGTATGCTCCAGCAAAACCGAGACGTTTTCAGCCTTCCCAGTGATAAACCTAAATTTACAAACGAATTGATGATCAGCATCAACATTGGCACAGCAAAGCCGGTGTCCCACCACTATTATCGCGCCGTGATGGAGCAAAGACGGCTTGTTCCCAGCCATATCCAAGAAATGCTGGACAACAATTTCATCGAACCTTCTCACTCACCTTGGGCTACCCCCTATTCCTCATAAAGAAAAAAGACAGTTCATGGGTCCTTGTCCGTTTTAGGCATGGACATCATGGGACAAGCAAAATTTTTTACCATGCTCAATTTGAAAGCTGGGTATTGGCAGGTACCCCTCGACAGTGACTCAAGCGATAAAACAACCTTCATCTGCTAAGAAGGTTTGTTCTGATTCAAAGTTTTACCATTTGGTTGGAAGAATGCACCCACTGAGTTTCAACATTTAATGGAAAGAATTCTTCGCCCATACATTTGGAAAATTTGCCTCATTTATATCGACAATACCATCGTTTTCTTGAATTTGTTTGAAGAACATTTGGAACACTTACAAATTATTTTTGGTGCTCCTGATGCCGCCAACTTGATGCTTCCCCCTGACAAGTATGAATTCTTGCCACTGCAAGTCAAGTTTTCCGGACATCTCCTTAATGGGGATGGAATCACCACTGACCCTGAGAAAGTCAATGCAATCACTAAGTACGCTATCAAGCCCACTTTATGTGCTACTTGGCAAAGATTCCAACTACTAAGTTACCGATGATCATAAAAAAGCATTTGACCGCATCGAACAAGCCTTAACGCCATCCCCTTTCCTCTATTACCCCATCTACCATGGCAAAGCTCAATTCATCATGCAAACCAAAATAAGTACCACTGCCAGCAGCACCATATTATACCAAGAAAGGGGCGACAACAAATGGGTGATTACATATAATAGCCACACACTCACGGATGCTGAAACCTGATATAATACAATGGAGTGTGAATGCCTGGCTATCATCTGTGGATTCCGCATGTATCCCCACTACCTCTATGGCCAGAAAGTCATTGTACACACCAATCATAAACTGCTCAAATGGCTCAAAGATGAAAAACATCGCAATTCTTGACTACAAGGATTCACTGTCAATCTCCAATATTATGATTATAAAGTTCAATAGGTCAAAGGTAAGGATAATGCCTGTGGTGATTTTTTATCTAGAAAAGATGATTGTGAGAAGCTGCCAATCCTGTGTACCAAGAAATTAGCTGCCGAGATTTTTCACCCCCAATTTTGATCCACTGGTGGGATAGTTGAAGCTGACCCCACAGTAACTGACATTTTGTTGATTGGAATCTCACCCCCTGCTCAAAATGACACAGACATCAACACCCTCACCCGTGCCATGTCCAAACAACCCACCAATGAAACCACACTCCCTGGACCCATGCTGCCAGTGGTCAACTGCATGCCACCTCCAGTTGAAACTATTGCTATCGCTAGGCAAGAAGAAATCCAGTGCACACAAGCCGCAGACCCCCCCCCCCATTACAAAAATTGTCGAAGCCTTCCAAACCACTTAAGGCTGATGTATAGTAATCCATAATCCTGATCCTTAATCCTGAGTTCCTGACCCGATAAGGATCAGGAAAGGATAGGACCAGGTAAAGTCGTCCTTAACGTCCCTAAATTTAAGGATCAGGACGACTACATGACAAATATTTTACAGTAAGATTAGATATTGAGATGCGTAAGTTGTATAAATAAAGACGACCAGACAGTAGATTTTATACATTTTATTGATCTTGTACATTATTCTGATATTTTTTTGTTTTTGTTCACGTTGCACATGTTTACATACATGCATTTACATGTTTTTTTATGGTGTTTTTTGTTCATTTGTCATATTTTAATTCCCCCTTAATTAATTTTAAATTTTAAAATTTTTCATTTTAAAGTTTTTTAATTTAAAATTTTAAAATTTTAAGTTTTGAATTTTTATTTTTTTCAAAATTTGTCTATTTGAAATTTTAAAATTTTTTAGTTCTAAATTTCTAAACTTTGAATTTTTAAATTTTAGATTTTTCAATTTTAAATTTTAAAATTTTAAATTTTTCAATTTTAAACTTTTCAATTTTAAATTTTTCAATTTTAAATTTTTTAATTTTAAATTTTTCAACTTTAAATTTTTCAATTTTCAATTTTAAATTTTTTGATTTTAAATTTTTCAATTTTCAATTTTTTAATTTTCAATTTTAAATTTTTCCATTTTCAATTTTAAATTTTTAAATTTTCAATTTTAAGTTTTTGAATTCTCAATTTTAAATTTTTTAGTTTCAAATTTTTACTCTTAAATTATTTTTTAATTTCAAATTTTTGAATTTTAAATTTTTGAATTTTAAATTTTTGAATTTTAAATTTTTTAATCCTAAATTTTTTAATTTTAAATTTTTTAATCTTAATTTTTTAAATTTTAAATTATTAAATCTTAAATTTTTTAATTTTAGTTTTTAATTTTAAACTTTTTAATTTTAAACTTTTTAATTTTAAACTTTTTAATTTCAAATTTTTGAATTTTCAAATTTTGAATTTTAAATTTTTGAATTTTAAATCTTCTAATTTATAAAGTTTTCAATTTAAAATGTTGAAATTTTCTATTTTAAAGCTTTAATTTTTTAATTTTAAATTTTAAATATTTTGATTTAAAATTTTTTTCCAATTAAGAAAGTTTGACATTAAAATTAATTAATTTTTTAGGAAGTTAATTTTTTAATAAATAAAAACACTGGAGTCAATCAACAAAAGCCGCAAATCTGCCAGTTTGTTGTAAACAAACATGACTACAGTATTACAATGCACTGTAGTTGCAAAGTATTGCACTTGCGTAAAGTGCGCATATTTCACCGAAAAACTTGAAAAATCTATTTCTTAGCTGACTACTCTATCTTATCTGGTAGTGAATTCTTAGTTTTTGCTAATTTCACTTCATTTTACATTCCAATTACCAGAAAATGTAACTAGGATTATGCGCAGGCTAAAGCCGTTTCGCATTTGAAGAGTATTCACTGTAGCCTGTAGCTTTCCCGATCCTTAAAAAGTACGGAAGGCTTGTACTTTGTTCCCAACATTGGGAAAGCTGATCCTTTCCTGATCAGGAAGACATCGGGAATACCTTTCCTTATCAGGTTGGGAACGCTATCGGGATCCTGATTTCAGGATTACAGATTGCGTCAGGATCAAAAATTTAGGGAACGAGCTTTCCTGACTCAGGAAAGGCCATTTTTAAAGGATCTGGACGACTATACATTGGCCTTTACGCCGCAAAACAGCTGTCTGTTTTCGCCAACTCATCTTTCCTGCCTCCCTGGTCTTTCAAATGCTTCATCAATTCCACCCGAAAAAAATATTAAACCATCAAGGATCCAACCGCAAGTTGGCAGCCATCAAAAGTCATTTTTGGTGGCCCCATATGGAAGAAGCCATTTGCGATTGGATAAAGAGTTGCAAAATCTGTCAATTAACGTCACCATGAATGCCACCATCTGGGCCTTTATTGCTGATTCAGCCAAACCAGCCTTTAAAAATCGTCGCCGCAGATATTGTCAATATTTCCCTGGTACGTGAGAAACGACCCTATGTTATTGTGTTTCAGGATTATTTCACCAAATGGGTCTCCCCACACCTCATTCTGGATCAGAAAGCTTCAACAATTGTCTAATGCTCCCTGAACAACATCGTCCTTGACCATGGTAGCCTGCTTGTCCTGCTGTCTGACCAGGGAGGATGCTTTACATCTAAATTGATGCAAGAAGTATGCAAGCTACTTGAGATTCACAAGGTCCTGACCATTGCCTACCACCCCCAATGCAACAGCATGGTCAAGTGTTTCAACCAAATGCTTATCGCACAACTCAAGAAATATACTACTGATGACCTGATAAATTGGGAGCATACTTCCCATACCCCGTCTTTGCTTACAATGTGACTCTGCACACTGCAATCCACCACTCACCATTCAGCCTGCTACGTACCATGAACCTGGCATCACTGTTGATTACGATTGCATGTGCCGCCTCACTTTACTGCTCACTTGCAACTTGTATCAACATATCCTAATGCAAGCACAACTGAAAATGTACAAATCCATAAAAACTAACCTTGACAAGGCCACAGATGCTAGCAAAAAGTATTTCGATCAAAAAGCCTGCAAACATGAAATCAACATTAACAATCTCATCCTTCTGACCAATACACAAAAAGCTAACAAAATTCAACCCAACTTCATTGGACCTTTTATTGTTACCAACAGCCCCCATCACGGGAACATTGTTACAATTTAGGTTCTTGATGCACCAGGCGGACCTCATCTGTATCCATCTTATGATTAAAACCGTTCATTCTCCGTCCGGCCAAAGATGTTTTCGTTTCCAAAGCCAGTGGACCCCATCAGCCGATCCACACTTTACCATCCCAATAAGTTTGATTCAAAATATTTTCATGATAGGCCCTCATCATGCTGCTTGTACATGATTTTCGCCCTTTTATCTACTTTAGATCATGGTGATGAACAGGACTGATTGACTGACTCACAACCTGGGTGTAAACCTCGCCTTATTACACTCACCTAGTTTCTTTTCCACTTGATGACAAAGAACGCCTACATTACAACATCACTGACTACACCACCCATTCAACCCAATACCCATCTAGGAAGGGGCTCTTCTGTGAAAAATAGGTTCTGTTTGGGGCGTAGTCATTCAGTTTACTTTCCCCCAACCCTGGCCATTTTCACTCTCGTAAGACTTACTGGGAAAGGTTGATCTTAGTTTCCCCTAACTTACTGTTATTTGTAGTGCTATGTAATTAACGTTAGTTTTGCACTTTTCCAACTTTACACTCTTTTCACCTTCCAGCCCCTTAGTTTATTTTTTATTCATTTCTCATCTTCGGTCACTTTTCGAAGAGTCGACTCTCACCGCAACTCTGTTAACTTCTTTCCCCATCATAGTGACTCTATATACGTCATCGGCCACAGACAAGGCTCCGCCTTATCATGAGTCCCTGAATGTCAATGAAGGATATGTCTGATGGAGCGAGCAACAGCCGCATCAGAATGACATCAGTTTCTGCTGGGACAGTATTTTCCTATCTTTGAATGCATTTCTTTTTGCTTCTCTATTTCTGTGCATGCCCTCTGACCTGTACTTGGGCCCCTATGGGATATTCGGCCTTGACTGCATCGTCTAAGTGCCAATGGTCAGCCGCTGCGATCCCCCAATCGTCAAGCTATGGCTCAACTTGTGGCCATGGCTGGCTGCTGCTTTGACTGGCCCATGCTGCAATTTTTGTCCCCTTGCTTAAGTGATCCGATCGAAATTATCAAAGACCCGCCCATCTCAGTTACATCCCCCCCCCAAGTTGCAGCTATCTGGGGGAACTATTTCATCCTAATTTTGGTGCAAAACAACCTACTTTTCTTGTTCCAAACTTTATGTCAATATTTGGACTGGCAGAACCATCGCCATGGCCAACTACCCACTTTTGTGTTATGTGAAGTAACAAGCCCACTCTTGTTTACAAAATAACCTCAAATGTTTGACCCATGTGGCCAACCTTGAGCATTGGTATGTCTCACTATTCGCCCAGCTGCCCAATGTTTTCCCGCCACCGATTTTCTTCACACTCAGATGTTTGGGGGCAGCTCTTGCCCCCCCAGCTCACCCCAAATTTTTGGGGCTATACGTTGGTGGGCTTCAACACAGAGTCCATCATGGCTGGCGATTTGAAAAATTTTAACTCCGCAGTTCCCATGCCAGCTAACACCAGGGCGTTTAGCTACCTGCATTATATTCAACTTGTATTCCCCAAAGGAACCATGTTCCTCTTCAAAACTTCCATGGCAACACGAGAAGATTGAATCTTGCTATTCTCCCTTGTCAATGGCGAACATCTCTTTTGATGGAGCTGACAACTGGGCCGGAATATACACACTTATCCGCACTCAATTTTGCACCAATCACCAAAAGAAAAACAAAGATCCCATAGTAAAGGCCATCTATTTCAACGCATATCGAGTCATACAAATTATCGCCACCTCCTCGCCACTCTACGAGCTGGCTCAGAGTATTGGATTCATAAGTGAAAAATGCATGCTTAAAGCTACAATTTCAGCCATGTGGGCCCTTGATGTCTCGTGGCTTACCCTCAAGTTTCCAGCCTCGCTCCACTTTTTCAATGACCCAAAAAATTCGTTTTTGCAACTGGACGTCCTTGCCAACGGCTTGACGCATTTTATCCAATCCTTCTATCTCTGGCCTTCGGTCGATATGGTTTTATACCAGAAATCTATAAAGCCGCATCGCTGTATCCTCACAATTTGTTGGAAGCTGCGGAGAATGATCAACTAGCCAAGACGCTTATTGCTGCTTATCACAATGTTCTGCTAACCGAAGCTGTGCCCATTGACTCAAATGCCACCTTGTATCCGACACTCTTGCAAGTGGCTTTACCAGTGATTATGTGAGATGAGGTTCTCTCAGCTTACCATTTTTTTTATGTAGGATTGCACATCATCTGACCATGGTCCGTCTTTTTGTCTAGGCACACAACTCAATGGTTTCCATGATGTCAAAACACTCACCCATACAACCTACTCAAAGTTCTTGACTGTCCCCAAAACGCCCACAAAAGAAAAAGAAGAAACAAAAAGACAAATGGAACAAATCGCTTTTCTGATGACAAAGATCTGTCGCTCCAGCTAAAGAAAGTTTATGAAGATTCAAAACACCCTCAGGCAGCCATTGCCTCAGCCATGAAGAGCAGTCTCATGCAATGCCTCATGGATCTACTTGGCTTCCCCGTGTCACTGATCTACAAGCTCAAAGTCTGCACCAGTATTAATGCTATAAGTGACTGGCACCTTCCCCACCCATTTCCATGACCTTTGGATCGAGAGCGTGGCACCGGGCCAACCTCTCTGCAATCGCACCTATCAAGGTACCCATTACCCTTATCTCCCTAACACCATCCTTAGTGTTTTGCAGGTTGATGAACACTGGTTACAACACAGCTACTATGCTGCTCACCATGGCCATAGCCTCGCCTTATTCTGCTGCTGAATTTGCCTATGTCAAGGACTTTTTGGCAAAACATGCCCACTGGCTTGACGATGTTACCTGTATGGTCTTTTACAGTTGCTTGTGGTTTCCGGCCAACAGCAACCCCTGAACCCAACTCAGGGATTGGATGAATCGTATTCCCGAGTGCAAGCCAGCATTTGATTATGATCCCTGCATGCATATTTGCAATCACTTCGCATTGCGTCCAATCATTTTCAACAAAGATTTGCAAATGGAGACCAAAGTGGAAGACATCCAAATAGATGAAACTGACTACACTTGGAATCTGCACAGCGGGTTCCAAATGTATTCTCGCTTGCTCGGTCACATCGATTTTCAAAACCAATTTTCTTTTCTGGTGCCCATCTAAGCTGACCATGACCTTGGCATTGGTACCTTCCACAACTGTCACACCAATGCGGGCCATAAGTACTCCAGTCGCGGCTACTATGAGCACTGCAGCCATGCAGCGGAGTTTGGTCATTGCAACCCGACCCATACTAGGAGCCATTCCACTGGCCAGTGCAGCTCTACATGCTGAATGGCAACTGCTGAGCCAGGCAGTTACACTACCCAATTACATTCCTTTTATCAGCACCGATCCGCCCCACTCTATTACACTGGCAACGTCATGCTATCCTCCCCACATTGACCCGAATGTTGAAATCTTATCACTGCAGACTATGCAAGAAATGGTGCTGATCAACTTTTTCAGTCTATTGGGCATATGTGTTATGATTGCCCTTCATGTCCGCCCCACAAACGCCTCGTTGGCCATTTACCAATATTTTCCCCACCACTATCGTCCAAGCTACCTTGAAACCTGTCCGCCCATCTCCCTCCACAGTCACCACTCTTATTTTGCTATGGGATGCGGGCATTTGGGCCGAAGAACTCAGATGCATTGACCCCATTCAAACCACCATTTCACCTAATTTCTCTATGAAGCCCATGGCTTGGACAACCCCGGCCTTATCGACTCTTGGATGGCATACCCCCAATACAAGTCATTCCCATTGCTGCCTGACACCACTGATATATACCATATCTTTTTAGAATATCACAGTGAAACGAATCATCCGGTCCTGATGTTGTGTCATGACAACTTTTCAGCTTACTGGAATCTGCTCCGGCTGCAACCTTTGCCGCTTACAGGATTGCCATCAGACTGCCTAACATTGGTTCCGCCATGGACTCCACAGCCCAGAACCAATCCATTATCGCCAATTCCCAATTGCACCTACAGGTCATTTTCCTGCTGCAGGGCAGATGCTGATTGTTACAGCCACCCCCAGTATCATTTGCAAACCGACCGCTACAACGACCAATATGATTCTTGCCACAATGGCCCTAGCTGTCACGATGTTTGCTATGTTCCACTTCATTGGA
Source organism: Romanomermis culicivorax (assembly GCA_963922205.1). Taxonomy (NCBI): domain Eukaryota; kingdom Metazoa; phylum Nematoda; class Enoplea; order Mermithida; family Mermithidae; genus Romanomermis; species Romanomermis culicivorax. The sequence goes on along the minus strand of CAWUHX010000026.1, from coordinate 1,682,837 downwards.
TCATCATCACCACCATCACTATTGATTCGCTGCCAATGTTGTACAGTAATTTTGTTTTGTTTTGTTTGTTTTCTCTTCTCTCACCTCATTTTCTCCCAGTTGTTTTTTTTGCTAATTTCGTTTTTGTGCTTTATCATTTGTACTAGTTTCCCTCCCTGCCATGCAACAGTTACCTATCGGCCACAGTAGGCCACTCCAACATGTTCTACCACACAACGCCCCCACTCTTGTAAGCTTGTCTTTTTCATTGGCTGCCCTATCATGGCGCTATGTCATTTCATTCTGGGAGCTGCCTGAAGGTAGTGGCAGGCCTCATCCTCCCATCCACATGGACTCGTACACTGGTGCGCTCTAGTATATCAGTGCAGATGGAGAGAGGATTCGGGCCGTGGTGGTGCAGATGTATTTTGGCCTTGCTAATTGTGGACAAAGTCAGGAGGTCTCAGCCTACATGTTGCCAAATCAGCTCAAAACACTACAATGGCCGTCAGCCCCACTGTGTGCTGCTGAAGGACTCCTTCGGCCACCCCAGTGATGGGCTGTATGGGGGGAGCCCTCCCCTTGCCAGTTTTTGTTCATTTTTGTGATGATTGGTTTGGGCGATCTACCGCAAGGGGGAGGGGCCTTGTAGTGTGTTTCTGCCAATTTTAGGATTTTTGTAATAGTTTTTCAATTATTCAAAGACATGCACTGGTTCAAAATGGAGTGAGTGAAGCGGACCATCGAAGAGTGTTTTACTGTAACCCAGACTTGGTATGCATGCGGTGAGCTCTCTATTAGTCTTTTATTGTTACATATTTTTCAATATTAGTCATGTCCCCGTGTGCTCTCGCTGTGTTTTCTCAGCATGTGGTACACTTCCTTGTTATTCCGCCCAGGCATTGTTTTGTATACGTAAGTTGTGTTTCTCGTAGGTAAAATTAGTAGAATAGAGTTCTCTTCTTTTGGTCTAAGCTCATTGGGAAATTCAAGTTAGGAAACTGAAGGTTTTCTGATTTGGATTATAATATTGTGCGGTTTAAGTACTTCAAGAGTTTAAGTTTTCGGGTAAGCATGGGTGTTGGAAACACATGCATTAAGGACGATGACTGGACCCAACTCCTGCCTGCCTTCATCCAAAGCTTTGACTTATTTTACAAATACAACACATTCAAGAAAAACATACTGCAGATTCAACAACTTCAGAATTGGAATGCATGAATGAAACGTGGTCTCGTTTGCATGTCTCAGCATTCAATTCACTATTTTTGGAGTTCGGTCGGGTTGGTTCAGGGGCATAATTCTGTGACATTCAAAGCACCCACTACAGGAAAATTCAAAACTCTTCAAGAAGTTACTTGTGATAGCATAAACGAGTTATCTTCATGTTCTCAAAGCTCTGATGGTTCCAACTGTAACAAAGCTGGATTGATGGTAAAAAACCTTGATCCGCATGCCTTAATAATATTGTGTCAAACGAGTGTCATGAGGATCAGAAATATCTCGGGCCGGTTTCATCAAAGAGACTTAAGCTCGTAGCGTAAGCTCCAGCTTAGCTGCAGCTTAAGCTGTAGCTTAACTCTGTATGTTATAACATTGTGTTGAGGTGGAGCTCAGATGCAAGTTAACTTTCCTCATATGTTTTGTGTGTATGAGTAGCTAGACCTTAAGTCTCTTTGATTTGACCCCTGTAGCATTTATCTAATACATAATATTTAGATATTAGATATTGTAGTATTACCTATAAAAATACCTTCCTTCCAAATGTTCAATTGTACTGAGTAGTTAAATGTTACTCTAGAGTAATCAGCCTAGGGTTATCGCCTAAAAAGTTAAAAACCAATGTCTGTCTACTACCAATAAATATTATACTCTTTTTTAAATGAGCCTCGAGAAGAAAAAAGATACATGCAACACATACACATTCGTGGCAGTGAAATTTAATGTTAAACCCACCTCCACTTGACCGTTATTCAGTTTTTCGATGAACGAGCGATTACTGACCGATGTGGTCATCAAAACTGCCAGCACGGCAACGGCTAATATCAACTCCAAAACGAATATAGAGCCGGTAAAAAATTTCCGATATTCATCGACTGAGAATGCAATATTGTTCGACGATGGACCACCATTTTCAATGTTGATTTCAATGGACATGATGGTCCTTAGCAGAATGGAATACTTGCCTGATTGATTTAAGTGAGGAACAAATGTACCAAGTGTAAAGCGATACAGATTTGTAAAGCAGTTGTGCTACAGTCAATTTATTTTGAAATGACCGTCTGAAAGTAAAATAACGTATAGATATCGGTCATCGGAAAATAAACCTTCGTCGTAAGGCCAAGATCTTTTTTCTTAATTTGTTGTCCTAACCGCTGAAGTCAACTGGAGAAAAAAAAGATGTCCACGTAGGTTGTTCATCATTTTCATGGCCATTTTTCTGCGCGTGGAGGGGCTCATTTGGGGAAAAAAGGCCATTAGTGTACTAGCTCGACCATGCCTATAATAAGTTGAAAATTGATCGTACCTGAAAATCAGAAACACTGTGTAGTCTTACACGCTGAGTATCGTTCCGGAATTTATTCTGCATGAAAGTCAAATTTCGTGAGGCTACGACATATCCTAAACTTTGGTATTTTCCAATTTTTTAGCATTCCATGTTATGTGCGCGCAATCTAAAAAATCAAAGCGTAGAAAAGACATAACCCTGTAATAAAACATGCATTATGTACAGGAGACAATTCTCTATAATTTTCCATGGAACAATGTTTCTAATCTCGTAGTTTACACTTTTACACTATTCTTAAGTTCAAAAAAGAAGCGGAAAAAGCCGATAAAGTCATTTGGACTTCCGGGCCTCTTTACCAAAGGACTTTTTTTCTGTATTTTTGTTGGCACTTACGATCAACATATTATGTTACAATCTAAGGTGGTGCGATAGCATCAACTTATAATGACCCCCAAAATTCATTTCCCCCTCGAGCGCCAAACTGGCAAGAGCTAGAACCTTGGGTTTTTTCACAATTTTGGGCATAAAGGCAAACTATAAGGTGCCTGTTGTCATTTCGCCTCTATCTGCAAGTGGTGTTCGGTGGGGCCCCAAAAACATGCAAAAAGCACATTTCAAGGGCCCCCAGTTCCACCGTCCCCCACAATGGGTGTGCCATATCCAAGCTCCATACTTCGGCCTAAACATTTTGGGGATGAAATCTCAAATGGTTTTTTCATTTTTTTCAAAATATGGCCTCAATTCAATTATACCGTTGTCCGGAGTCCCATGAACTGAGAAGTTCGGCAACTTTGTTATATAAACTTACGGCTTCAAAAACATAATTTTTTGCAGCACTGTGCACCAGAGGTGCCAGAATTTTTTTGCAGGGTTTTTCGGGGTGGAAAGGGTTTTCGACCACAGAGAATTCAACGGAATTTGCACAAAAAATACCCAAGTGTAAACAAATTTATTTGTGCGATCTTTTACGGGAGGGGTTTCCGACTGCGGGGGAATTCAATGGATACGATCACTTTATACAAAAAATTATCCCTGGTGTAAACAAGCATTTTTTTGTGATTTTTTGGTGTGAGGGGTTTCCGACTGCTGGGAATGCAACTCATGCGGTCACTTTACATAGAAATATAACCCGGTTGTAAACAAGCGTCTTTTCGTGATTTTCTGGTCGAAGTTGTTTTCGACCACCGAGAATTCAATGGACGCGGTCACTTTACTCAATTTACGTAGAAAAAAACTTAAGTGTAAACAAATGTATTTCTGTGATCCATTAAGGGAGGGGTTTTCGACTGCAGGGATTTCAATATACGTGGTCACTTCACATTTCAATATACGTGGTAACTTTTTTTTGTTAGAAGGAATTTTCGACTGCAGGGAATTCAATGGCCATAACACAAAAAATTATTCTGGGAGTAAACAAGCGTATCTTAGTGAATTCTTGGTGGAAGACGTTTTCAACTACGGGGTATTAAATGGACTTTACACAAAAAAAATTATTCTGAGTGTAAAAGCTGTCTTACTTTTTCCAACGCATGTCCCGCTTTTTTCAGTTCATGTCCCACTTTTTTCAAATCCTGTCCTGGTTTTTTCAATTCATGTTTCACTTTTTTCAGTTCATGTCTCACATTTTTCTCTCCTTGTCCGATTTTTTCATTTTTCCTTTGCTTAAGCATGTAAATTCTGTCCCACTTTTTCCAATTCATGACCCACTTTTTTCAAATCACATCCCACTTTTTTCAATTTTCCTATGTTTATGCATGTAAATTTTGTCCCACTTTCTAAAATCATGTCCTGCTCTTTCCAATTCATGTCCCGCTTTTTTCAAATCATGTCCTGTTTTTTTCACTTCATGTCTCGAATTTTTCTGAAATGTAGCTTCAATATTGTTTTACCAAATTCAAATTCAACTGGTTGATTAAGATCATTTTTTATTTCCACATTAATTACATTGAATGATTTCTTTAATACTGGTACATAGAGTGGACTAATGCATATTCTACTGACAATTTTCATATAGTCTCCCTCAACATTAAATACCTGCAACAGTGGTGCTGAAGTATTATGTACAATGGCTGTACAATGTCACAGTAAATGTGAAAATAATGTAAGCCTCCGTACATATCGGGTGGATGTTTTGCAATAAGCATTGTAGTTTTCCGTGAATAATCTACACCCCTTATATCCTGTAAAACCTGGCATGTATTGCAAATGTATAGGCAACTTAATATCTCTGACTTTGGAATCAATCATGATTTGGCATGCTTTCTTGTGTGCATTTTATAGCTGATAACTATCAACGCATTATATTCCATATTTGCCATGTCCGACAATTTCTCCAGACCTTGTGCTAAAACCTCAATCAGCTCCGATATTTTTTCATATCGTGTAAGGGGAATCCTGACCATCTGTCTCTTCTTGATTTCAGTATCTTAAAAGTACATTACATTCTCTCCTGCAAACATTTGCATATATCACTTCAGCTAAAGCAACTTCCCAATCTCCATCTAGGATGATATTTACAGGCAAATTTTTCTCAAAGACTAATGCAGTATTGCCTTTTTTTGACTTACTTTGTAGTGTTAAAAAGAATTCTTTATTCATTTTGATTGAGTTTTACAAATAAATCTTCATATTTATACTAAACAAAGCATTGATGAACTGGTTGATGAACTCATCACTGCATGGATTGCACAATTTCTTTGAAAGGTATGCCTCTAGTCGGCCAAATCAAATATTAAAGACACATTTGTCCACACGTCCCAGTGAATAGTTGTTGAACTTGCACATGAAATCAGATGCATTTTTCCTGATATAGTTCTTTATTGTTGGTGAAGGATAGTGCCTATAACCGTCAAAGTATTTGCATGTGCCTCCTGGCGTGAAATATAAAGCTATCCAATGAGAGCCAGGCATATTACTCGGATCAGGGTTTACTATTGCTGCTGAGAGATAATCTGTGATGCATGGTAGCAAGTCTTCAGGGAATACTCCAAGCACAGTTGCTTGGCCAGTCTTCAGAATATGAATTAGTTGATTTGTATTTATCTTTAAGCATTGTAGTCATGAACTGGGATATGATCTTTATTTATAAAAATCAGATTATCAAACTCTGCATATATCATAATCTCAATGCCTGATCCTGGTACATTATCCCCAAATTCTACTTCAATACTTGTAGCACCATCTTGGATCAAGTCCCATTGACCATTATTATCTTCATCAGAAGTTAGGTCAAAGCCAAAGGAGCAGTGACTAGTTTTATAGTCCAGAATATTTATATTGTTTCCTTTATTTTCATGAGCCAAACCTAGGGCTTCGAAGAGATGATTGCAGGCCTGTATGAACCTATCATTTTTGGAAATCAATCTTCAGAAGATATTCTGGAAATGTTTCTCCTCCACAAGTAACTCATACACCATTGATATCAAAAGGTTTGAAATTAAATGTTGATTTAGCATACACACCTCTGTATGCTGTTGCATCTAAGCATGCAAAAACAATTCGTCTAGGAAGTTGACCTGAAAACAAGGTGTGATGAGGTGTTGCTTGAGATGTTGTTGGTACATGTAGATTATTCATGATAACTCTCCTTATAGGATACTTGATAGGATTAGCTTCAAGTGTGGTTTCTAAGGCTAAATTGATACTTTCTAGCAATTGAACTTTCCTTTCATTTGTCTTACCTCCAGTTTCAAATCTTTTGCATATGGGAAGAAGCATTGCAAGAGGAACTCTTTGAAGTTTCTATGCAGTTCTAAACGCAAGTCAATAATCTTGATCAGGTATATGCCTTGTAAGAACAGATCAATGTGCAATGGTGCAATTGTTATGTTTACTTCTCTGCTTAGGTCAAGAGACGTCAGCAATATAACTCAAGTCCTATTGGCATGTATTCACCGACTACTGTAGGTCACTCAAAGGAGCTTCCTATTAGCAATCAACTAAACACAGTGCAACAGTCCTCAAGCAGAAATAAACACAACCTTCAGTCACTAATAAGTAACTGGAAACTCTAACTCTTGCAATCGAAGGGCACTCAGGGTCTCCCCAGATGCCTCCTAAAGGTTTAGGCAAACAAGGAGAACTCACTATAATAATGTCCAAAGGAGCTAGGGCTTTACCTTGGCTTTGGATCCCTTGTAAGACAGCTCCGGCCTCCACTTGATGCGCAAGTAATATAATAATAATAAAATAATGAATAATAATAATAATATTATTATTATTATGCAAATGTGTCTGTCGACGCTCCCCTTTATTGGGCATAAAAGAATAAATATAAATAAAGGGACGCGACTCGCCCATGATGCACCAAAATTATAAGAATGATAAACAAACTTATTTTTGGTTGAATTGTAACTTTGTCGATTCACCAATTCTACATAGATGTGGGATTACTTCTGCGATGAGTACATCCCCAACACAATTAACACCATGAACTTTTCCTCCTTGAACAGCTCTACTCTGTTGTTAAAATGTATACTATTCTCTGTATCAACATTTCCTCATGAGTCCTTACAGTCCCAAGAAGCTTGGAAGTATGATTCTTTTGTATCTTGACCATAATTTAGCTTTGTCTCAAAATAAACCCTATAGGCGTATTCATCAGAACTATCTGATACTAATCTTCCTCCTAGAAACAGTTTGACTTGTTTGAAGAAGGTTTTGCAATCAAGTTGATGGATGCAATTTTAGGAACTGTTGTGCCTGCTGGTTTTCTAAGTCTCAGTTGTGGGAAAACAAAGTTCTTGTTCAGTTAGATGTAATGAGGATCACAAGGGATCCTAAAATCATATGGTTCTTCCTGTGTGGCAGGGTTAATCGGTCAACTACTTGCATAGGAGAGACTGTGAATAAGTCCAATTCGGTCTTTGTACTTCGAATTGATTTTTCCTCCATTAGAGACATTTTTCTGTTTTGTAGTTGATATTTGGTTGAAAGCATCAGTATTTATAGACTTTGGATGACATCCAAGCCCCTGGCCTGCTTGAAGAAACTCACTGGCCTATCTCAACAGCTTAGCAGTTTCATTTTGAGCATGGGTTTTGTTGATTCAAAAAGAGGTTTGTCTTACAATATCACTAGCAATATTTGCACCAGTTGTAAGTGCATGTTTTCCCACTTGTCTACTTGATTACTGGCACTGCCATCCTAAACAATGATCTAAAAAAGCTTCCTAATCCTGTGCTTCTTTGATAAGGCATACCATGAAATCTATCCATCCCAAAGCCAGTTTGTGTAGCCTGGCCTGCATAATACTGCAGCCAAGAATTGTAATCTTCAATGTTATAAATTTTATGCATGATTCTCTCTATAGAATTATTACTTTGCATTCTAGCTATTTATAGACTAATTCGTCCCAAAGTGGATCTTCATCTTCTTCAAAGAGTTCATGACTCTTCTTATTACCAACCAAGTCTCGTAGAAACACCAGACTGTAGCAGAACATAAGCTAAAACTCCAGCTCCTAGTGGTAGATCATTTTTGTTTGTTATTGAAAAGTCATAAAGCAAGTTTGTTATATTTGTGTCTTTGATTCTTTTGCCATTTATACTAGGGCTGTTCCAAGATCAAATTTTTGGAGAAGTCGAGATCGAGATTGAGATTGAGAAGGGAATTCCAGTATGTTCGAGATCGAGATCGAGATGTAAATTTTATTTTATTCGAGATCGAGCGAGATCCAGATCAAGATCGAGATTTTCTACGATTCTTTTCTATATACAATTTTTTTACAATTTTTTTTCTTTTCTATATACAATTTCTTTTCTATAAACAATTTTTTTTACAATTTTTTCGCCCAGAGAGGTTTTCCAGGCCTAATTTCAATTTATGTGATGCACAACATTGTCAAGCTCCCAGAAATCCTCATTTTATCAATTTTTAGTTAGCCACCAAACGACCATAAAATTCCTCAATTATTTCTTAAATGCAGAAAAACTGTGTTAATGAATGTGTAAATTTTTTAAGGACTGTGTAATCCGCATAAACTTTGGTTTTCATCAAATTATTCAAATTCTTTAAGAAAACAGTGCAAGATAAAACATCTAATCTATAATATGTTGATGTTTAAAAGCGATAAACATATGCTAGAACAACATTTTCTGACCATGCACTAGACATAATACCAAAAAATATAAATCATTTGATCATTGAAAATTTTATGCAATTATGCATGCACTTTAGCGCAAACTCTCATGAACTTGGCTGAAAAGATATGAGTAAGAATAGTAGAAATTTCCAAAAACTACCTCCATAAAGCTTTTAAATTGATTTAACGTTAGGAAGGAAATAATCACTACAAAAAGCTTAGAGACTTGAAGTATTGATCTTTCTCAAAAACTGCGTCAAGGAAAAAATGTGAATTTTCATTAAATATCATGATAAAATATTGAAGATTAGCAGTTAAAACATGATATAATACGTTTAGCATGATGAAAACTATTATAGATTGAGTGATAAATGAAGGCATACATGCTTAAAGCTGCGCCTAAGTTAGGAAATACATAATAATGATAATTAAAATAATGGCACTTATCCACTTTGGTCCACTGTTTTTTCCACGAACCTTTTCCCACAAATGTGGAAAGGGATCAAATTTTACATAAATCCTTAAAAATCTTAAAATCCTCATTTTTTCACTTGAAAAGGCTCACAGATGCTTTATTTAAGCGATTTTGAGCCTTTTAAAGCATTCTAATAATCATTCTGATCATATATTTCAAAAATTAGATTTAAATTTTGTGTTCATAAATCATAATTTCTAGAAATTTATCATTCGAAAAATTTTAAACCATTTATTTGTTTGTAACCTTTCATAAATTTGACCAAAAAGCAATGAGTCAGAAGCGTAGAACTTTTCCAAAAATACTTCCAAGAAGCTTTTGAGTTGAATTTACATTAAAAAAATAACAAACGCTTCAAAAAGTTGAAAAAGTTGACGTGTTGACCTTTCTCAAAAAATCTAAAAAAAAATTAAAATTAATGTCTTATTATTTTCTAAATTATGTAAAAAATCTCGAATAATATCTCTGATAAAATCTTAGAAATACCGACATCGAGATAGATTGAGATCTGCAGAAATCGAATATCCCAGATTGAGATTGAGATTGAGATGTGAAAAATACCGAGACTTGTCGAGATCGAGATCGAGACCTCGGAACAGCCCTAATTTATACTAATACTGCCATCATCATGGATATCTATCAGGGAATTCATCCTTATAAAATTTAACAATCATTTTACTTTTTTAGCATATATTTTTATAATACTTGAAGAATAGTTTCATCATCTAGCTTGCGCTTACTTTTAATAGACAACTTGATCAGTATCTGCTTCTGTTTCATCATATGTGTGTATGTACATAAAAGTTGAATATATCTTTTAAGCTTGACATCAATATGTACTTTGCCATTTTCAGCAAAAATCTTCATTGCTTGATCTAACTTTCTCATAACAGAGCAATAGACTGGGTTGTATTATGAGGTACAAGGATAACTTTTTGGGTATATTTCATCATTTAGGGATGATGGCGTGTGCTATTAGGCAACCAACAATTGTCAATAATGGCGTTAAAAGTAATGGTAAGAAACATCCACTTTGGACTATGATTTCCTTCTACTTCTTCAGTTTATCTCTATTATGCTGACCTAAATATCTTATATCGTCCCTATGTTTTGTCCCTTTTCTTATTTCTCTTTCTTTGAAGAGCATATTATTATTTAAGAAATTGAATGCACAGTCACATAGACAAAGAATTAAGTCTTTTGTAGCACTATGTATAATAGCATCGCATTGTCATTGTCTTGCTTTTGCTAATATTTGTAGATAAGGTAGATTTTGTTTTCATCTTTCTGGAGTCATTTTTTCTTTCATTTTGTATTATTTTTCCCATATTTAAAGATTTAGGTATATAGAATGTTGGAGCTTTCTAAAAAATGTTTGTCTTGAGTCTCAGCTTATCAGGTGTCTTTTGTGTCAAGTCAATAAATAAGTAACCATGTGGTGGTTTAGTTGCATCTGCAGAGGCCTCTAAGAAATATTTACGGTTCATAGGAAATTAAAATTGGCTAATGTCTGGGATTGCAGCTGGTCTGCTGGATTTTTGAATAGAACTAAATAGTCTGTATTGATTCTTGAAGTTTGCAAGCCTTCGAAAAATGCATTCTGCACAATGTGCATTATGCTGATTTCCCAATTTCCCCTTGTGAAAACCTGGGTAAGTTGTGGATTGTTCTCCATTTCCTGCATCAAGTCATCAAGAATGAGTAGCTGGACTTTCCCTTTATTTTGTTCTATATCTGGTATGCCTTTTATAAACTTGACACCTTTTATAAACTTTGTAATAAAATCAAAACTGATGGAAAAATTATTAGAAAAATATTATGTTGATCCTGAAAAGGAATATTTTGGAGTTGATTATATAGGCGAGCAAGAAACCTGAATCCAAAGATAAAAAGATCAGACATTGAAAAATGGGCAGCAAACCAGTTTTCATACACCCTCCACAACCTGCTCGCAAAAACTACAAACAGAATAAATTTTTGTTAGTGGTATAGATAAGCAATGGCAAGCTGATTTGGCTGATCTCCAGTATTTACAAGAACATAATGATGGGTATAGATACCTCCTAAACTGTATCGACTTGTTCTCAAAATTTGCCTGGTCAGCCCCCTCAAACAGAAAACTAGCACTGAAATTCTAGATGATTTGGAGAAAATTTTAAAAACAGGCTGGAAACCCACCAAGCTCCAAACAGATGAAGGTAAAGAATTCACTAATGAGACATTCCAAAAGTACCTGAAGTCCAAAAATATTCATTTTTTCACTACAAAAAGTGAAGTCAAAGCTAGCATAATTGACTGATTTAACCGGACTTTGAAGGAGAAAATGTGGCGATACTTTACAAAAAACAATACTTATTTATATATTGATATATTGGACGAGCTACTCAAAAATTACAACAGTTCATACCATCAAACAATAGGAACATCACCAGAAAAAGTTTCCCTTAAAAATGTGGGAGAAATCCTCAATAAGGTTTTCTGCACTAAATCTATGAAGCCGAGTTTCAAGTTTGAGATTGGGGACAAAGTTTGTCTGAGTGAAGTGAAACAGACTTTTGAGAAAGGATTCTAGCCAAACTGGACAGAGGAATATTTCCTCATCAAGGAGAGATATGCCCTCAAAGGCCAATTAGATGAGAAACTGGAAGGAATTTTCTATGAATGTGAGCTGCAAAAGATTGAAGCTGATGCTGAGGATCTATGAATTATAGAAAAAATTCTTAGAATTCGTAAAAGAGGAAAAAAGACTGATTACCTGGTTCAATGGAGAGGGTACCCACCCAAATTTGACAGTTGTGTTTCAAAGCTGGTGAAGCTATAAATATAAACTTTTTACATAAATTTAAAAAATGGATGATTTCACATCAGGACCTGGGGCATTCTTAATCTAAATGAATTCACAACATACTTTCTACCAAACCCTATGGAATGGGGGAATGGGATGAGGTAAGGAGTTGATAGTTATCACCTATGATGCACACAAGAAAGCATGTCAAATTAAGGTTGATTCTAGAGTCACAAATATTAAGTTGTCTTTACATTTGCAATACATGCCAGGTTTTACAGATATTGATATTAGGGGTGTGAAACATTCACAGAAAAGCACAATGCTTATTGCAAAACATCCACGCAATATATATAGAGGCTAACATTATTTTTACATCTACTGTGACATTGTACAGCCTCAGATAGTGATACTTTAGCACCACTGCAGCAGGTAGTTAATGTTAAGGAAGACTATATGAAAATCGTCAGTAGAATATACATTAGTCCACACTATGTACCAGTACTAAAGAAATCATTCAATGTAATTAATGTGGAAATAAAAAATGATCTTAATCAACCAGTTGAATTTGAATTTGGTAAAAAAATATTGAAGCTGCATTTCAGAAAAATTTGAGACACGAAGTGAAAAAAGGTGGACACAATTTGAAAAAATTGGGACATGAATTGCAAAGAGCAGGACATCATTTCAAAAAGCCAGACAAAATTTACATGCCCAAACATAGAAAAATCGAAAAAAGTGGGACTTGATTTGAAAAAAGTGGGACATGAATTGAAAAAACCAGGACATAATTTGAAAAAAGCAGGACGTGAGTTGGAAAAAGTGGTACAGAATTTACATGCTTAAGCACAGGAAAAATGAAAAAATCAGACAAGAAGTGAAAAAAGTGAGACATCAACTGAAAAAAGTGGAACATGAGTTAAAAAAACCGGGACATGATTAGTAAAAAGTAGGACATCAACTGAAAAAAGTAGGGCATGCACTGGAAAAAGTGGGACATGATTTGAGAAAAGTAGGACAAAAATGAAAAAAGAGGGCAAGAAATGAAAAAAGTATAACAGAATTTACATGCTTAAGCATAGGAAAAACGAAAAAATTGGAAAAGAAATGAAAAAGTGGGACACAGAGTGAAAAAAGCAGGACATGAATTTAAAAAACTGGGACATGATTTAAAAAAAGTGGGACATGAACTGAAAAAGCAGGACATGCATTGGAAAAAGTGAGACATTTTTTACACTCAGAATTGTCTTTTTGTGTAAAATTCATTCAATTCTCCACAGTCGAAAACATCTTCCATCAAAAAATCACTAAAATACACTTGTTTACTACCAGGGTCATTTTTTGTGTAAAATCCGTTGAATTCCCTGTGGTCGAAAATCTCATCTAACAAAAAACCATGGACAGAAGTGCCAGAACTTTAGTTCTAGAACAACCCTTGTTGACATCTCTCTACCCAACCCAACCTCCTGGACCTGACCCAAAACCATAGTCAATGATAACTTTTTTTGCCCATGTTTAACTATTGCACCCCAGACTATATGATGGTTGATCCTCACTGAGCTTACAGTATACCTCTTTCATATGATTTTCAGGTGAAAAAATGTTATTGAAGTTCCAGAACTTTTGTTCTAGAAGTTAAGGATAACTCCTAGGTATGCCAGGGACCCAGACCAGACAGGCCCTCCACCTGCTGCTAAAACGCCCCTGAGGAAAACTCTGGTCACATGATGAAAACGATGATTATGCTGTGACATCACAAGGGGGCCAGGGCGCCTGGCTGTACTACTCAGCCACTCAGGACAATCCTGACATCAGCAACCATTCCACCAGCCACATCACAACCAGGAATTCAGCCATCATTGATGTCAGCAACATCTAATTCGTCCCTTTTCACAACTATTGCTGCCCAAACAGCGATTAGCCAACAAATGATGGAACAATAGCAGTTATTGACAATTGGAATGACCACCTTGCAAAATTGTGTTTCAGACATCAAAACACACAATTTTGCAACATCCGGCCACTGCAGTAACCCACCACCAATTGGAATGCAACAAACCAAAAGTAGAGAGCCAGAGCAAGGATGTGATGGAGGCAACCTTCCCTACAGACATTCTTTGCCTGTGCCTCATGACTACCACAAGGTGGAAAATTGGATGCCAAGCTGATGATCACTCCTCAAAGATGATAAAGTGCAAATGGACACAATCAAAGAAAATATGGGCCTCAGCACTCTCTATCCAGGAATCAAGCCAAAACAGGTAATGGTTTTTTGTTAAATTAAGAAGAGACGTAAGATCCCTCCCAGACTTGTCCAATCCAGTCAAAACCAATGCTCTTCAGCAATTGACAAGTAATGATACCCTCCATTTGATTGGCTATAAAACTGACTATGACCAGGTAAAACAGACTATGCTTCAATTTATATCATCTCCAGGAGCCCTTCGGGACTTATGGAGGCAGTGGCGAACATTGCCATGAGCCACAGGGGAAACCACTACAGAATTTCTGAAGCTTTTAAATTCTTATATGTGACAGACTTATGATCAAAAATTTTTATGATCAAGTGTCAAGTGGAGGTTAGAAACAACTGGAAAAGAAAATTGATTTGTTTGCAATTATCACTGAATTAGCCGTGTTTTGCCATGACCTAGAAGAAAAAATCCACAATCAATCTGAATGGATCCAAGCTGAATTACAAGGCCATAACCCGATTGCTATTGACAAAACTGCCAAATCAAAGCCAATTGAATATTGATGTCTGCAAGTGACCAACAGCAGCGCCAGCCAAATCTGTTTAGCTAAAATCAAGGTAATAATTATATGCATAATTTTGATAACTCTTTTCCTGGAGGTAGAGGCAATTTTAATCAAAATCATAGAGCCTACAGTAACAATTTGTGGCATCAGCAAGCCCCACTGGACAACCAAAATCGATTGTCAATGGACCCAACAACCATAATATTGTCCTACATGTCCGAATTGGAAGAAAAATTTGACCAATTGAGGAACAATTTGAGACCATCAAGCCCAGTTACATTCCTACTGCCTGTGGATAAAAGTAAGCTTCACTATTATTCTCATTGTACGTTTGATCGTTCCACAGAGTGATGCATCAAATTGAGAAAGTTTCCCATAATCCGGGGTTAGACACTTTAATTTTCTACCGGAACACTCTTCAAAATTTGTACCACCACCAAGTGCCAAATTTTAATTAACAGCAGCCACAATTTTCGGCCCCATGGTCAGCTCTTGGAGGGATAGAGAGCAATTTTTGACCTCTATGGGGAGGATCAAATTTGAAACAAACTTTGAAGGTCAATGCCCAGATGCCCAAAAAAGGTCAAAGCCGAAATCGAGGATTGAACTGGAATGGCCTTGCTAGACACTGGAGCAAGCAAATCAGTTATGGGATGTAACATGTTTCGGCAAATTACTGGTTCCTCGAGCTAGAATTGTCACCATTGGAAATGGCCAAACCATCACCACCTATAGTCCAGTTAATTTTTATGTAAGTTTGACTAATTTGGGTGTGCATCGTATTCATTTCACCATTCTTGAAACTTAAAAACCTGCTATCATAATTGGTACTAAATTTTTGGCTTATGAGCCAGTAGGAGCAATTTTTAACTTTGGAAAACAAACTGTTCAAATTGCTAACTATCTTGCCGGAATGGACATCAGAGATCAATCATGAATTAGAGAAGCTATGCCCTTGTCATCTATGATGAACAACAATGACCCTGTTTCCAAATATTCACAATCAGTGACCTCAAAAATTCCATTAAATGACTCAGAACAATTATCCTGTTGTGCACAGTGTTGCACAGTGCCTTGTCATACTTTGCCATGTGGTACCACGTAGTGCCACTTTTTTACTTTTGGATTTTGTTCTCTGAATAAAAAGGTTCTCAAAAAAATTGCAAGCACTCTTGTTTTTTATCATTTTTGGAGCTGCTAATTGCACTTGGCTTATTGCTAAGACAACATCAGGCCTTGGAAATGTGTTCACTCCTAATTTGCATATTAATAATTTTTCCACATTCATATATCCATTGTAAATTATGTGATTACAACATAACCTGTAGTCACTTTTTCTGAAAATGCTTGTGAACAAAAAAGCAGAGAGCAGGTATCACTCTATGTTTCTATAATTCACAGAGTCTGCTCAACCAATCCACACGAACTTTTTACTCCAAAAGTCCTTTAATAAATGGTTTGTGTAAATGACTTTGAGGGTGGTCAAATTTTTTGGTCCATTTTTAAATTTACAAACATTTTATAAAAACGAACTATACACACCTCCAATACTTCTGAAACTGGGATGAAATTACAGGAAAAATTTCACTGGGAAAATTTCTGAGTGCATGGCCAAAACTTGTCCATCATGGATTTTTCAGAATGTAGGGTGAATTTTTATGAAATCTAACAAGGGGGGCTTGGGGATATTGATCCCCCAACAGATCTGACACCCCCCCCCAACAATGATCAAGAAGATGAGGAACAAAAAAATGATCGAGAGAAGAGAAATTCATCATAAGAATAGAAATTATACTGTAGTTAAACGATCTCTCTAAACAAAGAAGTAGTGTTAAAACTTTAAAAAATGCTGTCCAAGCAAATAATTTCATATATTTGGCCAATATAGGTTGAAAAACATGCTGCTTGGATTTTAGAAAAACATACTGCTTGCACTGGCTGAGTCCCCACAGATTTTCTATGTTGTGCATGTATTATTAAGAGGCATGATAAAATAATACTTGAAAAGTGTCATAATTCACAATTCATGTAAAAAATGTGATTGAACTGCATGCACAGATGTTATAGTATGCATCAATATGTTATAGCAGCAATATATTACAGTATTATAACACATGAGTAGTTTGAAAATTTTGTTTGAGTTGAACTTTGAAAGTGGCACCATGTGGCACCATGGGGCCCTGCAAAAATTAGAAAAATCTATTCATAACTTCCAGTGAGCGCCAGCTGGTACCGCATGACACTACTTTTTAGTATGAACAGGAGGAGCAGTGCCGCATAGCACCATTCGGTGCAGCCCTGTACCTTGGGGTGAAGCATGACAGGGCCTTAGGGTTTGGATGGGCATGACCAATGTTTATCCTAAGCCTGCATGGTCACAGGCATGAATGAAATTTGTGAAATTGTCATTGAACCTGTCAATATCAATCCAACATCAGCACTGCTTCCATCAGTTTTGATGAATTCCACCAATAATGCCATCAGGGTGAAGAAAAACAAAGTTATTGAAAA
Source organism: Romanomermis culicivorax (assembly GCA_963922205.1). Classification (NCBI taxonomy): domain Eukaryota; kingdom Metazoa; phylum Nematoda; class Enoplea; order Mermithida; family Mermithidae; genus Romanomermis; species Romanomermis culicivorax. Next base: position 1,665,736 of record CAWUHX010000026.1, on the reverse strand, counting down.
AATCGTCATGTACCTTCAAGAAAAGCCTGCCAATTTGACCATATCTTTGGACAAACAAACCGACATCAACTTTGATGTCAGCAAGTTCAAGCAATAGATCCCCAATGTGGTTCAGAAATCGACATTGACACACAAGCAACAATATAAATTGGACAAATTTTTGATACCAATCACAGTGTATTTAGTTTTAAAGTTGATCTTCCTACAGTAACCCACCTTATTCCAGACCACATCGATACTGGGGATGCCAGGTCTGTTGCATCCAACAAAGGCACATGGTTCAAGCCCACATCAAAGATACATTGGACTATTGTGTAATCGAGCCCATTCATTCTCTATGGGCTGTGCCTCTATTCTTAAATTCCAACAAAGATGGTTTTTGGAGACCAGTTTTCGACTTCCACAGAATCAAAGATGTGACAAAAGATGACTGTTGTCGTCTCCCAAAGATGGACGATTATTTGGACAGCTTAGGAGGGGCCAGATTTTTCTCAACACTTGATCTGGCTGGTACCCCGAGAGAAGACAGCATTAATCTTGGGGGGATGGTTTGTAATAATTCATAGTCATGCCATTTGGATTGAAAAACGGGCCAAGCAGAGTTTCAAAGACTCATGGAACATGACTAGCATCCTTACATCTTCAAAATCTGCCTTGTATATATTGATATTATTATTGTGTTTTCAGAAGCATTTGAACAACATCTGTGAAATCTTCAGATTACTTTTGCCTGCCTTTAAAGCCACAAATTTGAGTCTTAAACTCAAGAAATGTGAGTTTTTGCCAAAACAGGTGAGCTTTTTAGGTCACATAACACCAAAGGAATCCGACCCCATCTGAAAAAAATCAAAGCCATGGCAGAATTAAATTTTCGGCAAAGCCTGGAACAATTTTTGGGCATGGTACAGTGGTGTAAAAGGCTTATCAGAAATCTTGCTCATCTTGCTGATCCTTTGTACAAACTTTTGGGAAAGTATGTCAAATAGGAAATAACTGAAAAACAACTTCAATCTTTCAAGTCTATCAAGGCAGCTTTGACATCCATGCCATTTTTATGTTACCCAGTCTACTACGCAAAATCCAAATTTATTATCAGATAGATGCCAGCTCAACAGCCATTAGAGCAGTATTTTATCAAGAAAATGGTTCAGACACATGGACAATTGCCTACACCAGCCAAAAATTGACTAAACCTGAAACCTGATACTCAACCACTGAAAGAGAATGTTTGGCGATAGTTTATGTTTTTCAAATGCACTGCCATTATCTGTTTGGTTCGAAGGTAACTGTTTGCATGAACTACAACCTGCTGATGGGTATGTTTAAGAATTCTTCGATTCAAAAGAACCTTCACTTGCAAAAATTGTTTATTTTTATTAACTCTTTTACTCATAATTATGAAGTTGAATATTTTCTTGGGAGGGAGAATGCTTTTTCAGATTTCCTGAGCCGAAAAGATGAAGATCAGATTAATCCTATTTCCAATATCATGACAAGCACCAAAGGTCAAAATTCCACATCACCTAATATTGATGCTGTTTAAACCAGGACTCAAACTAGGCAAAAAATGGTTGCAGAGTTATCAGACCAGCCAGCCACTGGTCATGACCAAGATCAAATCATCAACCCTGCCAACTAGCCAGATCAAAATATTGGTTGGCCATTCACTCAAGAACAAGTCATCAAAAGCCAAAAGAATGACCCCACCTTAGAAACAACCCACCAGAAAATTGAAAGAGAGGTGAGAGGTTTTTACTCATTATTTGGTGTCATGTACAAGGAAGAGTTCAATGGTAAACCTGACCAACTGATTATTCCTCAGTCATTGTGTAAATTTGTTTTCACTTTCATGGTGCCAATCTCTTGGGTCACCAAGATATGAAGAAAATCACAATCTTGGTCAAAAATCACTTTTGGTGGCTGAAGATGGAGCAAGATATTCTGAATTGTGCACAGATGTGGTACTCCCACACAAATCCTTAGTGACCATAGTTCTGGGTATACCTCCCAACTATTAAAGAATATTTAAGATCTTTTGAAGGTCAAGAAAATTCAGATGACAGCCTGCCACCTCCAAAACAATGGAATGGTTGAGTGCTTTAACAGTACCTTGATGGATCACTTTCAAAAACTGGTCTACAACAACACTAAAGAATGGCCGAAATTCCTTGACTTTGCCTTTTCTGCCTACCATGCCACACCACACAAGTCTACAAAACTTTCGCCCCACAGCCTTTTATTTGGCATCAAGCCCAGCCTACAACTCAGTGCAACTGTAGCCACAAATGGACTACTTGTGAGCAACTATAATTAATACAAATATCTTCTCTTCAAAAATCTCATAGCTGCACACAAAGAGGTTCAAGTAGAGTTATGGCCATCTGAGGAAAAAAGCTCAACTTGACCTCAAAATGAAAGAGAAAAATTACTGTTTTGTCTTGAATAATGACTGGACTAAGTTGCAAATAGATTAGCCTTAGGACCATTGGTAAATATTCAACTGGAATAATAGCTGGTAAATAGCTAAGTTTAGTAAGGCTAACTAACACTACATAAATATATCTAAGCACTAAATAATATTCAAGTATTAAATAGTAAAATGAATAAATTGAATGAATGTACAAAACACCACACTTTATATAGTATCACAGATCATGGAATGTTCTAGAACCTTGTACAATATAAAAGAATATTATAGAATACTGTGGAAGGTTCTAGAAATTTCCAGTACAAGGCAGTACATGAACTTTACCTGCACATCATATCATATGATCATACTGTAAGCATCAATTACGTAAATTCAAAAGGCATTTCTTTTGGAGTGGTCTACTTACTGTAATGCTCATTGACTAGCAAGATAAATGTTATAACTAACGAGGATGTAAACAATGTTTTGAATTCCTGCATAGTGGCCATCTGTAGACTGAAACCATACATTAAACATTTTCCATCTTTACAGTAGCCTGTAATTTTTTCCATCTGTCCAAAATTTGGTTTGTACATTTTCAATAATTTTGCATCAAAATTTCTCATTTCGTGTTAGACTTCATCCTGTTCACGAGATTTTTTCTTTCTGGAAACATTTTTCACCACTTCTCCTCTTAGTCATGTGATGCTCATCTGGCGTATCTCTGTGTTATTTGTGAATCATGAGGTAACACTGAAATTTTCCTCCACTATATTTCACCTCCACAACCCCAAAATTCACAATCCTCTAATTCCAGTATTACTTGCATTCCTCCTTTGTTATTATGTATTTAATACTAGCCAGTGTCTGTAGTCTTTTCACATACACTTAAATGTTGGTGAAACGTGTTTCAGTAGCTCCAAAAGCCTTATCTTCTGTCGGGGATGGACATAGTCTATCTCAAGATTGCGAAGAAATAGCCAAAGTCGACGCAAAACGCGTCGACGCCGATTTGCATAGACACCGCGCATAAAAGCGTTGGTCGTCTATGTTTTTGGTCATTCTATGATTGTTTGTTTTATTTTTAATAAAGAAGAATCGGCGGGCCAGTAGGCCAGTTATTATATTTATTGTTTATGTTATTTTGGTGGAGAATTTCCGCCTGAAATACAACGACCCCCAGCTGGACATTTGTTGGAAAACTGGCAGCGGAGGGAACACAGGTTAGACCCCGGATTTCTGGAGTGCCACCCAGTGTGCAAGTCTACATTTACAACTCAGTTCTCGGCCTGACTTCTAGATTTGCCCCTGGTTTGAAGTTACTTGAGCTCAGGGTGTTACTTTATCTTCTGCAGTTCTTTGGGACGAAAGCAGGAGATCTTTGTTGATTTTGAGACTGACTGAACTGTCGCAAGCTTATTCTACCTAAGGTTTCGGCCTGATTAGGTGAATTAGTGAGTGACTGATTAGGTCTACTTTTGATATCAAATCCCTTATTATATTTCTCAACCTCAACGCAAGTCTCATTTCAACAAGTGGTGGTTTCTGACTCTCAAAGTAACAGATAATCAGAGGCAAACTCGAGGAGTCAAAAAACCTATTGGTTTTTATAGAGAACTGGGAGGTTACAAAATGAGTAAAGACAACCTAGGTGGCCTCAAGAGTTCGGGTTTGCCCAGAACACCACCGGGAAAAAAGGCCTGTGATACAGAAAAGTTAATTGTCCTAACTTCAGCTGAAACTTCAGCTGAAAAGGACAATTGCTCAGATCATAGGCCTTTATCGGTGGAAGGCAACCGACCACGACCTCGACAGCTGTCGAGAGGGAGGACGACGACGCGATATTATCGGCCAATGAAGATCAAATTTTTAAAATTCCGTCATCGATGAACCTCCCGAAGAGAGGCGAATATTTACAATCGCCTATGACGGGACCGGCGCGTCCATTACCGAAGATGAACATTCCGGTTTTGGATCAACAGCAGCACCAGCCGATTAATAAACCCGCCCAATTATTCGATACTTACCATCGATTATATTGGGACAATGAGCGGGAAGAACACCGCGAAAATCCTCGAAAGAGCTCACTGGAGGATAAACTGGACCAGATCATGAACAGGTTAGATGTTTATGATAGCATATTCCCCAACATTGCTAATACAGGTTCACAGAAGGCCAGTAAGGCAAATGAACCGAGGCAAAGCAATGCTGGTTGTTTGGAACAAGGTGGTGCGTTGAAGTTTGAGCAGGCCCAGGAGGAGTTAGCGTGGCAAAATGATGGTATCACTCTTCAGCAAGACTGTAGATGGAAAGACCAAAAGTCAAGTCTCGGTCCTAAAGAGCAGTATATGCCTCATTTGCCCACTACCTCAAAAGTAGAGCAGAGAGTGAGTAGTTGTAGTTTTGACAAAGGTGTAAAAAACCCGAGTCTGATAAATCCAACTATCTCACAACAGAGCAGTTGTATTAGGGGAGAAACCCCAAGCGTCAGGCAGCAGGTTATGCCTACAATGATTCCGATTGATCCAGCTTTATGGGTCAATACGGCTCAGGTAGACCCAACTGTCTATGACATTGAAAGGGCAATCAAACCGAAATTACTGCAATCTGATATGCCAAGTAAACAGGTTCTTGCTTTCCTAGTGGAGCTAGAAGATGAGTTTCGAAAGAATACTCCCGATGACGTGAAACTAGAAGCATTAACCCGTTTGTCAAGGGACTTGCCGAAAGAATTGGCCGAAGAGTCAACGACATATAGGGAGGCCCGAGACAAGATTTTGAATTATTGTGCTCCAGACTGTAACCTGGACATGCTCAAACGGGATTTATTGGATATTAAGCAGGAACCCGATAAAGCAGCAACCAAATTTCTGAAAAGGGTTCGAGCACATGTGAATCTCCTTTATCAGAGTGAAACAAAGGAGTTTAAAAATAAAGTAATCATTGAAACCTTTTTCTATAGAAGTTCTTTAACTTATCAATCGAACTGCAGAAAGACATAGCAAAATTCAAAAATTGGTATGATCTTTCACAGGCAGTCTATGAGATAGAGTTAAAGTACCGGAATGCAATTAGAACATTTGGGCCAAGAGAGCAGCCCATGATGATAAATATGGCACAAGCGGAAATTGCTGAGGAGCAGCAAGCCGATGTGAATGTAATCCAAAGACCTTATGAAAGCGCCCAAAAACGCAATAGGGACTTTAGAAGACCAAACACAGAAAGGCAAACTCCAATGCAATCTTCGCAAAATCAATTGATAGATATAGCAGATAATGAAGTACTTGAAGTACCTCCGCAACAGGCCATAATGCCTCGGCAACAGCCTGTTGAGGAGCCAAAAAAGGACTCCCTCATGGTGGCTTTATCTAAAGAGTTTATCAAAATGGCACAATGTTATGAAGAGATTAGGAACTCGACCAAAGCTCAAGAGGAAGCCATAACTGCTTTAACTCAGGAAGTTGATAAAGCGAAAGCGAAAAGTCAACAAGAGCTTCAGCAGCGAAAATGGTGTACTTACCACGAAAATAACACTCACAACACGATTGACTGTAGAAAGGGGAGCTTATCAAGTTTTGTTTCCTGACAAGGAGGCGGAAAATTTGCAAGAATATGCCGAGTTTCAGGAATACGTAAAGTTGAAGAAGCTCAGGGAGCAGATGAGATTGTTACAGGCTACCACCCAGCTGATGTTACCAGGACCAAATCTAATGGACCAACAACCAGTAATCGCAAATCAGAGTTCAAATACCCTGTTGGTTCCACAAAAGGTAGTTAGTCCGTCGCAAGCCTCCGGGCAGACAGACCAACTGCCGACTAGTGGTGTCAATAGTGTACAGCAAGAACCAATGATGGAGATGAAGTTGTGTGGTTTACATAATTGTGCCATGGAGAAAGAGGAGAATGTGCCAGAAATGGAATGCAGTGCCGAGTATGGTAGAAAGGCAACTGCAGAGGAACTGGATATGTTAGCAAGATATCCTAGAACACAGCCATTTCACATCAGAGTAACTGTGTGTTCTACTACTGCAAAGGCACTGATTGACACGGGAGCTCAGTGTTCGGTGATGTCGGGTGATTTCTTGAAAAAATCACTTGGACTGGAGTATACAGCGTACCCTAAGATCCTAAAAGTCACTGTCGCCAATGGTAAAGTAGTTAGTGCACATGGTTACGTTCAATTTCAAATGCAATGTGATTATGGCCGTTTTCCAGTTAAAGCTATCATAATACCAGGGTCCGAGAGGACTTAATATTGGGAACAGACTTCCTAGCGCATCCAGAAGTCAATACGGTAATAGATTTTGGAAAAGGTTCAATGACTATGATGGGTGTAAAGAAAAGTATTGATTTGCTAACATCTGATAAGAAAGCAATTCCAATAGTTGGGATGCATAATCCGATGATGGCAGAATCAATACAAGAAGATTCTATTGAAGAAGATCAATGTTCGACAATTGAGCAACTGGAAGATCTAGTTCCAGTAGTGGCTTGTAATAGAATTTACATTCCACATGGAACAGATCAGCTAGTGAAAGCTAAATTGTGGAATAAATCCTCGGCAAATAGAATAAATGGAATCATCGTAGAAGGAGATGATTCAGAAACGAGATTCAGAATAGATGATACTATAGTTGACGGTTCAAAGGAGGACTTTGTATTGATGATCTCCAATAATACGGGTTCTGGTTGCCTGATAGAACCTAATCAAGTTCTTGGCTACTGTAACTCCGTATTTCAGGGAGAATCAAGTGTATCAATTTTGCAAGCAGGAAATAGTGGAGAAAGTAGCCTAGAGGGCATTTTCGATGCCAAAGAATCAAAATTCGATGGAGTTGTGTTTCTGGAAGCATAGTACAAAATGACCTCTAAAGCTACAGTGTCAGAGGAACAGAAAGAGATGGGGATACAGCAACTCGTGAAATACCCGGATGTATTTAGCCTACCTCATGATCCTCTGACAACTACTCCCCATCTTACTTGTAAAATTAATACAGGTGATGCTAGCCCTGTGGCAAAACATTACTACAGAGCTGCCATTGAATGCCGACCATATATCAGACAACATGTGCAAGAAATGCTGGACAAAGGAGTCATAGAGCCATCAAGATCGCCCTGGGCGGCGCCATTATTCCTAGTAGGGAAGAAAGATGGGTCGCTCAGGCCGGTTGTTGATTTCAGAGGCTTGAACGAGGTCACAAAGGATGATCGATATCCAATATTAAGAATGGATGATTATCTGGACTGCCTCGGGAGAGCAAAATTTTATACGACTCTTGACCTTAAGTCTGGTTATTGGCAAGTGCCAATGGAAGAAGGCAGTAAAGAAAAGACTGCTTTCCTGTGTCAAGAAGGGTTGTTTCAGTTCAAAGTAATGCCCTTTGGACTGAAAAACGCACCAGCCGAGTTCCAGAGGATGATGGAAAGAATCCTTCATCCTCATGTTTGGAAGATATGTCTAGTTTACATAGACGATATCATAGTGTTTTCGAATACGTTCGAGGAACACATAGAAAATTTGAAATTGGTCCTGGATGCTCTGAGACGAGCCCAGCTTACACTTAAACCAGAAAAATGTGAATTCCTACCAAAGAAGGTACACTTTCTTGGTCATATTTTGGATTCTAATGGGATTCCGCCCGATCCGAAAAAAGTGCAAGCTATTAAGGAGTTTGAATTCCCGGACTTGGTCAAGCGTATGCAAATTTTTCTCGGAATGCTCCAGTGGTGTAAAAAATTTATACCACATCTGGCAAAGCACGCAGAACCTTTTATAAGCTGACGGCCAAGAAAAGGAATAAATGGCTCGTCACAGAGGATCATTACAAAGCATTTGATGCTTTGAAAGAAGCACTGGTATCAGTTCCATTTCTTAGGTACCCAGTAATGGATGGCTCAGCCCAGTTCATTGTGCAAACCGATGCCAGTGGAACAGCACTAGGGGCTGTTCTGTATCAAGAGTCTGGAGACGACAAGTGGGTCATAGCATACAATAGCCGTGTGCTAAAGGAGGACGAGAAAAAGTGGTGCGCAACCGAAAGGGAGTGCCTCGCGATTATCTACGGCCTCAAAATCTACCGGCACTATTTATTGGGGCAGAAAGTATTGATTAAGACAGATCACAGACCACTGTTATCAATGAAAGTCAACACAACAACAAATGACAAATTGAAACGGTGGTATGCGATCATAAATCAATACAACCACAAGTTAGAATATGTGCTCATGCTACGGCTGACTTTCTCTCTAGAAAGGATGAGCCAGAGGATGTGGTGAAATCACCACCCAAGTGGGAAAGCATGTTCAAATCGGATGTTGTTTCCTCTGATGTCAAAGGAATAAAAGAACAAGAACAGCAACAAATTTCCTTGGTGGCTGAGAGGAACAACATCCCCGAAAAGAATAAATCCCACAAGGATAAAAAGGAAGGAGAGGATGCTCGAATTAGTCCTGAGGACGAAAGAGAGCATTCTAAAGGAGTAGAAGCGGTAGTAACCTGAAGCCAAGCTCGTGTTTCGGAAAAGGTGCAGAAAGAAAATCAGGAAACTGATAAATCTGCGATACCTAAGAAACAAGACAATGTGCAGTGGTTACACCCTAGAAAGGAGGAGGAATTTGATAAACCGGGAACATCAGCAGAAAAAGAGATATCTATTGGCCTGATCCCAGATGACTTGATGAGCAAACTGCAAAAAGCAGACGAAAGCTTAAAGCCAATCTGGGATAGATCAGGTGCAAATAGCACAACGAAGTATCACACTGGGTTCTACGAAGAAAATGGTGTATTGTATAGGGAAACTGAGGCAGAAAGCGAAGACCAATTGGTCCTACCCGCAAACCTCAGGGACTCTGTACTGCATCAGCATCATGGTGCTGTAATAATGACACACCAGGGTTTCAAAAGAACTTGGAGTGTCATGAAAATGCACAATTGGTGGCCTGGCATGGAAAAAGATGTCAGGGAATGGATAAAATACTGCATTGTCTGTCAAATGGCAACTGCAGGAAAGCCATCCATTCCTCCGTTGATACCCATTGTGCCACAAGGTCCATTCGACATTGTATCCGTGGATATAGTAGGAATTTCGCCTTTGGGAGAAAGAATGCCCTATGTTATAGTTTTTCAGGACTATTTCACAAAATGGGTTGAAGCTGAAATGATCCCAGATCAATCAGCAAACTCAGTTGTGAATGCGTTCTTAGAAGCTATAATATTTAGGCATGGAACACCAACGAAACTCCTAAGTGACAATGGATCTTGTTTTACTTCAGATTTAATGAAATCAGTTTGTGATTTATTAGAGTGTAAGAAGATCTTCACTACTGCTTACCACCCTCAGGGTAATGGTATGGTAGAGAGGTTCAACCAAACTCTAATAAAACAACTGAGAAAAGTAGCTATCCGTGAACCCAATAGCTGGCCAAGATATCTCAAATCAGGGGTCTTTGCCTACAATGCTACCCCACATGCAGTGACGAAGGATTGGCCATTTGCGTTGTTACGGGGCCATGAGGCAAAGTTCGGGATGAATTTTTCAAAAGCCCTTAAAATAGTAATGCCCATGAAATATGAGGCATATAAATTCATCCTAACCGACCACTTAACCAGGCTCTATGGTATTATTGCCGAAAATATCCAGAAAGCAGCGGAAGCTAGCAAAAGATATTTCGACAAGAAAATTAAAACCTCAGTTTTTAAAGAAAATGATTGGGTACTTCTTAAAGTTGATAAGCAAAAGAAACTAGGCTTAACCTGGGAAGGACCCTTCATTATAACTGATGTTTCCAGGTTAGAAGATAACGTCATAATAATTGCACGTTATGATAATCTTTTGCTACGGCAAAAAGTTTCAGCAAGTAGGCTGAAAATTTTTCGCTACGAGACTACACGATGGCAGAACTACGTAAAAATCGATCGAATTGTCTTACTGTACCTTCGCAATTAGCGGAGAGTAGTGCGACGCCTGATGTAGTTTCATAGCGGCAAAATCTGCCGATTTGCGTGTATTTATTTTGTATATTTAATAAATATTTATTCCAATTGTGTTTTGTAACAGTTAAAATCTGTTTTAATACTTTTTGATATGTAGGATTGTGTTTTAACCGAGCGGGGGGAAAGCTTTTAAAGCGAAAGACCCGTTTTCGTACATTTTTTTCATTTTACAACTTCTTGGTTAACAACTCAAAATCATTCAAAATTTCCAATAGTCGTGTCCCGGGTCTGCTCTTATTTTTTCAAATCTTTTTTGAAAACATTGTGAATGGAAGAACCTCCCGTAAGGTAATTTGCAGCCGCAAGGGAATAGACTGTAAATGTTTTATACATCTGTCTACTTTTCACAGCTGCAAATCCTGTTTAAAAAATTTTTAAAATTCTTTCGGTGCAAAGAATTGGGCCCAAAAATTTTGAATGGGTACGCTGAATGAGTGTACTCGGATGTACAACACGACAGATGACGAAGTCAAGTTTGGGGAGCCGCACCCGCGGCAGAATAATCGATATTTTTTGGTTGACGGTAAGCAACCATTTTTTATTTGTAAATAGTTAGGTAAGAAAATGAGCGGAGGTTACGCTCGTCAGGGGTGTTTTGCAAGACTATTTCTGTGCCCTTTCTCAGACGAGCTACCAACTGGGAGTTGAGAAATAAACACAAAAAATTAGGCAGAAGGGGGTGGCAAGAGCCAAACCTAGGTGATCCGAAAAAGACTTCGGTCGAATTAGGTGATCCGATTACGGGAGGTTTTTGTCATTCCTGCTCCCTCTGGTTTCCGCAAAGCGGCGAAGAAGGGGATTAGCAGAAATTGGTCGCGGAGATCAAAGTTGTGATTGATTGAGCTCATCGAGTAGCAAGAGTGTGTTGGGTTAGAGTGAAAAAACACCTAATTTCACATATTTTTGCCTATCAATTTTGGTTTCTATAAAGGGACACCCAACGGCCAGAAAGGCTAAAATACCAAGTTCCTGCTCAAAAATTTCAAAAGTTTCAAAAGTTAAACGGTGTTCTGCACAAAGGTGCTAGAGTTTTCCCCAAAGGTTAAAGGAGTAATAGTGGGTAAAATTACCCAAAAAGTTCAAAAAGGGTCATGAAAATGCACATAAAGGGTTAGTAGAGTATGTCTCTATAAAAATTTAAATCTCTCCTGGATTTTTAGACCACAACATCCGTCAGGCAATGCGGATAGCAGAGTTAGAAAGGTGGTTTTTCGCCACTTTTGAGTTCTGGCCGACCAACCCTATCGAGCCGATAATTGTTCCCATGGGAAGTGTGGAAAGGGTGGTAAAACACCTCGAAAGCAGCACTTCCGGAGGCATGAACATTGTCGGCTTCGATGTAGAGAAGGTGAACTGCGAGGACGCTAGAGAACTATTTAGGTGGGGGGTCGAAAACGAAAAAGGCAACCAGTTTGCCAGATTAGTTTCGTTCGCCCACCTAAATGGTAAAACGTTCGTAATCGATTTAACATTGCTGCAAGAGCAAGAGTGGAACATCTTGTTACACTTTTTAGGCTCAGCGACGTTGTTAGTCGGTTACGCCGTTTTGGAGGACATAGTTTCAATTATCAATGTCCGTGGATGCAGAAAAAGCACTGATGGTCGCGACTTGTCTGATGCGATTAGATGTAGTATCAAGGATGGAAATCTGGGAAGATACTATGATCTAAGCATCACGACAAAGCAGATCATGGGAAGCGAGATTACCAAATCCAAGAAAGCAGGTATCTGCCCTGAGACATTGAAATTGAAAGGCCTCTTTGCCGAAATGTATTTGGCTGATATCGGTCCTCACCAGACTGATTTCAGTCTTTTACGTAATAGGCAAAGTGTGGGCAAAGAAAGAGTCCCCAAAGAGATACTGCAGTACGCTGGAATGGATGCGTACTTTTCATTGGCAATTTTTATGGGGGCATTTCACTATGCTTACATGATTGAGCTATGTGGGGGAGTTGCCAACTTTCCTCACGATATAGTCGATCCACCCCAGATTGAAATTCTTTCATATAAATTTTATCAGTTTTACTCATATATAGTTACGGACTATAAACTACATAACTTTGTGGGTACACCTGATATTGTGGTTAGGCAGCCTGAGGCCACCTACCACATGATGCGCCAAGAAATGTACGCAAGATGGGCCACACAAGTGCAAGAAATAGGGCCTAATTTTCATTGCCACCGGGACATCTGCAATCCTAGGAAAGGGAAAGAAAATTTGCCATGGCGGGGCATCTACCCAGGTGCTTACCCTCAGGGTAAAAAATTAAAGCCCAATTCCTATGATGAAGCAAGTGATCCCGACAATGACGAAATGATTAGGCCTGAACAGCGCTTGTCGGCCAAGGATAGGTTGGGCCTACAGTTAGTGGAGGAAATGGCGCAAGGAAAGCAGTATCATGAGCTCACCCAGCCAGCGTCTTTAGTTTGGTTCATTGACACAGCAAGAAAAGTTGTCAAATTACCCCAGGATCGTCAAAAGCAAGCACTACTAGATGCCCTAAAAAACCATCTGGTTCATGTGCCTCTTGATATTGATCCTGGAGTGGGTTATTTTGACAAAGATCACTGGAAGCCTCAGCTGGCGGAGTATGCTAAGGCATTTGAGGAAAAGTGGTTCTCAGAACTGCAAGCCGCTTGTGCCTTAGTCCCGCTGGCCTTTCACGTGATCTGGCCCCATAGCAGAAAGGAACTGGACTTTGTAATGGCCGAAATGTTTAGTTACAGGTTCATTACATCGTTCAGCCCAGAGCTACAGGGCAAGATAAAGGAAATGGCTTGGCGGTCAGACGAAAGGTTGTCCCATTATCTTTTGTTGGCGAAAACTCTTCCAAACATAGAGTATGAGGTACCCGGAAAAGGTGCTGGAATATATGTTTGGATGAATCGATTCGGATTCATGCCGATTCGATTAAGGTTATGGAAGAATGCAGATGTGTGCGCGCCGATCCCTGGCAGCCCTGACACAATAACTACGGACAGTAAGAGCTATAGCTCAAATCCGTATTATTATGTCAGGTTCTACCATATCGAGCTAGCACAAAGGACGCCTTCATTAAGATATGGGGTAACCTGGCAAACCAAAATCGACAAGGTTGGAGACGTCTATGGGTCATTGGCTGAAAATAGGGAGTATACTATAGCCTTCCCTAAAAAGATCTTTGACTATAGACCTCTGGCTTCGGATTTACCGGGAATTCAGCACACATATAGTTATAAAACGGGTGAAGGTACTGTCACCAAATTAGCTGGCAAGATTAGTCCCACCAAGACTGATAGTCTGAAAGGTGAGGACAAACAGCAAGCTGATGTAGGTGTAGTTGAATTTCCAATACTTTCAGGTCAGGAAGTCCAAATGTCGGAAAGCAAAATCTTCAGTGATGCAATGGGACTGCGGGCTGAGGATGAATCGCAAGACCAAGGACTTGAGGACGAGGACTTGACTGAACTGTCGGAAGAAGAGCAGCAGCAAGAGCAATCGGTTCTGGCAACGGAACTGATGCAAGCTCAAACTGCTCAGACGCAGTCCGAACTCGACAACCAGCGTCGATTAGAGGTTATTCTAAAGATGGAAGAGGAGGCGAAGGAAAGAATTCGACTCCAACGCAAGTTAATGGAGGAAGAATTGGCAAAGAATGCGGCGATTTACAATGAAAAACTTCGTCAAATGGCAATTCAATTCAGACTCCAAAAGGACGATACCGCAGTGCCCGAAATGGAAACGAAAGTAGTCGTATTAGAGCCACCATTGCTGATGAAGGTAGAGGACGATATGGCCTCCGATAAGCTCGTTATTGATGAAACGAAAGCGGAAATGCCCGACTCGGAGATGATGGAGAGCAAGGAGGTAATAGCGTTCTCTGCTGATGGGGGTGTTCCAGGCTTGTCTTCAGCCAAAGTCGTTCAGAGTATGAGAGAAAAGGGTTGGAACGACGAGAAAATATTATTTATGGCTGAAAGGAAGAAGAAAATGAGAGTGAAGGAGAAGGAAAGGAGGAAGAAGGGTATCAAGGGAGCAAAAGCAGAAGAGAAAGAGGAAGACAGTAAGATGGTGACTTCGTCCGTCATATCGACCTCAACTTCCATGATTACCTCCACTGCTAACCCCACTTCTCAAATTACTTCTACTTCAACTGGAACACCGTCATTGGCTACATCTTCAGTGGCAACTGCAACTCAAGATAGTACATCCAAAACTAGTCAAACTTCAGGCGCAATAGGCCTTGCGATGGGGAAACTGATGCCAAAAGGTCAGGCAAAACCCAGCAAGGACCCAAAACCAGGAGTGGCAGCTAGTCAAGTGCAAGTGGCTGGTCCTAGTAAAATTAAGCAGGCACAGGCTGCTCAGGCAACTGAAACGCCGGAAGTGACTGCGGAAAAATTAAAGGACAGTCTCTTGGACTTCTGGGATGTCTATCAACCAAAAGCCAGAGAATCTGGTTCAATATCATTTTTCACGAGTGCAGTGGCCAAGTATTTTGCTTTCGAGCAATTCGAGTCAGAAAGGGTTTTCTTCATGGTAAATGATGCCGTTAGGGAAATCTACCGGGATTACGAACAACAGTTCAGAATCCAGGGAGCTTTTCTCTATGATCAGACCAATTTACCTGAAGAACTCTGGGAAAGAGTCATGTATGAATTTCTCCCCAGGTGGCTCAAGACGGAGAGAGCACCTGATGCGTTTTCCTCCATCAGGTATTTGGTTATGATGCTATTCCTCGTGTTGGAATGCGCCCGGCTATCCGCGATGCATATTGGAAACATTTATGCCAGGGCAATGGTGGCGGCGAATAACCGACTGTTGAGGGTGTATAATAACCATGATACCCCCTTGGAATACAAAACGGCCTTTCGATCAGTGATGCTCAGTAGCAATCACCAGGTCGGAGTGATGGGAGCCAAAAGAAGCGCCAGTTCAGACTTGCAAAGCTCTGTTAAATTCAGCAAAGCTCAAGACGGAAAAACTGGTGCTACTTTGAAGGTTCCCGGACCTCAAGGCCAGGGTCAAGGCCAAGGAAGCCAGGAAATAGCTCCGAGTACACAAGGAAAGGTGCAAAAGACTGGTAACTGTGGCCGAGGCCAGTTTCAGTTCCACAACCCCAACAGGGGTGGTCGTGGAGCAGTGTGTGGCAGAGGTGCTGCGCCTCAGGTGCAAGGTAGAGGAGGCCAGCAGGGCCAATGGGTATGGAGACCTTACAGAGGTCGTGGAGGAGCCCATGGAGGGGCGCAAGGAGGCGGCCGGCTGCAACAGTAATTTAGCCGCATAGTTTTGGCCAAAAAATATCGTTTTCGCATTTATTTTGGATAAAAAACACAAAATACAAAAAAATATAAAACCACAAAAATACAAAAAAAAAATATAAAATACAAAATACAAAAAAAAAATTTTCATAATTGTTGGGCGCTTTAAATTTCTATTTGTTTTTTGTACCTCGCATCGCCAAAAACGGGCATGTATAAAAATTTATTTTTTCACTTAATCTCATTTAAATCTTGCCTTATTTTTTCTTTTTTTTTTATTTTTTGCTCAATTGATACGCCCGGGAGAGATTTTGATTTTTTTTGTGTAACTCGTACTAATGTACATATTTTGTAAATTATTTAGATATTTGAAAATTTTTTTTGGTGAGGGCAACGTTGGAGAAAAAGGCGGAGACTTCACAGCGAAACACGCAACCGGAAAGAGATAGACAGATAAATGTTCTGTCCCTGGCATCCAGCGTAAAGCACGAAACGAAAGGTCACGGGATGGACGGCAACCAAGGACCCTCGGCCCTGGTGCAGGTCAAATTAGATTCGGCGGTAGGCCAATGAAGTCAAGCCGACATGGAGTCGTCAATCCCTCGGCGTCCAGACCAAGAGGTAGCGCACCCGAACGGCCTTGTGGACATTCCGGTATGCCTGGTAAAAAGACTTGACATAAGAGGGTGGTCATTCGGAAAGCTTTCCGCAAGGGGGCATGAATGACCAAAAAGGTTCAGAAAACTGCTTTGACTGTATTAGGGCCTGAAAAGGTTCCAAAATTGTCATTGCGGCATAATACGAATCTTTTTAACCTCCCGTTGGTCAGTTTTGAGGCTCGAGGGATGTCGGGGATTGACATAGTCTATCTCAAGATTGCGAAGAAATAGCCAAAGTCGACGCAAAACGCGTCGACGCCGATTTGCATAGACACCACGCATAAAAGCGTTGGTCGTCTATGTTTTTGGTCATTCTATGATTGTTTGTTTTATTTTTAATAAAGAAGAATCGGCGGGCCAGTAGGCCAATTATTATATTTATTGTTTATATTATTTTGGTGGATAATTTTCGCCCGAAATACAACGACCCCCGGCCGGACATTTGTTGGAGAACTCGCAGCGGAGGGAATGCAGGTTAGACCCCGGATTTCTGGAGTGCCACCCAGCGTGCAAGTTTACATTCACAACTCAGTTCTCGGCCTGACTTCTAGATTTGCCCCTGGTTTGAAGTTACTTGAGCTCAGGGTGTTACTTTATCTTCTGCAGTTCTTCGAGACGAAAGCAGGAGATCTTTGTTGATTTTGAGACTGACCGAACTGTTGCAAGCTTTCTGCCTAAGGTTTCGGCCTGATTAGGTGAATTAGTGAGTGACTGATTAGGTCTACTTTTGATATCAAATCCCTTATTATATTTCTCAACCTCAACGCAAGTCTCATTTCAACACTTCTGCCATTGATATAGGCTGTTGATCAAAGCAAATGAACTGCACAATTTTTTGAACTGAACACGTGATCAACTTATATTTAAGATGGGTTGATTTTGATTATTTGTACTTTTTTCCTTCTCAATCCTTAATTTTTACTTTTCTGTAGCTTTTTACTTGGCATCAGAATTATTAATATGTTAATGGCCTGATTCATTGTGTTTTTCTTATCTGTTGTTATACCTAGAATGACTATGGTTTCTGAAATTGTAAAATCCACTAATTCTCTTATTCTCTTTTTTGTAGTTGATTCGAAATGAATTTTACTCCCATGCACTTAAATAAACAGTGAGATATATCATCTAATTCTAAGTTACAATAGATGCAGATGTCCTTCATCTTTATCTTTTACCTCATCAGTGAGTTTTGTATTACCAATATTCTGAGTAGAATTTTGAACTGAAATTGTCTATATTTATTCCCCATATTTAATATTTTCACAATGTTCCACAAATCCTCAAATTTTAATGTAGCTGGTATTTGTGACTTCTGTTTCCATTTTAGCTCACCTGGGATTGATGTCTGCTTACTGAATGATTGATATTTTTGTTTTATCAATTTGTTAAGGATTCACTGAGCTTGGATTTATTTTTAGATTGTCTGATAAATCGTTCACATATTTCATTAATGATTTCCATTCTTTGGGAATCATGCTTTTGATTTTCAGATTATCGAACCATATTAATGGAAAATTGTTTGCTTCCATTTCAGGAAATTTCTTCAATTATCCACCATCATCAAACCAGTGAGATAGCTTATTAAACTGATTTTCACACAATTTTTGAAAGAAGAGTGACTTTTTACTAGATTTTAAAAATCTATTATTGTTGATCTGCTGCAGCTCAACCTGTGTTGGTGAGGTGATGTTATTGTTATTAGATTTGTTGTTATTTGTTATTGGTAGGGATATATTTGACTGAATCCAATAGTTGAGCATAGAAGCATGATAACTGGGTATCCATTAGTTCAGTTTGGAAATTTGCTCTTTCTAACTTCTGCAATCCCACACTATACCATTTTCCTTCATTATCTAATATTCTTTCAATCAATTGTGCTTCCAGTGACAAAATACATGCTTCAATGTCTGGTGCTTTTATTTCACCCTTATCATGATCCTGAGTAAGAATCTGATTTTTTATTTTTGCTTTTTTATCATTCCAGAGAGGGTTTTTAAGTAGGATTTCCAGAACTTTGAAAACACGTTTATCAACAAATAAATTTATTATACAATTTATTATTTATTGTAATATAGTTGAGTTTTTACATGAGCAGGTAGTTCCAAATAACTATCTTTCTGTAGAACGTCAGATATCTTTTTTTCCTTAAATCACATTCTAACTTGTATTTTTGTATTTTGTCCCCAAAATTTTCTGCATAAAATATATCCTTATCATAGGAGAAGATTATTCCAAGTATATTTATATTTTCGAATATTTCACTATCACCGATTTTCCCCTTCCTTTTTCTGTTTCTCCCTAGGCCTAGTATTTGAGTCTTTTTGAGGATAATTTTCAATCCTGAGACCTTACTGAAAAATGATATTTCTTGCATAGCATTTTCTATGCCAGTGCTACTTTCTGCCAATAGGACTGTATCATCTGCATAGAGACTAAGTTTATGCTTTTGATTATTTATGTGTAAACTTTTGTAAGTATTAGGAGCTCTGAGTTTGATTGCTGTAATGTTCACAGCACACTCCTCTTCCAAGTTCAAATCATTTTGTGCTATATCCCGAGTTCATTACCACCACATTGGCATCCTTGTACAATGTGTCAATCCAAGAGCAAAATTTTGACCCAATATTGAAATTCTTCAATGCATCATGATGTCTCGGTCAAGGGAATCAAATGCTTTTTCTATGTCTAAAGATACTAAATATCCTGAACTTTCACATAGATTTTCGTCACAGTATTCAATAATATCAAGGAGATACAGTATACCTTCAGCAATGTATCAATCAGGCACAAAAATAACAATTTTCTATTGAAAAATTGACAATTTCGGCAATTTTTAGTTTTAAAATGGAAATTTTCGGGTTAAAAATTGAAATTTTTAATGATCTTTGTTCACAATATCTTTTATACGTGGTTTTAAGCAATTTGCTAGAGCTTTGGCTAAAATTTTGTAATCAACATTTAAAAGAGAGATAGTTCTCCAAGTTGGTAACAATGTTGTATTTTTGTCTGATTTGGGAATCAATGTGATAATACTTCACTTATGAGAATCAGTCAGTTATCTAGTTTCCAGGAAATATTTGAAGGAAGAAATGGGTGGATTTTTTACCAAATACAAGAAAGACATAAAAATTCACTATAAAACCATCATCACCAGGACTTTTATTATTTTTCATTTTATCTATACTTTTCTTAAATTCGTTCTTTGCTATATCATCATCAAGTATCTGTTGCTGTAGTGAGCTCAATTTAGGGTGAGCTAGCTTGTTGATGTTGTTTGAGAATTCTGTTATATCATATTCATCAACTAGTTTGTAATTATAGAGATTTGAGTAATATTCATGGATATATTTTAAAATATCTTATGGTTCTTCTATTTCTTCATCATCTTACTTAAGGCAACCTATGGTTTTCCTGCTATAATTATGTTTCTCCATATTCAAGAAATATATGCAAGGCTTCTCTCCCTGTAGCATTGCAAATTTGGTTTCTATCTCTCTCAGAGCTCCCAATTCTGCTTTGATTTCATTATTTTTATTTGCTCCAAGTAGATAACCCACATCCATTTGTTCCTCAATTGCTTGAAGATTTGTCCCTAAACTTTCTTCATAATTTCTTTTCTCTTCTGCTAGTTTTGTAGAAAAATTGATGTTTTGATCTTGAATTTTATGAATTCCCTGGGAAATTTCTGCAGCCCCTTCAATTATTTTTGTTATTATTTTCCTATAAGTTTCACTTTCAAGCAGAGTATTGTTTAAGATCCAGTTTCACGGGCCTCTCTTTCTGTATAATTTTCTGCATAACTGTAGTGCTACACTATTATGATTACTAGGTAATCTATTGAATATTTAACACTTGTCACATCCATTAACTAACATTTTAGAAACAAAGAATAATCTAATAGGCATTTTACTCTTTTACTGCACCGAGTGAAATGTTTTTGATTAAGACAAGAGTTCATTGTCTTCTATTATTGCCCTTACAATTGCAATAAAATATGCAACACCTTTATTAGAATAGCACAATATAACACACAATAATACAATGGTGAGTCACATTTCAGTGGTGTACCTACTACCTTCTTCAGGCTATGACAATGAGAATAACTTTAACAAATTCTTGCTTGCAATGGGGTTTGGTTGCTGAACTTTGAGGTTGTCAGTCGAGAGCTGTAACCACTGGGCCATTGGGGCCAATATTCACCTAGTTAGATATTCTATTTAAGCTCGTGGGCCATTGTGTCCCTTGAGGAACTTTCTCAAGAAGGTTCTATTCCATGTGTAGCCTATTTCAATGCTTTTTGTTCTTACATTGCTGGAACCTGCTACTTCCATTTCCATTGTATCCCTAATTTTTCTCTCGAATATGTTACTTTCATGGGCTAATATACTGGTGTTATCAAAGCTTGGCCTACACCCACACTTAAGACAATGTTCTGCCACTCTATTTCTTTCTTCATCCAGGTTCTTTAATGCATTTCTATGTTCTGAGACTATAGTTTTGAGTGCTGTACCTGTTTCTCCTATGTAGACTTTTTGACATGGTTCACTGGGGATGGAATATACTACTCCTTGACTTTTCTGCTTGTCTCTTGTTGGGACTACCTTGCTCAGATGTTTCCTCAGGACATCCCTAGATGTTGCAACTAGTCTGATCTTATACCATTTTCGTATTCTCTTGACTTTCTGTGTCACAATCCCTACAACAACTGTAACTTTGTCCTTTTGAAGTACCAGGGCTCTACGGCCAAAGATGATCAGATCCTCTCCTATCTGCTCTTGGGCCTTGTAGAGTCTTAAAATATGCCAATTTACCAGCATCATATTTTTCTCAACTAAATCAGTATGATCATTGTTACTTTGACAACTAAATAATTTTGTTGTAAACTATTGTTTTCTATTATTTTTTAAATTATTGGAATATACAAATCCAACCCCTTACCCATAACATCACAGACTGCATTGTACAAGTGCTACAAATGAAATATTGCTTCATAATCAAAAATCAAAGTAGATTTATAGCCAGTTTTTATTGAAATGCTTCTAGATAATAAAAGCGGAAAGCAGTAGTATTTCACATTTTCACAATTTTTTGATCAAGAATATACCACACAGGACTGAAAATTTATGAGCATATTGACCTAACTTCAAACAATTTTTGGAGTGAAAATTTTTACAATAAGAGCTCTATGTAAATGATTTGGACAACACTACTCATTTGTGTCCCTTTTTTATTTGGAAGAATTTTTAAAGATAAAGACATGTTTGATATGGCTACACAATTCAAAAAAAGTGCCTATACATAAACAAGAAGAAATCATACTTCGACCATTCCATGAGTTCTTGATAACCAAAAGAAAGGTTTTCCAAGATCCAAGCAGCCATTTCTTCCATCTATGTTAGTCAAATATGAGAAACTATGCACTTGGTCAGTGCTTTGTAAAGTTAATGTTACTCTTTTAGAATCAAGTATGCTTTTTTCAGAAAAATCATTAAACTGCAGCAGATTTTTCATTCTTATGATTAATTTTTCTTTTCTTCTCTCGTTTTTCTTCATAATCTTTGTGGTCAATGCTGGGGAATAGAATCTGCTCGAGTCAGCAACAGACATGCACAGCAAGAATTTTCCAGGGGGAGGGTCTTTGGACCTTTTATCCAGGGGTAGGGAAGTTGGTGAGCAAAAGAACAAAAAAAAGTTCTGAATGCTTGTTTTTCATACAAAATATGCACAAAAAAACTGTCTTGAAAAAAGTTCAGGGGGGTGTTTACAATTTTTTGGACCATGAGGGGGGCTAATGTCTCAGGTATTAGAGTTTAGCCCCCTATGTGCATGTATGATCAGCAAGAATCTTCTGGGGTCAAGACTCCCCCAAACCCTCAATGTGCATGTATGATCGTTTGCTGCGAAGGCACTCATCTTTATGTGATTGCGTGCATGGTATCCAAACTCCTTTTTGAGGTGAATAAGTAAGCTTTACTGGTAGCAGTGCCCTCAATTATGAGCTGATGCATATTATCGACAATTGTCTTTATTCAACCATCTTCTTTGTGGTGTGACAGGCGCAGCGGATCAAAGTGAGGTTGCAAGTTGTCATAATAATAATCCGGCAGGTAGTTCGAGAATCCAAAGGGGTGTGCCATAGGGGGCTGGTGCCGAATTGGAGCTGTATGAGGAATTTCATCTTGGCTGGGAGCAGTAAGTGAAAATTCATTGTTGTAGAGGGTGTCCATTGAGGGCCCTTTCGGTTTGACTGCGGGCTGAGGGCCGCTGTAGGCTAGAGCCGGCTTGGTTTCTGTAAAAGTGCTGTTGGTGATACAAATATCAGGCCGCTCTTTGCAATGAAACCGTGAATTCGCCAGCAGTGGCTTGGGCATCAGTGGGTTGTTGCGTGATACAGCTTCGATCATGGAAATGAAAAAACGGTTGTTGTATCTGTTCAGTGAAGGCTGCAAATTGTGCATTTGTGACTTGGGCCTGTTCCTTGATTTTGTGTTGCACCTGTAGCTGCTGAGCTTGCAATTGATCCGAAATGGCGCCCATAATTTGGTCAATGGTTTGCAAAGTCGGAACAGTGTTCGTAATTCTTGCGGTCGTGGTATTCAATTGTTTGAGGGTGCTGCACGCTTCTAATCGAAAATTTTGGATTTCATTTGCATTGCCGATGGTGATACTACTGCGGTGACCGCATGTGGTGGTTAGGGTGGTGGCTTAGTCTAGCCACAGGTCAAGATTGACAAATGAGCCTGTGGAACTAGTGTGGTCTATATTTGGGTGGGTTGCCGCATTTATAGCAGTTTGTGGCAGTGGTAATTGTGGTGTGGCCGATGCACGAGTGTTGCTGGGAAGGGCAGGGTTTGAAACCTGTCCAGAAGCTGGTGGTACAGCTGAATTCGTCAGCAGCGCCATTATAGAAGTCTGCAGCGCTTGTTGAGCAATTCCTCAATGAGGTGTGGCATTGGTGAAAGTAGGAATGAGTGGATTGAGGGGCAGGAGGCTCACCAAGGACAGCATGGAAAGTTGTGCAATAATTGGCACATTTGGCAGTGGTTGTTGATTGAAATTCAAAATGTAGTGCGCCGCATTAGATGCGACATTGGGCGAACTTGACTGCTAGTCTTGGTGATGTTGATTGGGAGGCTGATGTTTCAAGCGGGGCATATTTGTTAGCAATTTATAGAATCCTTGTTGATATCTGTGGTGGCAAGAGGGGCATGGTCGATTTTCCAGACATGAAAGCAGAGGTCGGATACAGCGCAATGGCATGGAAATGAGGCATGCAAACCAAGCAACTCACCAATGTTGTATTTGTAAAATTTTTGTTGAGGCTTAGATGCTGATGGGAAGACAGGAGTTTGTCCAGGAATCGTCCTTAATGCACATGTTTCCAACACCCATGCTTATCCAAAAACTTGAACTACTTAAGTACCTAAACCCCACAGTAAAATAATCCAAATTAGAAAACCTTCAGTTTCCTAATGTGAATTCCCAATGCTTAAACCGAAAATAGAAGGAGAGATTCCTCCTAATGATTTTATCTGACGAAAAACAACTTATGTGTGACATGGGCAGAGTTAATATGCAATTTGTCCCATGTGCTAAGAAATACGAAGTCATGGGGACCCTGACTAATAACAAAATATAATGAGAACAAGAATGAAAAGGAACGCACCACATGCGTGCCAAATCCGGACTACAGTAAGACGCTCTTTGATGATCTGCTTCACCCCAACCAACTCCTACTTGTGCGCGTCAACCGACAACCTTATAAAAAAATCTTAAAATCGGCGGAAACACACTACAACAGTCACATGCGATGCTCGCGGCCTGCTTGCTTAGAATATGTCATCTTCAAAGTGGCCGAACCACTCAGTTATGATTGGTTTATTTTTTCTTTTTACTGTAGCCTGATGTGGGAAGGGCGAAGTGACATTCCATGCTGTAAAATTTTTCACTTGAAAAATTATTAAAAGTTACAGTCTGTTTTTCCAGAAATGCTTTTAAATAGTAAAAGTAGAAAGCAAGTAGTATTTCAGATTTTCACAATCTTCCGAGGAAAAATAAATCATATCGGACTAGAAATTTGCAAGCTTACTCACCTGACCTCTAACAATTTTTCAAGTGACAAATTTTGCACTAAGACCTCCATGTAAATGATTTTGATGGCAAGACTGATTTTTGTCACTTTTCTATCTGGAAGCATTTGACACGTAAATGGGTAAACGCATTGCCATCGTAACCATCGCCAAACACTGTTCGAAAAATAATGCTCGACCCGGATTCGAACCCAGGTCTCTGTGACTATAGTGCAGCGTTCTTCCGATTGAACTACCGAGCCAGTGTTGCAATGGGCCCGTCCCAACACCGCCACCGTCCCAACACCGCCACCATCCCAACTCCGCAACCGTCCCAACTCCGCCACTATCGTGTCCCAACACCGCCACTGTCCCAACTCCGCCACCGTCCCAACTCCGCCATTGTCCCAACACCGCCACTGTCCCAACTCCGCCACCGTCCCAACTCCGCCACTGTCCCAACTCCGCCACTTTCCTGTCCTAACTTTCGCAATCTTTCAAAAAGTTTATTTTTTGTAACGCGTATGAATGTGCTTATCAGATCTATGAATGAACAATATTTTAAGATATAAGTGATAATTTTTCCGTGTCAATGTATCATATTTATTCATCAATTCCGAATGCAAATTTCAACTTTAACCCAATAGATGCACTAAATGACCCAAATAATCTGTTATTCTGGCCATCAAATCGTTCCCGTTCTACTCTTTAATTCCTGATTCATAAAATTTTCAATAGGACTAAAGTCACCCATGATTTGATTACACAAATTCGAATCAATTGACAACAAGAAATGAAAACAGATCCGTATGTTTGTATTTTAATGTGCAAAGCACACAGTTATTTTGGTAATATGCTAATGAAGTAAATTCCGGTCTCAGGCTCGTTGTTCTATTTTTGGTTATTTCGGTAAAATCGTTTGTATAGTTAAGTACGACTATACAAACGAAGATTATATAAATATACCATGTATTTATTGCTTTAATGATAATATCAGTTTTTGCCATCCTATGAATTAGTAATGTCATGTTGTTAAGTAAAAAAAACTTTGTTACAAAAAACAAACTTTTTGAAAGATTGCGAAAGTTAGGAAAAGAAAGTGGCAGAGTTGGGACAGTGGCGGAGTTGGGACGGTGGCGGAGTTGGGACGGTGGCGGTGTTGGGACAGTGGCGGAGTTGGGACGGTGGCAGTGTTGGGACACGATAGTGGCGGAGTTGGGACGGTGGCGGAGATGGGACGGTGGCGGTGTTGGGACGGTGGCGGAGTTGGGGCACGATCGTTGCAATAGTTACGAAGGGGTGATGTACGGCCGTGCGACAGGTGACACATTTTATAAAAAACGGACTGTAGGTCAGTAACTCATAAATTTGTAGTCCTATGTGATGCATTGTTTATCAGCAAATCGTGAAAATTTGAAATACTACTGCTTTCCGCTTCCGTTATTGAGAAGCATTTCAAGAAAAACAGACTATGCATCTACTTGAATTTCTGATTATCAGGCGATATTTCGTTTGTAACATTTGTAAAATGAACTGAAGAAAAAATGATGCGATGGAAAAGAAGCAATTTTTAAAAATCGATAATCAAGATACGTAAAGCTTATCTCATTGATGTCGTTTACTGTAGTATTGATATACTCATGTACACACGGGGTATAATCATGTTTAATCCCATACTTTGTTCGCAAGTTTCAAGGTTTTTCATTGCATATGGTAATTTACTGTACATATCTGTGGGTTCCGTTTCGTCAGGCGGGTATACAGACGGTAATCTGTATAAGCAAGTGACTATACAGACTGTGTTTTGCTTGCGGATATGTACAGTAAACTGCGATATGCAATGTACAAACTTTAAAGCCTGCAGACAAACTATGAAATTGACACGACCAAGTCGCGTGAGTTCATGGGTATATTAACACTACAGTAAATGATATTCATAAGATAAGTAATACGTATCTTGATTATCACAATTCAAAAATTACAATTTTCCCATCGCATCATTTTTTCTTCATCTGATTGTACGGAGATGTTACAAAAGAAATATCGCTTGATGATCAAAGTAGATGTATAGCCTGCTTTTCTTGAAATGCTTCTAAATAATGAAAGTGGATTGCTGTAGTATCTCAGATTTCTGATAAACAATATATCATACAGGGCTGGAAATTTATTGAGCATACTGACCAAACCTTCAACAATTATTATTCGAGTGAAAATTTTTACAATAACAGCTCAATGTAAACGGACAACAGTACTGACTTGTGCCGCTTTTAATTTGGAAAAATTGTTAAAGATGAAGGCGGTTTGATACGGCTATACAATTTGAAAACAATGCCTACATTACATCAGCAAGAAATCATATTTCGACCATTCGACGAGTTCTTGATAACCAAAAGAATGGTTTTCTAACATCCAAGCAGCAATTTCCTCTATCTGAAGTCAAATATGAGGAACTATGCGCTTGGTCAGCGCTTCTCTAAGTTAATGTTACTCTTATGGAACCAAGTACGCTTTGTTCAGAAAAATCGTTGAACTGCAGCATAATTTTCATCCTTATGACGTTTTTTTCTTTCTTCTCTCATTTCCCTCCATAATCTTCTTGGTCAATGCTGGGGAATAGAATCGGATGGGGTCAGCAAGAATCTGCAGAGGTCAAAACTCCCCCTAAAATCCCAATGTGCACGTATGGTCATTTCACTCAGAATTTTCAGTGTGTACATCATTGATTGCTATTCGAAAAATAGATTCAGTTGCCGACGTCGACCTTGATCATTGAATGCTGATTATCGATTTTCAAATAAATTTTATTTTGCATTGTTAACCAAACCAGTTTTAACGTCCAGTGTAAAGGAACATACTAAAACTTTTTTTGCAATAAACTGAACAACAAATTTGTTGAACTGTCAAAGTATATGCATATTTTGTAACTAATTTATTAGAAAATGGCCCAATGGAACAGTAGTAAAAGGAAAATGTACTAGAAAAAGGAGTGGACTGGAGTTTTGCGAACTTGAGCTAAAGTTTGAAAACCCAATTTTGTAATACTGGATTTTTATTCTTTCGCTCATTACAAAATTTCTTCATGTCCGTCAAAAAGTATATTCGGCAGCTTCGTGCATTTTGTCCTCCCCATAGCAATGTATCAGCCAGAGTAAAATTTTTCTGGTTGAAAAGGCAAGCTAATGATTGACTTCACTCAAATGTGGAGACATACTTTTCTAACTAGTCCGCCACTTTTTTCAGGGGAGTGAACTATAACTATAACTATAACTATAACTATAACTATATATATAGTTCACCACTTTTTGGGCGTCAACGATGCATGAAAACTTTCATAGAAGTACATTCAGATTTTAAATTTGGTCATCTTCACATCGATGAAACAATAAAAAAAACTTCAAATTCTCACTTTCGGTAAAAGTGTAAGATGTGTAAACTGCGTAGTAAAAGACGTTGTAAACAGAATGTGAAAGGTCCATATCTGTTGAATTCCCCATGATCTAGTAACCTTAACCCAAAAAATCAAAAAATACCTTTGTTTATACAAAGGATGATTTTTTATGTGAAGTGACTTTGTCACATTAAACGAAGTGGAGCCATGTCACATTAAACGAAGGTGGTGGGTGATCAGTCACATTGACGGGCAAACCCGTACCATATCCCATAGGAAACATGGCCATGACACGGTAGGTGACATGCTGTGACCCCGTGGGGTGGCTCCAGTATTGGTCTTCGTTTCGGGAACCCAACCCAGCTGGTACTACCACAGGTAAACCTATGGTGTACCTCGGCCTTGTCCTGGGGTTAATGCTGTAGAATAATGGACAACGCGGCCGGGTCGGGGGTGCCAATCCCTAGTCCTCATTCACCAGAATGGGGGACGGTGCCATTCGAAGAATGGCTTACTGTAGGGGACCCGATTGTTAACCTAAATCCCCTCTATAGGCCCTGACCTTAAGGGTCTGAGGGCTGTTCTTAACTGAGGGTACTTCCGAGGGAAAACTGGCTTAGGGGAGACTCCCACAAATATACCCTCACTAACAATAACCCCTGAGAAGACTTACGACACCTCTTCTCAAATTACTCGACGCTGGGCGACGAGTGCGGGGTCAAATGCGGGGTCCTACGGATGGCGATGTGGGAACGAACTCGGAGCAATTCGGCGTGGGGATTCGGCGGCTGCTAACGGCAGGCGGCGATAACGAATGTTTCCTCGGCGAGGGGCGACGGGTCTCTACAACTAACGGCGACGGGGACGGGTTCCTACGGTCGGGTTACTGTAGGCGATGTGTGTATGTGTAGGCCGGGGTCCGAATATGGTAATTTGTTCGATGTGTGACGGCAACGCAGTTGACAACAAATAAAAATATAATAAAAATATCGACGGCGGACGCGACGTGAAGCTAAACGCCGAAAAACCAGTTAGGCCCAATAATGAGTGACAAAAAGACAAAACATGCCCTTTTAAAGGGCTCCATAAACTACAGTATGCCTTGGGCGGAGTTAACACTCCGCCAAGCTAACTTCTGCAGTCACATAGACATTTTCCAGTTCACAACATTAAAAATTGGGGCGAGTTTTCACTCTCCATGCTTAACATAGAAACGTCACTAGTAAGAATTTCAACTAGTTGTTTCACGTTGTGAAACGTCGCTAGTTTTTGCTGATAAGAAGTGCAAGTTGTGCTCTAATTACAGCAATGAGCTCGGAGAGCTTATCTCTAACGGAAATTCTTGACTAGCAGGCACATACCGTAGTCTACGTGTGTGATTGAAAATAAATCGAAACGGAAATAAATGTGCGCAAAAGCAACAGAAATAAACATAAAAAGTACACACATAAATTGCATGTAGAAAAAGTATAAAAAACGAAACGCAAAATTGATGTAAATTACTGTAACACAAAGCATAACGAAAAACAATGAAAAATTGTGATGTGAATCACGTGGCGTTCGACGAAATCCGTCGGCACGTGACAACTTCGTCCATTGAACTCCCCGTGGTCAGAAAACCCTTCCGCCGAAAATTGGCGTAAATACGCTTGTTTACACCCGGGATACTCTTTTGTGTAAAATGACCTCATCTATTGAATTCCCCGCGATCGAAAACTCCTTCCACCAAAAAATCACAAAAATAGGCTTGTTTAACTGAATTTCGTTTGTCACATCTGCACGATGAGGTGAAGAAAAAATACTGCAATTTGAAAAATGTTATTTTTGGAACCTGATGATCAAGTTGAGTAATATTTATTTTATGAAAATCGTTACTCTAGTTTCAATATAGCTATGTACACGGACGATACAAGTAAGTCAACTTTATATCTTGTCGACAGGTTTTAATGTTTGTCAACTGTATGTCAGAGTTTACTGTATATACACGCACATGTTCATCAGCAAAACAGTCTGTGGAGCCCCATCAGTTTTTTTTGTGTGCCAAAACAGGGTTTTTGGCACAAAAAAATTTGGAATGGCACAAAAAATTTTCAGCGTTTGTGCCATTTGGCACAAAATTTTTGGCTGATCAAACATTAAATTTCCTTGATTTTTAGACGTTTCAAGGACTGAAAATGCAAAAATTTTTCGGCGCTCCGCGCCGAATCAATGAATATAATAATATTTCCTATTCGTAATATTTGACCCGAACGCGAACGATTTTTCCTCGAACAGTCTATCAGTATTGTTGTAGCAAACTTCATACGCTGTCAATGACTGATGAATGGAAAGAAATTCTGAATATTCTCCGTTCATTCAGTCAGATTCGGATTTAAAACTGAAATTCTTACTTTCTGTGTTTGATTAATTCAAACAGAAAAATCGATATCATTGGTGCAATGTTTGGACCGAAAATTCACACAATTTTACACGTTATTTCCTCAAGTCTTTGCATTGTTGTTAAATACTGTAGGTATAGATATCCGTAGTCGAAGATTGAATCAATTTGATCATCAATTCTAGAGCCCTAATTTTCTCGGCATTTCATTTCTTTTTGAGTCGCCGTGAACTATTTTCTTGCACAGTTTTTTCTTATCTCACTGACAGGAATAGGATTAGCTGAAAAATAGGTTAGGCTGGGCACGATTTTTACAAAAAATTAATGCGGTTAAACTTAGCCTTAATTTATGTCACAGACTTGGGCGTACTTATATCCCAAAACTTGAGTTTTAGAGATCACATAGCATCAATTACCAAGAAAGCCTTTAGCTTAAGTTCTTTGATAATTAGAACCTTTACTTCCCATCCCATGATACTTCTAACCTTGTACGCGCGTTTACTGTTTATGTTAGACCCCTGCTAGAATATTGTTCAACTGTTTGGAACCCTTACTATGCCTCTGACATAAATCTCATTGAAAAAGTTCAGAGAAGATTCACAAAGAGAATATGTGGTTTTGGGTCTATCCTTCTATATGATGAGCGTTTAACTAAGCTATGCCTTGATAGCTTAGAAATACGCCGACTACGTGCCGCCTTATGCATGATGTTTCAAATTATTAAAGGCCAATCCTGTATGCAAAAATCGGACTTCTTTATTAGCAGTAATTTCGAGTCCACCCGTCGTAAAAATGACTACAAACTCAAAACAGGTAAAGCTAAAACAAATATTAGATTATATGATTTTTCCAACAGGTACATTAATATTTGGAATGAACTTTCAGCTGAAGTTCTTAGTTCTTCCAATTCACACACATTCAAAACGAAAATCTCTAAGATTGATTTTTCTGATTATCTCGGGGGAGCGCGTTAGCCTGTTACAAATATGTAACCTGCGCTTCCTATTACCGTCATTAACTTGTTTACTATAGCACATATTTTCGCTGCGATATTGTATTTGTCGTTTTGAAGTAGCCGTGGATTGAGTTTTCGAAACTTTTCTTCGTTTTCTTATTTCATTTTAATTGTTTGTTCTCGCATTTTAACCTTTTTTTTCTTTTCTTGTGTTATATTTCGCCTGACAGGTAATAAATCTTCTTCATTCATTCATTCATATGTTTTTACCAAACTTTTGGCTAAAAATCTTTCCACAGATTTCAATATGTTTCTAGTATAGAGCTTCACAGGACAAGGATTTCGTACCCGGGTACCCGTTTATTCATTACTACCCGGGTACCCGAATTACTTAGGTATACCCGGGTCATACCTGTACTTGGGGGGGACCCCCCCAACTCGGCCAACCCTGTACCCAAATTTATTTCCCCCCCCCAACTCCCCCCCCCCCCAGTTTGGAAGAAATAAAAAAATTTTCAAAAAAGTGTATGTTTTTTGGCCTTTTTTGGGAAAAATTTCGACTTTTTCCTAGCCCCCCCCCCCAAAATTTCGGATTTACCCCCCCCCCCAACTGGTCGGAGGTCTTACAGGTATGACCCAGGTTTACCCCGGTACATGTTAAAATGAGTTGTAATGTTAATGTACATATATAATATTAGACAGATACAATGTGAAAATAGAATGATGCATTACACACACTTTGTAGTCCCTACTACATAATATTTTTCAACACTTGTGTTGAAACACTGGTTGTGTTCTTGTATACAATAGGCTGCATAGGTAGGTATATTGCGAATATAATGCTAGAGATCAAACATGTAATTGGGGGGGGAAGTGCATACCTGTACTTGGGTGGGGTTGGGGGGGACCCCCCCCCCACCCCAACTTGGCCAACCCAGTACCCTAAATCATTTACCCCCCAACCCCCCCCCCCCAGTTGGGAAAAAATTAAAAAAATTTGCCAAAAAGTGTATGTTTTTTGGGAAAAATTTCGACTTTTTCCTACCCCTCCCCCAAAAATTTTGGATTTACCCCCCCCCCCCCAACTGGTCGGAGGTCTTACAGGTAAGTGGGAACCCCCCTCCAGGAATCGTCGACCATATGGCTAGCCATTGTGCGACCATCCCCCCCAGGATAATCCAATCCAATGGCTAGCCATATAGTAGCCGTAGGGACCCCATACATTTGGTTGGAAAAATGTCAATTTTTTGACGAAAAACGTCAATTTTTGAACGAAAAATGACAGAAAATTTGAATTTTCTGGGCGCTTCGCGCCATAGATACATTTTTTCGGTCTTTTTAGGGAAATATTACTATTTTTTGAACTATTTTTCGGACTTTTTCGTGAAAAAATCAAATTTTTTTACCTTGAGAGACCCCTCCCCACCAAAATTTTGGGAATTACTGACCCCCAGCCCCGAAAAAGTCGCCCAACCCCCCCTCCCCCTTCCCCAGACCTCGGGGCTCTGTTACATGTATGCTAGAGATGATGATTGATATACACATCATCGACGCACCTACGCTGCAAAATACTACACATCACATTTTGATAGCTCAATATTATTGACACAAAGCAAAATTTGCGTACCTCCAGGGTTTTTTCTGACCTACGAGTCACAAGCCAAGTGGCCTGTTGACCTTAAATTCTCGAAGCCATTCCAAATTTTTGCAAGCCAATTTTATAATATCAGTGTATACCTGAATAAATTCCAATGCTAGGTTATTTTTTAAAGAAATGTATATATTGAGCATCACGGCCATGGATCAAAAAAGAGATGTCATTCAACATTTATTCAATAACATTTTAAAGCCGTTAATTCATTAAAATTCAGGAAACATCTGAAATTTTTGAGTTTGATCGAAGTCTAATCTACAAGCATTGTGGAAAAAATTTTCCAGCAAACTATCCAAGAACATAATACATGAGAAATGGACGATTAAGTCGTCTATGATGACAAGTGAGAGCCCAAAAAAGCTGTTAATTTTTCCTGCCTGAAACGCCGGAAAATTTTTCTGGGTATTGACATTCTGCAATACTGGAAAAACAATTTTCCAACCACTTATTTGAAGAATTAGGTCAAATTTTCTGTTTAAAGGTCGTAATTTCTGGAATTTCATGTTTGAAAAATTTTAAAACCATTAATTTATTCACACACTCAAATGAACTTGGCCAAAAAGATATGAGCAAGAAGAGTAGAAATTCCCGAAAACTACTTCCATGAAGGTTTTGGATTGATTTTAGGTTAAGAAAGGAATTATCGCTTCAAAAAGTTTACAGACTTGACATATTGATCTTTCTCAAGAAGTGTGTCAAGGGAAAAATGTGAATCTTCATTAAATATCGAGATGAAATATTGAAGGCTACCAATTAAAACATGAGATAATACATTTAAGATGATTAAAACTATTAAAGATTAAATGATAAATGAAGGTAGACGTGTTAGAAGCAGCGCCTGAGCTAGGAAATAAATAATAATGCTTATTTAATTGTGAGATTATGACCTTCTAAAATGCACCAAAATGCATCTTTTCTGTATCCGATATGATCAACCACATGACTCAAAAAATTCTGACAAGCCATTTTGGCTTGTTGGACTAAAATTCTACAAGCCATTTTGTCAGTCCAACAAGCCATGGCTTGTAAAAGGCTAGAAAAAAACTATGCATACCTCTACTCTCAAGTCTACATATTATACGTGATACAAAACGGGTACCCGGGTACGCGGGTAATGGTTTTCATTTTCTACCCGGGTAATTTGGGTACCCATTGTGAAGCTTTATTCTAGCAGAAAATTTTTTTTGTGCTATTGGCACAAATATTTGGCCTCTTGTGCCAATTGGCACAAATGTCCGTGCACAAAAAAAACGCTGGTATAGCCACAGCCTTTAGTCAAAGAGACTTAAGCTCCAGCTGAGCTGTAGCTTAACTTTATAGTTATAACATTTCTGTTGAGCCGTAGCTCAGCTGCAGCTTAATTCATTCAGAGAAAACATATTGGGAAAGTTAATCTGCAGCTGAGCTGTAGCCAAGGTTGGCGGCACCGTTTTTTCCTCAAATGGGGTCTTTTGAGGAAAAAATTTCGAAATGAGGAAAAAAATTTTGGGTATGCTTCTCATTCTGGAAAAAATTTTGGGGAATTCAAAACCGAAAAGGTGTGTTTTGGTGGACTTAAGAGGGTCAAAATCTCAAAATTTTCCGGCGCTTTGCGCCAGTCATGATTATAATCTTGACTATTTTGAATCAGGCGCTGCCGTTAGCATATCAAATTCGACCTACTAATTAATGCCCAACAGTTTCTATCAATCAAGTTGGCTCGTTTCATTTTCTAATCATTAACAGTCAATTATGTCGCCCAAAATTGAGATTTTTCATCAATTCTCCCAATTTTTTCTCTCTATGCTTGGAATTTTTAAACGTCTGCAACCTGAAATTTTGGGTCTATTAGAGATGGAAATTCAAGACATCATTCTAGACTGCGATTTTAGAAGTCTGTTTATGAATATCTGTTGGAGAGATTTATTTTCCAGTGTTTTAGAATATAAAAACCCAAAAATTTTTTCGGCGCTACGCGCTGGAATTTTAAGTAACTAGCACTTATTGGTTCAATTTTAATTTATTTCTCAATGTTGTGAAATTTCATATTTCAGCCTTTTAAAAAGTGAAAATCAAAAAAATTTTCAGGCGCTCTGCGCCAGACCGAGAACTAAATAAAATTAGATGATTCTAATGAGAGCCATTGAAATGTTAATAGTGGATAAATTCCTGAAAACTCTATCGTTATTCGTTAACATG
This sequence comes from Romanomermis culicivorax, assembly GCA_963922205.1. Classification (NCBI taxonomy): domain Eukaryota; kingdom Metazoa; phylum Nematoda; class Enoplea; order Mermithida; family Mermithidae; genus Romanomermis; species Romanomermis culicivorax. The sequence continues at coordinate 1,630,815 of CAWUHX010000026.1, read as the reverse complement.
CTTCACCCGCTTCTGTGAACACCAATATATTCTTCATGAGCTCATTTCGACTAATATAACTAGAATTTTCTCAATTTTTTTCCTCATCTTTGTAAGATTCTGACATCAAATACAACAAAATGCTTGGGTATGCTAAAAGAATCCGTAGCCACATTATAAACGTTTTTAAAAATGAGGAAAAACATTTTGGGTCGGGTTCTCATGTGGAAAAAATCTTCAAGGAAAAAAAAGAGTGGTTGGCGGGCATTGGGTTTTTGGGTTCATGGGTTTTTTAGGGTTTTTTTGGTTGAGAAATTCCACATTTCTGGGTTTTTGAGTTTTTTAAGAAAAAAAAATCTTTTTTTTTTCCATTTGTTCTCGGGAATACAAGTTTCTTCCTGATTTAACAATCAAAATTGGGAGTTGAGACCAGGGGTTTTTTTGCACAGGCCAGGTTGCAATGTGCAACTTGGGGAAAAATTTTGGTTGCACAGATAAATTTTTAGTTGCTCACTCTAAAATCGATAAATTAGATTTGCTTAAATTTATCGGAAAAATCATCACAAACTAGTTTTCTTGACATTTCATTCGATCCGCGTCAGTTTTAGGCATTTAAAACTCAATTTTTTGAGTTTTGGAGACCAAATGAGAAAGTTAATATGACTAGACTAGAGTAATTAGTTCGGCGCGTAGCGCCGAAAATTTTTTCAGGATTTCAATTTTCCGAAACGCTGGAAAATGAATCTTTTCACCTTTTATTTCCCAGACAGAAGGTTTGATTTCTCGGTGAATTTAATGAATTTTCAGTGGGACAAACTGAAATCCGAAAACTAGGCAAGCAGCTTTCAACCGCCAAAAATTTCTAGCATTGTCTTGCACTCAAAATGTTTTAATCACATAAAAGTCCAAATTCTAATTTTTTGTGAAGATCACAAAAAATTTTGGGAAAGTTATCGAGAAAAATGTTGGTTTTCATCAACTTCGTCAAAAAACAATACAGGATCAAACATTTAACCAGATGATAATTAGAACCTTTAAGCACTAACTAGAATGACCTTTTCTAACCGCGCACTAGAATAATATAGAAAATTTATAAATGAATTGAAACTCGGCATGAAGCGCCAGAAAATTTTCACTTTTTCCCATTTTAGAACGCATAAAAATGCATCTCTGAACAGGAAACCCTATTAATCAAAAGAGCAGTCAGGCCTCAAGTTGTGCTGTGCAACTTGGCAGAAAAAATTTGGTTGCACAGCCCGAAATTTGGTTGCTGTGTGCAAAACAAACCCTGGTTGGGACATTAGTAACTGCAGTGCAGTCTTCCGAAACTGACATGTCAACAGAGTTGAGATCACACAACAAACAAATCAAATGCTATCGTGAATTTTCAATTCAGGAGACTTTTTAGCTTTATTCCATTCAGTTCCTGTGACTGATCTGTGTTCTGTTGAGTTGACTTATTCTAATTGAAAAGCTAAAGATTCATATTCAATAGATTTAGCTTATGTTCGAATTGTCTTTTGGCTGAAGTTGATTTGATTCAGTAGTTTATCTGAATATTAGGCAGATTTTATTGCTCATGAGTCATGAGCACTTATGAGCAGCGCTAGTGAGCAATACATAGCATTACCTGTGACATACCTTTAAGACCTCTGACCAGTTGGGGGGGGTAGGGAAAAGTCGAAATTTTTCCCAAAAAACATACACTTTTTTGCAAATTTTATTAAGTTTTTACAAACAGGGGGGTTGGCTGAATTTGGGTACATGGTTGGCCAAGTTGGGGGGGTCCCCCCCCAACACCCCCAAGTACAGGTATGACCTGTGACCACTGTTTTTTTCCCCAGGCCTCTTCCCCAAATAGGGAAAGTGGTCAAAGTTTTTTCTCCCATTTTCCTGAAGTCATTTTTTTTCGCTTAAAAATGCTCACAGATGCTTTATTTGGGTGTTGTTGAGCTTTTTCAAGCCTTCTGGTGTTTGCAGACCCGTTAACTCATTAAAATTGAGGAAAAAATTGAAATTTTTGAGTTTGAAATTTAATCTACAAGCATTGGGACAAACTTTCAAGCAAACTATCCAAAAGCATAATGACTTTGAATTACATGAGAAATCGATGGTCAAGTCATATATGATGATGATGATGATGATGATGATGATGTTTACTAGTTGAAGACAAAAGAAAGCAGATATAAAAAATCCATAGAGTATTATGGTAAAACACTAAAAACAATTTTAAGACGGAACAAATGTAAAAAGAAAATACACAAGGATAGCGAGAAAAAAAAATCCAGAAATTAGACAAGGTTAAAAAAAGGAAATAAAACAGAATGAAAGTTTCAGCGTAAAGTAAGTTCGAAATGAACATACTACTATAAAGACAAGTTCATTTAGTATAATAAGCGCAGGTTACAAAGTGTAACGAACTAACGCGCTCCCCCATGGAATTTGGAAAAATCGATTTTCATAATTTTGTTCTTAAAACATTACAGACTGGAAGAATTGATAGCATTTGAAGAAAGGTTATTCCATATATTGATATACCTATTACAAAAATCATATAATCTCAAATTGGATTTAGCTTTGCCAGTAATGAGCTTAAATCATGTTGGCGATGAGTGTTGTCATTAGAGTTTAGCATTAAGAAATCATTTTTGTCAAGTGTGATCTCTGATGATTTTATACATTAAAGAGAGAGCAGCTATTAATCTGTATGTTTCAAGTGATTCTTGAAAAAGGGCTTTTAGAGGTTCTTCATAAGAAAGGCTAGAGTTTTTAGCAAATAATCTCTTGGTAAACTTCTGTTGTACATTTTTGATCAGCAGAATTTCATTCATGTGAAAAGGATTCCACACAGTGGAGCAGTACTCAAGGATAGGTCTGACATATCATACACATACCTGTACTTGGGGGGGTTGGGGGGGACCCCCCCAACTCGGCCAACCCTATACCCAAAATCATTTCCCCCCCAACCCCCTACCCCAGTTTGGAAAAAATTAAAAAAATTTTCAAAAAAGTGTATTTTTTTGGCCTTTTTTGGGAAAAATTTCGACTTTTTCCTACCCCCCCCCCCAAAATTTCGGATTTACCCCTGCCCCCCCCCCCCCATTTGGTTGGAGGTCTTACAGGTATGATCATGCATGCACACGGTCAGGGGTCCCAGGGTATGGAAAATGACCAAAATTGGTCATATAGTAATTTTTTTCCAGAAAACTGGTGTATACTAATTTTTTACTTTAAAAGGAAATTTTATTGCTTTCCTATGAATAATAACTTGACAAAGTTGGTTGGTTGCTGACGTTAATAATGAACTCATGGATCATTTTTCATGTAATCTAATCTTTTCGAATTATATGTGGTAAATAAACTTGTGACGACAGCATAACTGGAATACAAACAATGTTTTTTAAAAATTGGTCCAAACAACACTATCTAAGCTGCTGCACGACTTTTTTCTCTCAAATAATAGGCCAACCCAATTTTAATCCAAAGCTTGGTTGTTTTAACACCAATTATACGGCATAGAAAGTTTGTTATACATTTTTATTTTTGCTCTATTATTTCTAATAATATTGGGGGTATTGTCTTGATGCCACTGTTTTTTTTAGCACGACGTCTTTAGCCAAATGGCTAAAACAACTAAAATTTTTTTAGCCAAAGGCTAAAATTTTTATTTCGCCCAAATGTGATACACTGATTGTTTTTTAAATATTAAACAGGTTATGTAAGGTGTTTTCAAGAGTTATGTTATCACTTCAGGAACAAAACGATTATTTTTGTTTGAAATTTTGAAATGCTAATATAAATATCTGATAACAAGCTAACTTTTTCCAAAAAGCTGTGATAACGGCAAACAAAAAGGCTTCAGAACAAACCGTTGGTCTTATGATGAATGTGTTGGCATCTCTACAGAAAGAAATGAGTATAAATAAAGTGGACTTTATTCATTCGTTGTGTGATATTCACATTGACCACGCCTTGAGTAGCTGCAAAACCGATAGAAATATGTCTGGAGAAGGAGGAGAAAAAAGTTTAAAGCTATCAGGCAAGCATCAATCTTTGTATTCAACCTAAAAAATCATTTCGGCTTTGAACCAGTCCGTAAAAAACAAACAATTTGAAATTTTTAAACGATCCTCGGCTGTTTGTATTCACATTGATGAGTCAACCGATGTCAGTAGTTCTAAGTTACTATTGATTTACCTGAATGTGTGCAATGTTGAGTGTCTGATGGACGGAGAAAAATTTGGAACAGTGATTGAAATAGAAAAGTGTGATGCGTCCTCAATCGCCGAAGGGATCGACAAATGGGTTACAATGGTTAGGATTGATAAAAAAAAATTTTCATGTTCACCTCTGATGGAGCATCTGTTATGACAGGCAAATCTAATGGAGTTTTCTTGTCATTGATACAATATGTTTTCTTGTCATTGATGCAATTTTTTTGAACAAAGAGTACTCAAATTTTTTTTAGCCATTTGTCTAAAACCTCTAAAAATTTTTTAGCCAAACCAAAATTTTTTTAGCCAAAATAGGCCATTTGGCTAAAAAAAACACTGCTTGATCCTGAAAATTTTCTAATAATAATTCCATTATTGTTAATTATATTCAATTATGGAAACCCTGAGACTGTTGTAATCAATGAAATTAACAGTGACGACCCAACAAAACCCGAAAAAAGGGAATTCATTGAATTGATTGCCTATGGAATCCAACCTGGCACAACAAGCACAATCCAGCTGCAAGATTACAGTCTTTGGGGCTATAAAATTGTCATTTTGTCGGCATATCAGCCAGGAGCAAAAGGTCCTACTATTGAATTAGTGGCAAACTTGTGGAATTCTCGTATTACAGGCGGATTCTTTGTGTTTGGTAGGTTAGATCTAAATGCCAACTTGAAAGTGGACAGTCTATTAGTGACATATTGGTTAAAATTTACCAGAACACCAACATTATTTGGTTTTTTTCAAATGCTAATATCCACCCCCATGCTGTGCTTTTGTTATACCAAGCTGATGGACTTCCTGAAATAAAGCTAACAGAATGGATGCCTTACATCAAAGTTGACAGTTAAATCAAACAATTGCTCAATCATTAATTGACATTGTTGTTTATGGCCGTCATTCTGCTGCTGAAAACTGATATCTTTGAGGAAATTGCTCCGTCACTGGCTAACAGAAACTATGTGCTGCGTGAATTTGACATTCCAGCTCATCTTGAATCAGATTATTCATTAAGCTGCTGTACAATAGAAATGGCACCAATAATGCCTGAAAAATTCAAATTAGGCAAGCTTACACCCGGTAGCGATAATGATTGTACAGGAACACATTTTATTTTGGAAAACCATATAGTTGATGTTACTGGATCAGTCAGAAAACACTATCGTGACAGCATTGGAGTAGAGACAATAGAAATCGCTCAATGCAGCAGTCGACTTGAGCCAGATATTTATCATAGCGTTAAAAGTCAAAAAGTCGACAAGGACAACGGAAATTAACCTTCAAAAAATGAATGATATATGCACCATTATTAATGCTCCAGATGATCTATCGACACGGTAAATTTATACTGTTAATATGAATGTGAGACTTAAAAAAACTGAGTAACACTCTCACATTTTTAAGTCAAAATGAGCAGGTGATCAAAGCAGCTGACCAAACTGCAGTTCATATGACACCACGTGTGCCTGAAAGGGAATGGGAAACAACTGCTTATTTCAATCCAGATTGGCTTAGGCAAATTGACCTTCATCAAAGTAAAGCATTTATTTCTGCTTTATCTCATGTGCATTGTGCATCATGTGGTCCATGCCAGATCACTGATTACACATAAAGTTTTTACTAAACTTATTTTTTTAATAAGGTAACCTTTTGCCACGGAAAACAATTGAAAGTAACCGCCTCTGGTTTGAGTATCTTCCAAATGCTCAAGACCCAACACAGTCGCAGTATCAGTGTCGTTTGTGCCACAAATATTATGACAAGCTTGGGCTAGACAATCGATACCGTCCTGCACTGGCCGATCCAATATTCAAAGCCTCTTACAAGCACAATCATCAAAAAATTAGCGAACATGCTGGGCTCAGCCAACATCAAATTGTCATCTCAAAGCTCCAGGAGGCAGCAAAAAATGAACTACCCCAGCAGTTCCGACAGATTCAAAAGCAAAATGAACTGGAAGAAAAGGGACAAAATGCTGTTACCATGAGAATGATAGGTACTGTTTATGTTGAGACCAAGGTCAATTTGGCTTTCATGTCACACCCAAAAGTTGTTAAACTTCAAGAAGCCAATGGCGTTTTCCTTGGTTATCATCATTATGATCGGATGTCAGCATCTCGCATGGTCACATCAATTAGTACGCTGATGCATGATGCGGTTAAAGTATCTTTAGTTATGTTTTTATCAAACTTTTGACAAGAAACTTTTTAAAGATTCGGTATGTTTTTGGGGTGATAAAAAACTTGTTGTGCCACTGGCACAAATTTTTTTCGTTCTTTGTGCCAATTGGTACAAATGGCTGTGCACAAAAAAACACTGGCTCTGGGTTCAAAATTTTGAGAATATCAGGTCCATGTCTAAAATTTTGAAAATATTTTGTCCGGGTCGAGCAAAATAGTCGGGTTTGTTGGTCTCGTTTCGGGGCTGGGTCAGTTTAATTTTTCCACACTTTAATCTGTGTGACATCATTAAGATATACGAGATCTGAGAGATTTGGCCTACTGCTGATCTAGTCAAAATAACCCAAAAAAGTCATTTTTTGGGCTATAAGGTGCTACAGAAATTTTTTCCTCATTTCTTTACACACCAGTGTCCAACACATTGTTTTTTGGGAGCTGTGGCTGTCTGCACATCTTAGACATTGATACAAAAATGCTGTCTGATGCTACTAAATATGCCGTTAATGGGATAAAAGTGAAGATGTGGTTCGAGTCACTGGCACAGCTTCATTGATCAATTTGTAATGGTTGTGCAACAAGGTGTCTTGGAAGAAATGCAACAGAAATTCTTTTTTTTCAGTCAATAAATTGGAAAAGTCAAAGCTGCGAGTAATGCTACATATGATGTAAATGATGTCTGTCTTACTCCGATCTATATTATACAGGGCCATTTATACTTGCCTTTTCCAACAGAATGGAACGGAATGCAATTGAGGGAACGTAACGAAAGGGAACAGAAGTTTTGGTTCAGTTGGACGTTACCATCCATTGTTTGCGACAAAATTGCAATTGTCCTTTCTGACCAAAAGTAGATTTTCATGTGTTTTTTTTCGTTTCAAGCTGTTGATGACCATTTCTGTTCTGCTGGAAAATACAAGTATAAATGGCCTTCAAGGAGTGAGAAAATTCTCTCCAGTTCAAGGCACTCTGTTTCACACCACTTGATGGTAGCCAGATGAAGATAAATGAAATAATAGTCTATTGTAATGTCTTTCAAATACAATGAAGTGCATTGGAATAACTCTTCCATTTTCCTGTAAATAAACGTCAATGAATGACTCATTTTCTGTAATGTGATGAAAATTTTAAAAATCTTTGATCTTTCATTTGAAGCATGTCGTTCTGCAATAATCAAAGTTAGATGAATGAAAATTTACTAAACTTCAAGCCACATTTTTTCTTCTAATAGGTAATGACCAATCCTGTTTTTTCAGAACTTTATTGGTTGGTGCTCAGATTCAAAAAGATATTTTGATGACAGTGCAGTGTGTACCAATCTCTACAACTCCCAAAACAGTACACAAATCAGATTGAAGTTTCAACACAATATGTTGGATGTTAGTGCCAATGATGAAAAAAATTCTGCAGCGTCCTATGGATAGGTGCCCACATAGTTTTTTTTTTTAGCATTTTACAAGCCATGGCTTGTTGGACTGACAAAATGGCTTGTAGAATTTTAGTCCAACAAGCCAAATTGGCTTGTCAGAATTTTTTGATTTATGTGTTTGATCATATCAAATACAGGAAAGATGCATTTTGGTGCGTTTTCGAAGGTCATAATCTCAAAATTTTCCGGCGCTTCGCGCCGGTTATAACTTCAATGAGCATTATTATTTATTTTCTAGCTCAGGCGCTGCTTCCAACATGTCTACCTTCACTTATCATTTAATCTTTAATAGTTTTAATCATCTTAAACGTATTATCTCATGTTTTAATTGATAATCTTCAATATTTCATCTTGATATTTAATGAAGATTCAGGTTTTTACCTTGACACATTTTTTGAGAAAGATCAATACGTCAAGTCTGTAAACTTTTTGAAGTGATTATTCCTTTCTTAACGTAAAATCAATCCAAAAGCTTCATGGAAGTAGTTTTCAGAAATTTCTACTCTTCTTACTCATATCTTTTTAGCCAAGTTCATTAGAGTGTGTGAATAAATTAATGGTTTTAAAATTTTTCAAACATAAAATTCCAGAAATTACGACCTTTGAACAGAAAATTCGAAACTAATTCTTCAAATAAGCGGTTGGAAAATTGATTTTCCAACATCGCAGAATGTCAATACCCAAAAAAATTTTCCGGCGTTTCAGGCAGGAAAGATTAATAGCTTTTTTGGGCTCTCACTTGTCATCATAGAGGACTTAGCCGTCGATTTCTCATGTAATTCAAAGTCATTATGTTCTTGTATAGTTTGCTGGAAAATCTGTACCACAATGCTTGTAGATTAGACTTCGATCAAACTCAAAAATTTCAAATGTTTCCTGAATTTTAATGAATTAATGGCTCTAAAATGTTATTGAATAATGTTGAATAACATTTTTTTTGATCAATTGCCGTGATGCTCAATATATACATTTCTTTAAAAAATAACCTAGCATTGGAATTTATTCACGTATACTGATATTATAAAATTGGCTTGTAAAAATTTGGAATGGCTTGTAAAATTTTAGGTCAACAAGCCACTTGGCACAACTCGTAGGTTAAAAAAAAACCCTGGGTGCCCAGAAAGTTAAAATGATTTTTTCAGCTTTGTTCGACCCCCCCCCCCCCCTATTGAACACTTTGGACACTTCAAAAAGTCTTAAATGTGTAATGTACAAAATTAGGAAAAAATTTCCCAACAAAACTATAGAAAATTGTTTTCTGCATATAATGAATGTTTTACCATGTGATTATGTATTTTCTACACTTAAATATCATGAATCACGTGTGCATAACATAAAACGTTAAAAAATAGGAAAATTCCAAAGTTAAGGATACTGTATCTATGTGATTTTCGACTTTCATGCAGAATAAATTCCAGGATGTTATTCAGTATGTAAACCTACACAATAATTAATAAAGTGTATAATTAATTTTCAACTTATCATACTCAAGATCAAATTTCTCAGAAACTGTGCCTTTGAAAGGATGTGAGAGAGATAACATCATTTCAAAACAGGGTTTTTTGGTTTTTTCTTGACAGGCTATTTGGCTCATAAAGTCAAAATTTTACAGGTCAATTGGAATCTCAACAAGTCGAAACAAAAAAGTTTGTAAATAAATTTGGTAAGTAAAAAACAATTTTTTCTCAACAAATTTAGTCTCAAACACTCTTCAAAAGTACAGTAGAAGTCGACAAAACAGATCAATCATTTTGAATTCATTCTTAATCATACACAAGATAATAAGGCTCACAAATTAGATTAGTCATTATTCAAATCAATCATCAGAGTTTTTTCGCACAAGCCAGGTTGATCTCTAACTCGGGGGAAAATTTGTTTGCACAGATTAATTTTTAATTGCTCACTGTAAAATTAGTAAATTCGCTCAATTTTATCAGAGAAATGTTAAAAAGTTACATCCCATGTCTTTCATTCACTTTCTGACTTAAAATTAGATTTCCTGAGTTTTGGATGAGAAATCAAAATTCTGGCTAAAGTAACTTGTTCAGTGCATAGCCCCGAAAAATTTTGATTTCAAGGCCTCTAAAATGTTGGAAAATGCATTTTTCAGCACATTCTACTGCAACTGCTGATGACCAATCTTTTCACCATTTGATTGGCCGAAGAGGTCGAACATTTTACCTCCATTTTTGATCTTATATATCTGGAGCCAGCAATTAACCAATCACAATTTATCAAAAGCCATTGTTTTCACATGATCTATAACATGAAAAAGCATGATAGGTATACTTTACTTTGGACTTGAATATCTCCGGTGCTCAGCACTGGAAGAAAATTTCAGATTATGATATTCTATAGTGTTGGAAAATGAATACTTTTAATATCTTTTTCCTGCATGAAGAGTCATTTTTCAGTGAATTCAGTGTGTTTTCAGTGGGGTGAACTAAAATTCAAAAATTAACCAAGCAGCAATAAATCCGAATGGCTTCTTCAGATATCAAGGAACCTCTGCCATTTTCCCATGCTGTGATGTTTTAATCATTTTCCAAATGAAAAAAGTAATGTTCACCAAAGCCAAAAATCCTAAAGCACTGCAAAAAAATTTGTAAAAGTAATCCAGAAAAATCTTGATTTTTGTCAAATACATGAAAATAACAATACAAGGTCAAAAATTCATCCATAACATGCTGGTTTTTGAAAGCTATAAGCATAAGCTAGGATGAAATTTTCTAACCGCACAACAGAATTGATACCAAGGATCATAAATGAATTGAAATCAGGGGCCAAATAAATTTCGGTGTTTTTCATTTTAAAAATGCATCTTCGCACAGGAAGCCCTACAGCCTAATCAAAAAGGGTGGATAGGCTCTCATTTTTGCAAGCCAATTTGGCTTGTGCCCCTAAATTTTTAGGAGCAAATCAGAATTTTTAGGAGCCATGGCTCCAAATTGGCCTAGGAAACCCTGTTTGGAAATTGTATGGTTTGGTTCAGACATAATAAATGGTCTCGAATTATATTATCTTTTGTGAAATATAAGTGACATAGCATCTCTATAATTTCAATTTGTATTCTTAAGTTAATAATATTGATGAATATCTAGATTGGAAAGACGACATCTACAAGGAAAACAGCTGAAAAACTGTAATTTGTGAAATATATCTTGGTTGCTGTAGATTTTAAATCTATGTCAGTCTCATGATGATGTAAGCAATAAGGTTTTGATTTGTTACTTTCCGTCTTTAAATAGTTGATTTGTGTGTATCACATTCTTTAACATGGGTATTTGTTTTCAGCTGAATGACTATGTTATACATAAGACCCGAATCACAATTGTATTAATTTCATCGGGTTGGGGTCCAAAATTTTAAGCATATCAGATTTGGACCGGAGTCCAAAATTTTAAGTATATCCGGTCTGTGTCCAACAGAATGGTGGCGTTATTTCGGAGGCCATTCGGGTAGGGGTACTCGATACAGCTATAGTGGGCACAATGTTTACATATATTTAGTGGAGAAAATGTAGCTCTAATTTTATTTTTATCAAACTGTTGGTCTAAAATTACTAAAAATATACTAAAAAATGTGAAAAAGTTTTAGACCAGAAGATTGATAAAAATATATATAATTTGAAGCAAGGGTTTTTTGAGACCAATTAGTAGCCATATGGCTCCTAAAAATTTATCAGCACAGGCTGAGTTGGCTTGCAAAAATTAGAGCCTAATGACTCTTTTAATTAAGTTAAAGAGTTTCCTGTCCATAGATGCATTTTTATGCATTTTTAAAAAATACCAAAAATTTTCTGATGCTACGTGCCAGATTTCAAATGTTTCATGATTCTTGGTGTCATTTCTGTTGTGCGGTTAGGAAATGTCGGCCTAGTTTATGCTTATAGCTTTTGAAAATCAGCATGTTATGGATGAATGTTTGACCTTGTATTGTTTTTTCACGTATGTGACAAAAATCCAGATTGGTGTAGATTATTTTCACAAAATCTATTTGCGGTCCTTTAGAATTTTAGGCCATACATGTAACAGAGCCCTGAGGTCGGGGGGGGGATGAGCCACTTTTTTTGGGCCGGGGCTCAGTAATTCCCAAAATTTTTAGGGGAGGGATCTCTAAAAGAAAAAAAATTCGATTTTTCACAAAAAACAGTTAAAAAATAGTGACTTTTGTCTAAAAGATGATAAAAAATGTGTTTGTGGCGCGAATTGCCGAGAAAATTGACGTTTTTGACCAATTTTTGGTTCAAAAATTGACATTTTTCATCAAAAAATTGACAATTTTCGGACCTGAAGTATGGGGATCCCTAGGCCTACCCTATGGCTAGTAGGGTTGTCCCGGGGCAGACATTTTAGCCGGGGCCGGGGCAGCTGCCTCGGTGCCGGGGCCGGGGCAGACATATAACATATTAACATATACGTCACTAGTGGTACCATACTTCATGTATCACATCGAAAAATTTTTAAGGTGATTCTTTTTCTTTTTATTTCATGTCAGCTATGATACTGCATTGGTTGATAGGTTAGATAGGGTCTGATGCAGACAAAAAAAATTAAATTTTTAAGATAATTGTCATTACTAAAACATAGGAAATTCATTCTTTTCCCGAAGAAACTGCATTGCATACATGAACTTGTATCAATTCATCTGCATGGTTTTTTAGCATGGTGCTATCGATCGTAATCACTGTTTATTAGCATAGGTAATCATAATAATAAACAGTCTTTTCAGATCAATGAAACCACGAGAATTAAGGTTGCGAAAAATTGAGCAGCAACTTTCAGTCTTTTAGTTGAAAATTTTTCAAATTTCAATGTTCTAGAATGCAGGAAAATGTATCTTTCTCAACATCTTTAATACAAAAATTATGCACGCACCCGATAGTTTAGATTCCCCAAACAGATGGAATATCTGTCATTTTTCTGCTACAAAACAGTAAAATATTCAAACACTGCAAAAGAATCGAGAAAAATCTTGATTTTTTCAACTATGTCAAGAAACAAAAAAAAAGAAGAAAGTTGGAGATATCACTAAATTGTGGTGAAAAATCAAAAATCATCATTTTCCCAAATAACAACTTTGTCAACATCCTCATTCTCTTTGTCACTTTTGCATAGTGAATGACTGTGGCTCAAATCTGAATTCCCTTCAGCTCTAACTTCTTTGACACTACTTAGGTAATTTGAAAACATGGTTTGACATGTATACTGAAGTTTAGACAAATCAGTAATAGTTGAATAGCTAATATAATCGTACGTTTTCTGGAAAAATCATTTGAAGTTGAAGTGCAGTTCCGGATATAATGAAAACTTTTAAACTTTTATTCAAATAGAACATGAATTTAGTGATTCCTAAAAAAATTACTGTCGAACTAACAACTGAATATTTACTTGTCACAGCCTAAACTTCAATTTTATTATAAATCGAGCTTGTTACACTATCAAAAATACTAATTTTTTGTAGTCTTGCCCCGAGCCGGGGCAACCCTAGCCCTGGCCCGGGGCCGGGGCAGCTGCCCCGGCGCCGGGGCCTGGGACAACCCTAATGGCTAGCCATATGATTGGAAAATCCTTGAGGGGGGCGGTCCCCCAACGGTTAACCATATGGTCTACGATTTCTGGAGGGGGGTTCCCATAGCACTTCCCCCCCCACCAATTACATGTATGTTTTAGGCTTTGATGAAGATAATTTTTTGCATCTGGAAAATTGATTAACCACGGTAAAATGGCAGACTTTCTTGCGGTCTGAAGAGGCCATCCAAATCCTTTGTTTCTTGTCTAATTTTTTAATTTCAGTTTGCCCCACTGATAACACATTAAATTCCCCGAAAAAATTAGACCTTTCATGCAGGAAATACATATAAAAAATATTCATTTTACAATGCCATAGGATATCAAAATCAGAAATTTTCTCCCAATGCTAAGCACCGGAATCAATTACCTATATTTAAGTCTGAAGTAAAATACCTGTCTTGCTTTTTTATGCTCTATATAGTTCGAAAACAATCTCTTTTGATAAGTAATTATGATCGGCTCCAGATATATTAGATCAAAAATGGGGGAAAATGTTTGACTTCTTTTGTCAACCAAATGGAGAAAATATTACAATGGATCATCAGTTGTCGCTGAAGAATATGGTCAAAAAATAAATAATCGGATATTTCAGAGGCATCGAAATTAATTTTTTGGTGCTGTATGTGAAACAAGTTACTTCAGCCAGCCTTTTGATTTTTCATCCAAAACTTGAGAAATTCAGTTTTAGAGGTCAGAAACTGACGCGGAGTGAATGAAATACAAGGGAAGTATGCAGCTTCTAATCATTTTTTTCATGAAACTAAGAGAATTTATCAATTTTAGAGTTAGCAACTAGAAATTTATCTGTGCAACCAAATTTTTCCCCAAAGTTGCGCATCCCAAACTGGCTTATGCAAAAAATTCATGATGATTGATTTAAATAATGACTGATGTGAGCTTTATTATTCTGTGTGTGATTGAGAGTGTATTCATAATGATTGTGGAATTCTTCTGTGATTTTGAAGAGTGTTTTTGAATAAATTTATTGAAAAAACTGATTTTTTTACTACCGCATTCATTTACAAACTTTTTAGTTTTGGCTTGTCTAAATTTGGATTGGCCTGTAAAATTTTGATCATAGGAGCCAATTGGCTGGTTGAGGAAAAAATAAAAAAACATGAATTAAAGCAGCATTTGGGTTTTCAGTGCCTTCAATGCTTAAAAATCAAAGGAATTTAGTCTTTGACAATTTAAAAGGTTTTTACCAATTATCACAAAAACTGAACTTTTTTGTGCCAAAGCCATGTTTTGACACAAAAGGACACTGGTGCCAACATTTGTGTACTACATCTGACCAAGTTAATGGGTTGGGCCACAGCTTATAGTATGGCCAGGGGCTGAATGAAATCTCTAAATTTTCTTAATGCTTCGCCCTGAGTCATACCTGTAATTGGGGGGCTTGAGAGGAGCCCCTCTCCCCAACTTGTCCAACCATATACCCAACCCCCCCCCCCCTCCCCAGTTCGGAAAAAATAAAAAAAATTGGCAAAAAAGTGTGTTTTTTGGCCCTTTTTGGGAAAATTTTCAACTTTTTTTCGACCCCCTCCCCCCAAAATTTCAGATTTACCCCCCCCCCCAGCTCTTCAGACCTCTTACAGATATGCACCAAGTCTATAAACATGATATAAACTGCTTTTATTTGACCCAAACGTGAGTGACTCTTCTTGGAAAATTTTTGCTGCAAACATAGGTTGTCAATGATGAAATTCGCAACTTCTTCTATTCTTTCAGTGCGAATGGGGTCAAAAAGTGAAACTATTATTCTTGACATTTTATTCAAATAGAAAAATTGACATTGTTTACAATTATTGCAATATTTTATGCAGAGGAAAAAAATAAATATTTCAGCTCAATGATTGTTGCATTTGTAAAATAGGTCAGGGTTTGGAGAAGTGGGAGGGCTGGAGTTGGGTCCAGGGATCATCTTTAATGCACGTGTTTCCAACACCCACGCTGACCCAAAAACTTAAACTCTTAAGGTGCTTAAACCCCACAATAGAATAATCCAAATTAGAAAACCTTCAGTTTCCTAATTTGAATTCTCAAAATACTTAAACCAAAAGAGGAGAGGTTTCTCCTAATAATTTTACTTACGAGGAAACAACTTATGTGCACAAAACTGAATATCCATGGAGGGATAAGGAAATGTCCCACGTGCTGGGGAAACACAGCAAGACGCACAGGGATGTGACTAATAATAAAGAATATGTAACTAGAATACTAATAAGAGAGCTCACCGCACATGTACCAGATCCGGGCTACAGTAAGACCATACATGTAATGGAGCTCCGAAGTCTGGGGGGTTGGAGCACATTTTTGGGGCCCAGGGTCAGTAATTCCCAAAATTTTGGGGGAAGGGGTCCCTGAAGGAAAAAAATTCGATTTTTTCCATGAAAAATGTCCGAAAAACGGTTTAAAAAGTAATAATTTTTGTCTAAAAAATGATAAAATATGTACTTATGGCCGGAAGCGCTGAGAAAATTGATGTTTTTGATCATTTTTTGTTCAAAAATTGACATTTTTCATGGAAAAAATGAGATATTTCAATATTTTTCGGACTAAAACTATGAGGGTCCCTAGGGCTACCATATGGCTAGCCATAGGATTGGAAAATCCTGGGGGGGGTCGCCCAATGGCTAGCCATATGGTCGACAATTTCTGAGGGGGGTTCCCATAGCACTTCCCCCCAATTACATGTATGAGTAAGATGCTCTTCGATGGTCCGCTTGGCCCAGTCCACTTTGAACTTGCCCATTTCTTCACGAAATTGACAATCTTATATGAAAATCCTTAAATTGGTAGAAACACACTACAACACTCCCCACCCCATGCGAAACATCGCCCTTAGCCATCCTCACAAATCAAACTAACCTGGCAAGAGAGGGACTCTGCCCTTACAGGCTGTCATGGGGGAGGCTGAAGGAGGCTTCAGCAGTGCACAGTGAAGCCCATGGAGTCACTAGTGTTTTGAGCAGATTTGGCAACATGTAGGGTGAGACCTGCTGACTCAGTCCACAATTAGCGAGGCTGAAATACATCAGCAACACTGCAGCCGGAATCGTCACTCCGTCTGCACAGATATACTGGAGCGCACCAGCATACGAGTCCATGCAGATGGGAGGGTGAGGCTGACCACTACCTTCAGACACGATCCTGGAACAAAACAACAAAGAACAGTGATGTGTAGTTCTTCACACCAGGTACCCGGGTATACCTGGGTAAATTTAATAAATGAAACATGGGTTCTACCCGCGTACCTGAGTACCCGAGTCTAGACAAGACATTTCATAAACAAAATATCTATACACTATTAACTAGTATTTATGTGTAGTTACAGTGAATGAATGTATTTTCCCTCATTAATTCAGTGCATGCATCTACTCATGGTTTAACATGGCCGCTTATATGGCTCACAAAAGGTCATTGTAGTGTATTTTTAGCAACACAAAAAGCTATGGGTTTTAACAATGCAGCAGGGGAAGGAGACATCAAAAAGACATCCAGAAATGAAATTTTGCTGGCATGAAATATTGGTACTGGATACCATTCCAGAAAATAATAAAAGTTGAGATGCATTGTATATAAGACGAAAGAGGCATGAAAAGTTAAACAGGAAAACACATTATTCAATTTTTTTATTCCTGATTGATCATCTTTTTAGGCTCTTTCCTATGTCTACAAAAAAAAGTTTAGTCTATAATTATTTTGAAGTTGATCTGGTGTCTGATGACACGTGGATTTGCAATATATGCAGCTCATCCATAAAACAAAACATTTCTGAATCAGAAACAGATAATGATGAACCGATAGAGACAGTAGAGCCTGGACCTAGGGAGATGGCTGGTTTGGAAATAGATTCATCAAATAGTTGTGATGAGTGACCAGGCTACCATGATTTGATTGAAAGTGTAGCATTCTTAAAGTTTTCTTGAAGTTTTCATGAATTTCATTCATTCACTGACTTAACAACTCGCATATAGCACCTGGGTACCCGGGTACCTGAAATACCAGAGTAACTTGGGTACCCTGAAGACTAGGTACCCGGCAGAGCACCCCATGGGGGGTATGGGGGGTATTACCCCCCTCTTAGATTTGGAAATTCATTTACTACCCCCATAAAAACAGCTCACTATAGCAAAAAATTTTGGTAGACTTCATCCTCTCCCCAGTAGGTTATACTAATTCGAGAAAAATTGCAGAATGTGTGATTCTGAGGAATTATTCACTGCTCTTTTTGACACATTTACTGAGCAAATGATAATGGGAAAGTATGCAACTTCTGTGCCATATAGCGATTTTTAGGAAAGGATATCAGCACATTAATATATAGTACTTGTAGGAAATCAATATAAATATAATTGGGAGATAAAATAATGCGTTATGTATATGAGATTAATAGAAAAATCGCCCCTTGGGAAGAAAAACATTATGTTCCTAAAATTCTGCCTCTTCATGCTCTCCTTTCCTTTTCCCCGCTTCTGCGTTAGGTCTTCTGTGTGCATATGGTTACCCAAGCTGTGGCATACTTTCCTGCTATGAGTTGAGACATGTGAGGTCTGTTGACAGGGATCAGGAGTGGTACTTGGTTTCAAACTTGTAGTTCATAGTGTAATAGGATTAATAATACTAAAGCCACATTGAGCATCAGGACTTCCAATTGGAAGCACTGTTCCAAGCCTAATCAGTGATGGGATAAGCCCATACTGCTGAAGATGCTGGTTGAAACAATGTTTCCAAACGTATGTTGTGCCCGATTCTTGAAATGTGCAGGAATCAGTTGGCACAACAGTCCTCAAAGTGTGACTATTCTGTACGTATAATTAGTGCATTAAAGTTGCATGATTGGGAGCTGGAAAATGGAGTTGAAATAGTAAATGTTTTTTGACTGTAAAAAGCATAAAGTAGGGGCATTAATCAGTTTTGTAAGTTCGAGAAATTACAACTCCCCCCTCCTTAGCAAGAACCTGAGAGCAAAAAAAAAGGTCACAGCATATTTCAAGTACTACCCTTAAAATTTAAGATTTTACCCCTACCTAAATTTTCGACCTTGGGGACCTCTGGTACCCGGGTCCTGAAATTTTCAGAGTGTGAAGCACTAGTGACGCGGCAAGCAGGAAAAATGACAATCTTACGGCTGTGGGGGCAATTCACAGTAGAACACTCAGAGGGGTTGGTACTAGGTTTTTTTTGTACATGACCAATTTTTACACATACAAACAGTAGCCAATATTTCATTTGTACAATTTGTACATAGTAAAAATACATAAAATAGTAATCTGTCTTCCTCTATGTCATGGCCAACCAAATCAGTGTAATTTTCAAATTTTATTTATAACTCAAAAAATGCCGTTAGTTTGTTAAAACTTAGAAAAACATTCAAATTTTCGAGTTTCAATTCTAATTTACAAGCATTGTGGAACAGATTTAGTAGAAAACTATCCAATA
Source organism: Romanomermis culicivorax (assembly GCA_963922205.1). Lineage (NCBI taxonomy): Eukaryota > Metazoa > Nematoda > Enoplea > Mermithida > Mermithidae > Romanomermis > Romanomermis culicivorax. Next base: position 1,611,995 of record CAWUHX010000026.1, on the reverse strand, counting down.
GCATAATGACATTGCATTAGACAATAAATTGATGGTTAAGTCCTCTATGATGAGAAATGAAAGCTTAAAAAAGACGTAAATCTCTACAGCACGAAGCACCAGAAAAATTTTTTGTGTATTAAAATTCGGCGAGGCTGGAAATATAATTTTTTAAACATTTATTTCAAGAATTAGATTCGAATTAAGCCTTCAAGAGTCATAAATTTTAGAATTTTATCATCTGAAAAAGTTTGAAAACAGTGATTTATTCATTAACTCTCATGACCTTTTCCCATGAGTGGAAGAGTAGAAATTTCTGAAGGCTACATCCATGAAGCTTTCGAACTGATTTTATGTTAAGAAAAGAATAATAACTTGGAAAAGTTTAGAGACTTGATGTCTTGATCTTCCTCAGAAAATGTTTCAAGGAAAAACTATGAATCTTCATCAAATATCAAGATAAAATATTGAAGATTACCACTTTAAAAATGAGATAATACATTTGAGATGATGAAAACTATATACATTAAATGATAGGGCAAAGTAGACTTTCTGAAAGTTGCGTCTGAGCTGGATAATACATAATAATGATTATTAAAGTTATTATCAGTGTGAAGCGCTGGAAAATTTTGAGATTATGAACTTCTAAAATGCACCAAATGCATATTTTCTGTACCTTATCCCCTCCCTAAATGGGATAGAGCCGTTTGTACATGTACAAATGACTACTCTAATTTTGTTTGCTCCAAAAAGTTTTCATTTGTCTGGGGCAAAAAAACCCTGGTTGGTACTGTAGCTGATGGGTAATGGCTGTGAGGTGAACTAGTACAAACAATAAAGCAAAAAACGAGATTAGAATGAAACAACCCGAAGAAAAATGAGATGAGTAAAAGAAAATAAACAAAGCAAAAAAATCACTGTACAAAAATGGCATTGGATCAATGGTGATAGTGATGGTCTGACGAAGCAGAATGTGGGTGGTTTTGATAGTCATCACAGTGGTCATAACAGTTGTCATGATGGCCAGGACAGTCCTGGCAGGAATCATAGTGATCATTGTAACAGTTGGTCTGCAAGTAGTATTGAGGGCAGCCATAATGGTTGGCATCAGCCCTGCAGGGTGAAGATGAAGTATAGGTTGGCATGGGGATTGGCGATAGCAGATTGGTCCCAGGCTGTGAAGTCAGCAGCGGGACCAAGGTCAGACAGTCCAACGGTATGCCTGTAGGTGGCAAAGATCACTACAGGAGCAAGTTCCAGCATGCCAAAAAATTGTGGCGATGCAACATCAACACCAGGTGATCAGTTTTGCTATGATACTGAAGGAAAATGCCGTAGATGTTGGTGGTATCAGGCTGCAATGAGAAAGGCATGTATTGAGGATATGCCATCCACAAGTGGATAAGGCCAACTGCAGTGTTTTAAGCCTGGACCAGACAGGACCAATTGTCCAAACTGTGAGCCTCAGAAAGGAACAAGGTGAAGTGGGCAGTTTGAACAGTGTGGATGCATCCTAGCTCTTTGACCCAACTTCCCACAACCTATCGCAAGATGAGGGTGGTGATGTCTGGGGAGATGTGTGGACGGGTCTCAAGGTAGTGTGTGGTTGATCAGTGGTTCAAAAACAGATGTAATTGGGCAATGTAACTGCCTGGCTCAGCAGTTGCAGATCAGCATGTAGAAACGTACAGGCAGGGGAATGGCTCCCAGTATGGGTCTGGTGATAATGACCAAGGCTGGTTGTGGGACTACAGTGCCGGTAGTTGCAGCAACTGGGGCAGTTGTGGCCAGCATCGGTGTGACAGTGGTGGGTGATAGCAGCACGGAGGCTGTAATCGGGGATGATGCCATGGTCAACATAGTGGTATCTGATTTGGTAGTGGCCGTTTCTAAGTCCATAGGGGGAGCCTGAGGTAACAGAGCTTTGAACTCTAGCTGGGGCGGCAGATTTTTAAGCTCTGCCATCTGGGGCTGAATATCAGCATTGCAGCTTAGCGGGCTAATATAGTCAGTCAATTTGGTTGGTGAATGGCGGAAGGCGCTTTGGTAATTTGGGAACTGCGAATTAAAAGTTTTTCTAATCACCAGCCATGATAGACTCAGTTTTAAAACCGACCAACATATAGCCCCGGAAATTTGGCCTGGGTTGGGTGGAGAGAGCAGCCCCCAAACATCCGGGTGCGAGGAAAATCAGCAGCGGCAGCACATTGGGTGACCTGGCAAAAAGAGAAAGTACCTACATTTGAGATCCGGGATGCAGATCAATCTTTTCATATTGTTTTCTAAACATAGAGCTGGCGCATTAGTTCTCATAGGACAAGTTTGGGTTATGGGCTGTGGCAATAATTGTGCCAGTCCAAAGGTCGTCCTTAAGTAATTTGACCAAGATTGAAAAGTTGTCTTGGACCAAAATTATGGATGAAACAGTTCCCTGGATGGCTGCAACTTTGGGGCGATGTCACTGAGACAGGCGGGTCTTAGGCAATTTCAATCAGATTACTTAAGCAAGGTGACAAAAATCGTAGTATGGGCCAGCTGAAGCAGCGCTGGGCTATGGTGACAAGTTGAGCCATAGCTTGACAATTTTAGGATCGCGGCAGCTGACCATGGGGGAGGGCGATGCAGCAGCGGCATAGGTATCCCATGGGGTCCCAAGTACAGGTCAGAGGGCATGCACAGAGAAAGAAAAGCTAAAAGAAATGCATGCCAAAAAAGAAAAGACTGTCACAGTAGAAGCTGATGTCATTCTGATGTGGTTGTTGTTTGCCGCAACGAACATACCATACGTTGACATTGATGGACTCTCCGTATGGTGTAGCCTCATCTGTGACAGATGATGTAGACAGCATCATCACTGTGGGGAAAAAATTCACGAAGTGGCGGTGGGATTTGACTATTCCAAGGGAAAGTGAGTATGAGAAATGAATAAAAATAAAATAATCTGCTGAAAGGTGAAAAGAATGTATAGTGGAAAATGTGCAGAACTAACTTAATTAGGAAACACTATGAACCATAGTTTTTTTAGCATTTTACAAGCCATGGCTTGTTGGACTGACAAAATGGCTTGTAGAGTTTTAGTCCAACAAGCCAAAATGGCTTGTCAGAATTTTTTGAGTCATTTGTTTGATCATATCGGATACAGAAAAGATGCATTTTGGTGCATTTTAGAAGGTCATAATCTCAACATTTTCCGGCACTTCGCACTGGTTATAACTTAAATAAGCATTATTATTTATTTCCTAGCTCAGGGGCTGCTTCTAACATGTCTACCTTCATTTATCATTTAATCTTTAATAGTTTTAATCATCTTAAAGTATTATCTCGTGTTTTAATTGGTAATCTTCAATATTTCATCTTGATATTTAATGAAGATTCACATTTTTCCCTTGACACATTTTTTGAGAAAGATCAATATGTCAAGTCTGTAAACTTTTTGAAACAATTGTTCCTTTCTTAATGTAAAATCAATCCAAAAGCTTCATGCAAGTAGTTTTCGGAAATTTTCACTCTTCTTATTCATACCTTTTTGGCCAAGTTCATGAGAGTGTGTGAATTAATTAATGGTTTTAAAATTTTTCAAACATAAAATTCCAGAAATTATGACTGTTGAACAGAAAATTCAAAACTAATTCTTCAAATAAGTGGTTGGAAAATTGATTTTCCAGCATTGCAGAGTGTCAATACCGAAAAAATTTTTCTGACGTTTCAGGCAGGAAAGATTAATAGCTTTCTTGTGCTCTTACTTGTCATCATAGAGGACTTAACTGTCGATTTCTCGTGTAATTCAAAGTCATTATGTTCTTGGATAGTTTGCTGGAAATTTTTTTCATTTTTTTTCCTTCGATAAAACTCAAAATTTTCAAATGTTCCCCCAATTTTAATAAATTAACAGCTCTAAAATGTTATTGAATAAATGTTGAATGACATCTCTTTTTTGATGGATTGCTGTGATGCTCAATATACAAATTTCTTCAAAAAATAACCTAGCATTGGAATTTATTCACATATACTGATATTATAAAATTGGCTTGTAAAAATTTGGAATGGCTTGTAAAATTTTAGGTCAACAAGCCACTTGGCTTGTGACTGGTAAGTCGAAAAAACCGTGCTATGAACAATACTACATTACTGGAAACTAAGGTCAACCTTTCCCAGTTAGTCTTATGAGAGTAAAAACAGCCAGGGTTGGGCGGAAGTAAACTGAATGACCATGCCCCAGACAGAACCTATGTTACAGAAGAGCCCAATCCTACAAGGGATATTCGGTCGCAAAGGAAGATGCAGTTGATGATGTTGTAAAGTAGACACAGCTTGATTGAACGAGTGGAAAAACTAGATGAATGTAATGGGGCGAGATTTACACCCAAGTAAAACATCAATTAAGCGGTCGTCTTGTCAATTTGCGAGGATCTAAAGTAAACAAAGGGCAGAAATTATGTACAAGCTCGGCCTGATGAGTGCCTATCACAAAAATATGTTTCGAATCAATTTATTGCAGCGGTGAAGTGTGGTTCAGCTGATGGGGTCCACTGGCTTCGGTAACAAAAGCATCTCTGATGGGGTGAGGAATGAACGGTTTCAAAGGCAAAGTGGATACGGTTTGAGGTTGACTGGGCGCGTGGAGGGCATCAATCGTGACAATGTTGCCATCAAGATGGGCTGTGTCGGTGACAATAAAAGGGCCAATGAAGTTGGGCTGAATTTTGTTGGCTTTTGACATGTTGGTCAACAGGACTAAATCATTAACATTGATTTTGCACCTGTGAGCCTTTTGATCAAAATACTTCTTGCTAACCTTGGCAGCTTTGTCAATGTTAGTCTTTATTGATTCATACATCTTGAGTTGCGCTTGCATCAGAATATGTTGGTAGGCATTGTAACTGAGCAGTAGAGTGAAGTGGCGCGCACAATCATAGTTGAAGGTTATGGGGGGTTTGTAGCCACTTAATAAGCTGAAAGGGGAATGGCACATTGTGGTATGTGGGGTCACATTGTGGGTGAAAACAGCATAAGGCAAATAGTGCTCCCAATTGTCAGGGCTGTTGGGGGGGTATATTTCTTCAACTGCGCCATTAGCCTTTGGTTGAAACACTCGACTATGCCATTGCATTGTGGGTGGTAAGCCATGGTCTTTACTTTGCAGATCTTGAGGAGCTCACATATTTCTTGCATCAACTTGGAGGTGAAACATCCACCTTGGCCAGATAGGAGGACGAGTGGGCTGTAGCGGGTGAGGACGATGTTGTTGAAACATTCCATGATTGTGGAGGCTTTTTAATCAGGGATTAAGTGGGCAGAGACCCATTTGGAGAAATAGTCCTGAAACACAATAACATATGGTCTTTTTTCACCTACTGGGGAGATGTTAACAATATCCATGGTGAAAATTTCAAAAGATTGGGTTGGTTGTATCCGCAACAAGGGCAGTGGCAGTAATGTGTGCGGTGACATCAGTTGGCAAATTTTGCAGCTTTTAATCCAATCCCGCACGGCTTCTTCCATATGGGGCCACCAAAAATTAGTTTTGATGGCTGCCAATGTGCAGTTTGAACCTTGGTGGTTGAATATCTTTGTGCCGTGGAATTGGTGAAGGGTTTGATCCACAAGTGAAACGGGCAATACAAGTTGTCATTTATCTTTGGCTTGGCAGTACAAGATACCCTTTTCAGTGAAGAAGACAGATAGCTGGCTTGCAGCATTCACCATTTAGAGGGGTTTAACGATTTTGGAGATGGGGGGTCAGGGGTCTGGGCGTTTCAAATCTCTTCTTATGTAACAATTGTGATAGCTTTTACTGGAAGCGGCTCGAATGGGGTCAGTGGTGGCGCAAGTCTAGAGAGTGTGGTTTGATTGGTGGGTTGTTTTGACATAGCCTTGGTTTTGGCGTTGATGTCTGCATCAATTTGAGTGGACTGCGAGATTCCAATTGACAAGATATCAGTTGCCATAGGGTCGGCATCTAATTTCCTGCAGGTGGAGTGAAATTGTGGGTGGAAAATCTCAGTGGCCAATTCCTCAGTACTCCAGACCAGCAGCTTTTTGCATTCATCTTTTCGAGATAGAAAATCAGCACAGGCATTGTCTTTACCTTTGACGTATTCAAGTTTGTAATCATAATCTTGAAGGTTAATGTTGAAGCATTGGAGGCGCCAATTTTGGTGTTTCTCATATTTGAGCTATTCCAGCAGTTTATGATCAGTACAAAAGATAACTTTTTGACCATAGATGTAGTGGCCGCAGGCCCGTAGCCAGGATTTTTTTGGGGGGGGGCAAGTAATTTTTGGAGGCCTTTTTTTCAGCCAATATTTTGAGTTGATGAAATCTGAAGGCAGTTTTGGACGTATCTCACTTAGCTCTATCAGATGAAGCAAAAAGTAACAAAATTTAACAAAAAAAATTTTCACTTGAATTTTTCATTTTTTTGAACTTAAAAAACATTTTTTTTCATCAAATTTTATTCATCAAGCAACTGGCAATGTTTATTTTCACTTTAACGAAATACGTCTATTTTTCTCAGCAAAAAGGTCCACAACATTTTCCATATCAATCGTCTTCATTTCTGCTCGATGAGTAGATAGAATGGCCAATGAAGATAAACGATCCGTAGACATAGAGCTTCTCAATTCTGTCAAAATTCGTTTCAAAGTTGAAAACGACCTTTCTGATGAAGCTGTTGTTACTGGCAATGTAACCAGAATTTTCAAAGCAGTAAAAACGTTTGGATAAAATTCTTTCAAGCATGCTTCTTTAGAGACGCGTTGCAAAACGTTGACTGCCATTTCATCAATTGGAATAGTTTTGCATCTTATTTTCCAACGATCAATTTCAGTTGTAAGGCTAATTTCAGTCACTTCACTGAAATACGCATCATATTGAGCCAGAGCTTTTGAAACTTCTTGGTAACTTAAATTTTCAACAAATTTTGGCAAAAATAATTGGAATGTAAAAGCAGTTTGCTGATGTTCAGCAAATCGTAATTGAATTTGATCAATTAGACCTTGAAAGTACTTCAAGTAAAGATTGTTGTGATAAAAGTTTTTAACGGCTGAGGAACTTTTGTCGGATGATTTTCCACATTTTCTCTGTTCGGCTAATGGCAAAGATTCTGTAGCACCAATATCATGGCCAATTTTGACTGCTTCTTCATACAGTATATTGAATTTTGCTTCGTTGACTAGGAAATTCTCTAAGGCTTCTTTAGTAATTTGAATTTCTTGATAGGCGGCGATCAAATCAATATTTTTTTGTTGAAGCAATGTGGCCAGATGCTCCAAAATTTCTGCTGCAGCAGTTACTGTAGTCAAACCAATTATTGATTCAAATGTACAAATTCCATTGAGCAGATCTTCAGCTGTTCTGTCTGATTCCGTTTCTGAAATCTTTTGCAGTGCCATAGTGATTGGCAAAAATAACTGCTTGAAGGAAAGTAAGCTTTTGTGACGTTCAACCCATCAAGTGGGGCAAATTTGTTGCACTTTGAATCGACGACTTTCTGGCATAATTTTGTTTACAATTTCTTTCAAAATTTCAGCCCTTTTTGCACTTCCTCCGAGGAAGACAATAACATCTTGAATTCTTGATAACAAACGTGAAACCATGGGCATTGATGCTCCATCTGTTGCAGCCAGATTTACCTTATGGCTGGCACAATGAAAATAGCCGGCCATTGGGTATAATTGCTTAATTCGAGCTTGAACACCCTTGACTTTTCCAGACATATTGGATGCCCCATCATAACCTTGAGCCACTAGACCAGCCAAATTTATTCCTATTTCTTTCAATCGTTCAATCATAGCATTACTAACAGTTTCACCAGATGTTTCAGGAATTTTTTGAAAGCCAATGAACACTTCTTTAAGTTCCAAATTTTGATTCAAGTATCGCAAAACAATGGATAAAAATTCTTTTGCAAATGATGATGTTTCATCGGCCAGCAATGTGAACATTTTTGCTTTATTAACAGACTCCACAATTTTTCTAAGGATGCAATCTGAGAAACAGCCTAAGAGCTCATTTTGAATCATCGGGCTACAGTAATTGGCATTTCCAGGACTCTTCAACGCCATTGCTATATCTTCGTCACCTGACTTTGCCAATAATCGCATAATTCCACGGAAAATCCCATCATTTTGTTCAGGTTCTTCTAGGGTCAACTGCCCTGCATCCATTGTTGCTCGCAAAGGCAACTCGTAACGGGCAATGAATGAGATGACATTTAGAAGACCTGTGAAATGATGAATGAATAGGATAAAATACAATGGCACAGATGCACAGTATAATTTACCTTTGATCATTTTTCGATTTCTTTTCACAGTTTCTGAATAATTTTCATCTAGTTGATGAACAATGGTTGTTCCTTAAACAAATTAGTTAAAATGAACTAACATTTAAGCATGATTCAGTATCCAAAATGTCAAAGTTACCTTTTTCATGATTTTTCAAAAAGTTTTCGTATGCTTCCATAGTGAATCTATGATATTGTGAATTTATGTGACCTTTCCAATCTTCCTGAAATATTAAGGAAAGTAAAAAATAATCTGTTGTGCACTTATTAAAGAGTTTGACCCACTAGAAAATCCTTAAATCTTCGATAAGGTTCTGTAACAAAACGGCCTGCAGCTTGGTGGTGACCCTTTCCAACCAAAGGTTTGTGAAATAAAACACATGATGTGCAAAAAAATCCATGTTCAACATGGCTGAACGCCAATAACTGATTCTTTTCCAGCCAAATTCATTGAACATATCTCGGATGGCCAGATTGCACTACTGGAGAAAATTTATATCCATCGGGTGGCACATAAATGTTCTTTGCAAATTCGTAAATTTCATTATCACTAAATTTTTTATCAACTGCCAAAGCAATATCGAATTTGGAAAGTGCTTCAGCTTTCATATGCTTTGGAAGTGGAACTGGTTTTGTCAAAAATTCAGCTTTTTCCAGATTGACTGGTATGATTCTGAAAAGAAGAAAAAATCATGCTTTTTGCTTTATATGCGTTTTACTATCATGACTTACTCTTCAGTTTCCATTTCATTGACTTCTGAAGGTGCAGTCGATGGTGAATCTATAGATTCTAAATTAGTCAAATCGGAATCATTTTGGGATCGAATTTCTTGCCTTTTTGCAGCTATGGGTGCAAAAAATGATGTGATTCTTTTCATTATAAATGTTTAATAATTTTATAATAATAATTTTAACGGGTTGTGGTAGCTGTGCACGATTGACCAACTATATGGTCAATGATGATCATATGCCAAAGATACGATAAAAATTAATAAAATGGAAAAATTTGTAAAGTTACAAGATGAATCACCTAAACAGTAAACCAAAAACTTTTTCATTAGTGACTATTATTACTACATTAATGGTGCACAACACATATCATAATTACACATTATTTTGAAAAAAGTTTGTAACATTTCGGGGGGTATACCCCCCCCCCCCCCGCCCCCCCTGGCTACGGGCCTGAGTGGCTGTACATTCAGAATCCATAGACAATTGCAAGACATTCTCTTTCCATGGTTCTATAGTGGGTTTTGGCCTCAGTAAGTATGCGGCTATTATAAATGATTACCCATTTGTCGTCACCACTTTCTTGGTATAATATCGCGCCAATGGGGGTTGTACTTGCATCGATTTGAATTTCAAATTGGCTTTGCCATTGTAAATGGGATAACAGAAAAACAGTGATGATGTTAGGGCTTTCTTGATACTGTAAAATGCTTTCTGGTGGTCTTCAGTGACATCATAGTTGGAATCGTAGTGCAGTAGTGCCTAAAGCAGGCTTGACAATGTTGCCAGTTGCAGAATGAGTCACTTGCACCATTGAGCAAGACCTAAAAAACTCTGCATACTTTTTTTGGTTCGGGGAAATTTGTACTCAGTGATGGCTTTGACTTTATCAGGATCGGCCATGATTCCTTCCCCGTTAAGGAGGTGTCCCAAAAACTTGACTTGCGGAGGCAGGAATTTGCACTTGTCAGGCCGAAGCATTAAATTGGCAGCGTGGAGGGCATCAAAAATAATTTGCGAGTGTTCTAAATGTTCTTCAAACAAATTTGAGAAAATGATACTGTCATCTATATAGAGGAGTCCAATTTTCCAAATATACAGGCAAAGAATTCTTTCCATTAAACGTTGGAATTCAGCAGGTGCATTCTCCAAGCTGAATGGTAGAACTTTGAAACAAAACAAACCTTCTTGGCAGATGAAGGTTGTTTTATTGGGGGAGTCATTTTGGAGGGGTCCTGCCAATACCCAGCCTCTAAATCGAGTTTTGTAAAAAATTTTCCTTGTCCCATTACATCCAGGTAGTCATCAATGTGTGGAATTGGAAATTTGTCACTGGACATAACTTTGTTTATTCCCTGGGGGCCATGAACCATCTTTTTTCTTTACAAGGAATAGCAGCCCAGCCTAGGGTGAGCGGGATGGTTCAATGAAGTCCTTGTCAAGCATCTCTTGAATATGGTGGCATACAATCGCCCTTTGTTCCATTGCGGTGCAATAATTATGATGGAAGACAGACCTTGCTGTGCTGGTGTTGATGCTGATGGTCAATTTGTATTTGTAAGTAGGCTTAACACTGAATAGGCTGAAGACATCTCAGTTTTGCCAGAGCATACTGAGGGCCTTGGCTTTTTGGGCGGCAAAAAAGCACATCTTTTGGGTCAATGTTTTTCAAAGCAAAGTCCAGCTTTTATTTGTCTGTATGGTGCAGCAAGGACTTATCCAGCCCCGCGGGTTCCTGATCTGTTATATTGTGATCCGAGGCGGGAACAGCCATGCTAATATTGTTCGAGACAGGGATGGATTCTGATGTGTGCTTAGCCACAATGATTGGTTGGTTTGGTCCGAGCTTGATACTGTTTGGCCAGTTGTTGATGAACAATAAGGGGCACATGCCATCAGTGATGTTGACAATATCAGTTTCGACTAAAAATTCTGTAGGGACTTGTTGGTTGGTCAAAGGTTGAATGATCAAATTGGGGATCAAGGCAGAAGTCAAGGGGAAAACCATATCTGTTTCCCATTGCTGACAATTCAGGGAAATGGAAATAGATGCATGGGCAACAAGAAAAATCAGTTCAGCAAAATCCATAATCTCCATCCGCCACTGTTTGTGTGAACTCAGTTGCAGATGCCAGACTGATTGTTCGGCTTCGGCTCTTCTATTTGGCTGAAACTACCAGATTTATCCTCTCAAAAACTTACTCTCTCCTCTTCAGGGATTTCTTCCAAAACATTGCCACAGGCAGGGCTGAAAATGATTTCATCAGTGGTCTAACCACAGCAATGACTTTGAGTGGCAATTTCACATCCTGAATCTTGATATAGTCGTCTTTAGAGTTGGGGATGGCATGGATATTGGGGTGCGCCAAGAAATAGGTACTGATAATACATTGATCGTTGCTGTCATCATCGAGGATAATGCATTTCATCATATGTTTGCTGAAAGCAGAGTCCATGGTAATGACGATGGGGGACTGTGGGCCGTGATGATAGCACTGTCAGCAACTTTGATTTTTCCACAAATAGGGAGCAAAAGCAATTGCTTATTGAAAGTGCATTAAATGAGGCCAGAGGACAACACCAAACATTGGGTGCTGGTGTTGATGAGGGCATATGCATTGGCACTTCCGATTTTGACAGGTATTTGAAAAGTGCATATTTCTTGACAAACATTTGCATATTTCTTGAAAAAAATGTTCATTGATATTTCTTGACAAACATTTTCATTGAAGGTGTTAAATTATCAATTTGACAAACAGAGGATCGGATATGGCAAGGATCATCTGCAGTGTGGGCCATTGCAGCCCACTGAATGATCCCCGGGCTGACAATAGGAGCTGCTGAGGCCATTTTTTTAGATGGCATCACTATATATGCCATAGACATTGTTTGAACATTCAAATGCACATCCAGCATATTGACTTTGGGGGCAGAGGTAGATGGTAATGCTGGTAATGCTAACAGAATCTGGAAGATTGAGAACTAGCCGGGGATGAGCCCATAAGTGTAGTAACGTAGGGAGCTGGCGGGACATTATAGTTTATGTGCTGTTCCACCAGCGGCGCATAGTCATAATTGGGATAAAGGGTGTGCATGTTCTGAATGAAATCATTAGTACCTGAAAAACGTTTACCTTGGTTATAGTATCCATGGAAACTGCGCAAGTAATTGTTGCCTCTCACGGAAGGTGCCTCGCATCTTGGTCTCCAATCGCACTGTCTGCAAATATGGTTGAAATTTGTTAGAAAATTGAGTGCTGTTTGCTGTGAACTATAAGGCGGACGGTCTTTATCAGATCTTTGATTTCTTTGAGCATTTTGTCCTTTCAGCCAGATGCAATCTTCAGTGTTGTGGGTGCAGGATTTATGAGTGTTGCACCAAAAGCCTGTAGATTAATTTTGGGTAGTTCCCCAGCGGTCTCAGCTGGCAGAGCAGTCAAATCAATCATGGTAACAATCGGGGGATTGTGAATTTTCTTGCAGGAGCAGTTTGCAGTCACGGGATTGGTACTCATTGGGACAGAAACAGGATTGGCGTTGGTCATGCTCATCATCCCATCATTCTATCAATTGTTCTAAAAGGATTTCCATTCGAGGTTATGGTTGTTGGAAGGAAATATGCTTTAGTTGTGCTGGTGGCTGTACTGTACTTCGGCAATCTGCAGAGGGTTCATGGCCAAGATGGCGGCCTTGTGAGTGGTCCATGCTACGGGGACTGTCAAATCAGCAAAATCGAGATATTGAGGCAATCCTGGGGGCATGGCCTCAGGAACAGCCTGGTTCACAAGGATAGGCAGCTCAGCAGTGCCCATTTGCGCTTTTGTGGCATTAAGAACACTTTGAGCTTTGGTGAGGGCATTAGCCAATTGTTGAACATTTGTAAAAGTTTTTGCTTGCTGGCTAATAGTCAACTGATAGAAAACAGGCATTTTTATTAAGAAGGTTTCAATAACTTGTTTGTGCCAGAAAGCTTGGTCTTGTCTTGATATAGTAATTGAACATAAGTCATTACCTTACTTAGGAAAGTGGTGGAATCTTCTCCAGCTGCAGGTACAATTGAGGCAAGCTCAAGTTGGAGAGTCATTTGGTTACAATCAGGGGCCAATTGGAACATTAGGAAATTCTTTGCATCTTCCTACCACATCATATCTTGTATCATATCACTTGGTGTGTCGCGGGTCAGGCGGTGAAAGGTGCTCATTTTCACGTGATTTGATGTGTCATATCCGAATTCATTCTGAAGGCAAATGAAGAAGCGAAGGAGGTGTTTATTGGTAGCAGCACTGTCAATCACAAACGGGTGCATATTATGGACAATTGTCTTGATTCCGCTATCTTCTCCATGGTGGGACATGCACTGTGGATCAAAGCGAGGTTGGGGGTTATCATAATAATCTTCGGAGGGTAGTCTGAGAATCCAAAAGTATGAGCCCCGAGTGGCAGGCATTGATTCAGAGCTGCGCCAGGATTGTCATCTTCGCAGGGAACGGTATGCAGAAATTTGTTGTAGAGGGTGTCCATTGAAGGTGCTTTTGGTTTAACTCGCTGTGGCTGTCATGTGTAGGCCAGAGCCAACTCAGCTTCTGGGAGAGTGTTGTTGGTGATGTAAACATCACACAGCTTTTCCCAATAAAACTGTCAATTCACCAGTGGTGGCCTGGGTGTCGGCAGATTGTTACGTGTGCATGGGTTAGCTTGGGCTGCAGCTGGGTCCAGTAGTGGGTCAAGATTAAATGAATCTGTGGAATCAATGCGGTCAATGTTCAGATCAGTTGCTGTCATACATGTAATTGGGGGGGAAGTGCTATGGGAACCCCCCCCCCAGAAATCGTCGACCATATGGCTAGCCATTGGTCGACCGCCCCCCCAGGATTTTCCAATCCTATGGCTAGCCATATGGTAGCCCTAGGGACCCCCATAGTTTTAGTCGGAAAAATACTGAAAAATGTCACTTTTTCTATGAAAAATGTCAATTTTTGAACAAAAAATGGTCAAAAACGTCAATTTTCTCGGCGCTTCGCGCCATAAGTACATATTTTATCATTTTTTAGACAAAAATTACTACTTTTTAAACTGTCTTCAGACATTTTTCATGGAAAAAATCGAATTTTTTTTTCCTTCAGGGACCCCTCCCCCCAAAATTTTGGGAATTACTGACCCCGGCCCCAAAAAAGTGCTCCAACCCCCCCCCCCCAGACCTTGGAGCTCCGTTACATGTATGGTTGCTGTGTATGCAGCAGTTTATGGTGGTGGTATTAGTGGTGCGGCTGGCGCACCAGTATCAGTGGGAGAGGCAGGATTTGAAACTTGTCTGGAAACCAGCGGCACAGCTGAATTCCCGTGCAGTGCGTGTATAAACAACTGCAGCATGGGTTGAGTGATGCCTCCATGCCACATAGCATTGCTGAAAGTAGGGATAAGCGGATTAAGGGGCAGGAGGCTCACCAAAGGTGGTGCAGAAAGTTGTGCAATAATTGGAGCATTTGCTGGTCCTTGTTGCTTGAAATTCAAAATTTGGTGTGCAGCATTTGAAGTGGTGGTGGGTGAGCTTGACAGTGAATCTTGGCCCTGTTGATTGGGAGGCATATGTTTCACATGTGGTATATTTGTAAGCAATTCATAGAATCCTTCTTGGTATCCTTGGGTACAAGAGCAGCATGGTCGATTTTCCAGAATTGAAAATGAAAGTCAGATGCAGTTCAATGGCATGGAAACTGGGCCTGCAAACCAAGTGGCTCACCTATGTTGTATTTGTAAAATAGGTCAGGGTTTGGAGAAGCATTGGTTTCTTAATTTGAATTCCCAAAATAATTAAACCAAAAGAGGAGAGGTTTATCCTAATAATTTTACCTATGAGAAAACAACTTACGTACACAAATCTAAATGTGGGTGGAGGAATAAGGAAATGTCCCATGTGCTGGGGAAACACAGCAAGATGCATGGGGACATGACTAATAGTAAAGAATACATAACGAGAATACTAATAAGAGAGCTCACCGCATGCACACTGAATCCAGGCTACAGTAAGATGCCCTTAGATGGTCCACTTGGCCGGGTCCACTTTGAACTTGTGCGTGTCTTCACAAAATCGACAATCTTATATGAAAATCCGAAAATTGGCGGGAACATACTACAACAGGATATTGATGGGGGAAGAGTCTCTCCGCAAAAATTTTCCATTGTGTAGACTGTTGTCAATGAAAATGACTTTCTTGAAGCAAAAATTGGTTAAAAAGGGAGAAGTTTTTGATGTTCAGCACCAAAATGATGCTCAGGATCGGTTTTACACAAAAAATTCATTGGTCACAGACAGGGCCGTGCACAGGATTTTTTCATGGGGGCGGACTAGATTTTTTCACTGAATAGCCCCAGAAAATGTTGATCTTATGTGGATATACTGTGTGCATACTGCCTCAATTGGGAGGGGTGGCCGCCCCCCCCACCCCCTCCTTGTGCATGGCCCTGGTCACAGATGTTTTTTTCAATTTTGTGGTCGGAAAAAAACATTTTTTAGCACTTGTTGATTCCTCCAAAGGGTGTCAAGATCAAAAATTCAGGTAGGGGTAAAATCGTAGGGGTAGTACTTCCCATACGCCGTGCGCCATGACCTTTTTTTTCTCCCTACATTTTTACAGTGAGGGTGGTATGGTACTTTCACGACAAACAATTCTCAACTTACAAAAAATGAATAATAGATTTGCCTTACATTTCATTTTTCACGGTCAAAAAACTTTTTTCATGCAACACTCATGATTTTTCTGCCATTTCTACCCCGTTTTCCAGTTCCCAATCATGCAACATGTCGTGTTAACTGATTCCTGCAGATTAAATCAGACAACATATTTTTGGAAACTTAATTTAGACCAGTATCATAGGGATTATCAGCACATTCCATCACTAAAACGTATATTTCTTGAATCTTTATCAGACTCTTTTTTAGATGTACGCTTTGACAGCAGATTTTTTGTAGCATACATCTCAAATTTTCAATGGAGAATGTGCCATTAGTAAGAAACATCTTAGAACACTATTTGCGAAGTATTCGTCTTCAACTTAATCAAAGTTGCAACGATAAAGAACCATGGCAGATTATTGCTTATACGTTCGCATCAACTTGTTTGGCCGGATTGATTTACCACATAATTTACGAAAACCGTAGTAAATAACATTCTATATCTAAAAAATTTAGTGCGTCCCTATGTGGTATGTGGAATTTTTGAAAAACTTTCCAGGCAATTCAGTAGATAATTTTTGGATTGTATTTATATTTCAAACGGGTGCCTATATTATCCGCTAACCCTTAAAAATTTTTATTAATTTCAAAAATATGTAGATGAAGTTTTGCGTTATAATACAAGAAAAGCATTTATCATGTACGCCTACAGTACTCTTCTTGTTTTTCCAGTTCCGGCATTGCTAAGTAAGGAATTCGTTTTTCGTCGGATACGAAAGTTACCTTGGATGAAGCGAAAAATTGAAAATCAACTCTTAGAAGCAAGAAAAGTGTTCGAAAACGATATTCACAAATGCGATCCCGATAGGATTTTCCACACAACGTTGCCGGAATCTGGATATGGCGAGGTTTTTTTTACTTTCCGCTCATTAATTTTTGATAATAAATAATGCTTTTTAGGATGAAATTGTATCAATGGCAACTGAATACAGCACCATGGGTGAGCTGGCCTGATATTTTTCACTCCCTAAATGCTTGAATGTTGCAAAAAATATGACACTTCTTGTTTTATGTCTCAAGAGAGTTTGTAGAGGTTTTGATGAGAATTTACAAGCTGTTTATATCTAAAATTCAGAGGAAAAGAATTAGGAGCTCTAGAAACAAATTTTCAGTTCTTAGTTGGAGCTTGCTTGGAGTTTACTTCGGCATCAGACAGTTTGGTGTCCATACGAACTTGATAAGTAATGAATTATAAAAATAGTCACATCGTAGCTAGCACGTTAGTACTAGACTACAATATGTTTCATTTTGGGCACGCCGATTTTCACGTTTAAGGCAAGATTTCTAAAAAACTATAAGACATCCAAAGCTAAATTTGGCAACAATATAGAACTCGATGCGGGCTACAATATGGTACCACTTAGAATACTGTACAGCTAAAGTTATGAGACAAACTAGAGTACCGTTTTGCCACCTTTTCATAACTAACGATTATTCTAACCGATTAGCTCAATTGTGGTATTAATATCTTCAGTAGGGTCATATCTCGGGACCACCACAAAATTTTTTCGAAATATGCAAATGCGACCTTATTTCATTGTAAAGAAAAATCTCACAACTACGACCAGTAATAACTTTGTGAATATTTAGTCTTTCTAGACGATTCTTGTTCCGTTGGATGCAGCTCCTTGAGTTGTTCAAGATGCTGACTGGGGGTTTGAAAATTTGCAGTGTAAACTTAATTATCATAGAAAATATGCAAATTTGGCCGTGTCGGGGTAGATGACCGCACAAATATCGCGAGTTGTATAAGTCGTAGAAAGCTAATTCTTTTTTTTCGATAGCTGAGTAAAATGCCCAGAGTAAACCACCTTAACATCTAGTATGTGCAATGTAAAGAAAGTGTAAACAAAGCGAAAATGTCCATTTAAAAAATTGTTTTTGCGATTTTCAGATCTTTTGTTGCACCATTGAAACGAGCTTCTTTTTCTACCCCCCAGTTTTGATATTTGTTTTTTGTGAAAATGTAGAGTACGTTAGAAATTTGCGTAAATGTTGTTTACAAAAAATTTTTCGATTCATCGATTTTAAGTACCGACGTTGCAAAGAGCGTATTTTGTTGTCCCTGATGCATATTTTTCTTTTTCGAAATATCTCAACGTTCGCTAAGAATTTGCATAAATGATATATGCCAAAAAATGTAAAATTCGCCACATTTTAGTGGCGTTGGTACTATACTTCAAAAATACACTTTTTCAGTAAAGAATTTTTTACACCTTCCTTGCAGGAGCTTGAAAGTACGATATTTATCTGAGAATGCCAGGAAATGACAAAAAGGAGAATATGTTTTTCCTTTTTGCTTGTTTCACTGGCTTAAAAGTTCGATATTAGGCCTCCCCATCATTTCATCTCAGCAAAATTCTAACTGAAAAAAACTTTCCATTTTCTGAGAAACATATACGCGCCCAGTTTTTTAAAAGGCAAAACGTTTTTAAACCTCTGCGCATGAAATTCACTTGTCTTGTAGCAATTTTTACAATCTACATGATTACTGTATGTACAATACATACTTCGTTTTCATGATAGAACACACGTGATGCCTCTAACTGCATGTATAAAATTCATTACATGTTTGTACAAAAAAAAGTGCTATAATTGACAAAAACTATACAGAACAATAACCATTCTCTAATATTAGGAAGTGGCGAAAGATGAATATGTTTCTCCTTGTCCCATATTTCACTGAGCATAATACTGTACTTCGTTTCCGAGAACCTGGTTGTAAACTCACGGATTCACACGTATTGTTTTTTCCGAGTTTAAAACGCGGGAATTTAAATTTCTAATACGATTAATGCTAGTTTAAACTTATTTGAAACTATGCTTCAGCTAATTTTTCTCAAAAATCGCCGTCAACAAAAATTTTGCTGTTTACCAGCAATTAATTTTTCGAATTTGTTTCAAATTGTGTAAATTCGTTGTCTTGCGAATCAGGAATACTGTGGGTTTACCACCTGCTTTTCGGAAACAAGGTATAGGCCACTGCATTGTGTAGAGTAATGAAAAATTCTAACAAAGAATGGCACATAAGTAATTACAAAGATTTCGGGTTTTTCATTAAACCAAAGTTTTTTCTTCTGTAAAAATCAAGTTTAACTGATACTGAAATTTTTCAAAGATTTGTCCATTTTTGCGCAGAGGCATTTTCAGAAATGACTAAAAAACTGGGCGCGTATATGTTTCTCAGAAAATGCAAAATTTTTCAGTTAGAATTTTGCTGAAATGAAATGATGGGGAGGCCTAATATCGAACTTTTAAGCCAGTGAAACAAGCAAAAAGGAAAAACATATCCTCATTTTTGCCATTTCCTGGCATTTTCAGCTAAATAACATAACGGCTGTTTGACCCTATTGCATATAAATTTGGTATGTTTTGCCAAGCTCCGTCATTATCATGCTTCAACTATAACTAGCTACTAACGGAATCCGTACCATCAAAACCGACTTTTATTCTTATGCTTATTCAAAATATTACTTCAGGTAACCTTTCATCGATTTGATTCATGAAAATAGAAACTTAAAAATTGTACATCCTAGCGTAAAGGTATGTATTATAAGAATATTTTTAGGAAGTTATGATTTCGATAAAGGAATGGCTTCGGGCGCCGTTTACGCAGATGATGCGAGTTTGTCTTCCTTGAACACAAAAGTATGTAACGTATGTTTAAAACTAAATTGAAATAAGTCCAGAAGATTGTTTTGAAGTAACCTATCGTTCATTAACAAGATCGTGACGTTTTTATCAACGTTTTTTATTCTCACAATTTAAAATTAGTGTTGTCCCAGTCAGACATGCACGGCAAGATTTTTCCAGGGGGTAGGGTCCATGGACTTTTTCCAAGGGGATAGGGGGGTGGGTGAGCAAAAAAACAAAAAAAGTTTTACAAGCCTGTTTTTCGTACAAAATATGCACAAAAATCATGAAAAAAGCTGTCTTTGAAAAAGTTCAGGGGGTGTTTTGACGATTTTTTTGGCCAGGGGGGGGGTGGCCAGGGTCTCAGGTATGGGGGTTTATCCCCCCCCCCCCTATGTGCGTGTATGGTCCCAGTGCCGACATTTTTGCTAGTATCGGTGTCTCTTTTTTCTGGCTTTTTCTCAGAGTATCACCCCGGATTGTAGATACAAAAAAAAATCTGCAACTAAGTTAATGTGAAATTTCGAAATGTGATGAAAGTTTTTAGTCGGGGACATCCAGTTGATTACAGCCGAAAATTTAGTTGGAAATTGAAATTCATCCATTGCATCACTCTGCCTCGAATTTTACGTGAATGGAAGACTAAATTCATATCACATTGAGAGAAGTAAATGGGTTAGGAGTTCTTATGAGTTGGTCAGAAAATTTTCAGGAGTCCAATTTAATGACTGGTGTGCAGTAAAACAAATACTCGTTTGTTCTGATGTCCAAATTAACTTGGCCGATGCTAAGGTGACAAATTTAAAGCTGATATCATCAAACTTATATTTCATGACTGTCTTCTGATTTAGCTATGTAGTGTGCACATCTCATATGCCCAAATCCAGGCAGCCGGTGAGTCAGAAAATTAACGCTGGTTGAGGGGCTCGAACCCTCGACCTTCTACATATGGCAGACGCCCTAACCATGTCATGTGAATGGTCACGAAATTGTGATTGTAGTGGTGGTGGTTAGTGCGGGGTATGCCACGTGAACAGCCAAACATACCACTACAACACCCTTCCCCCTTTCTAAGAGGGGCCCATGACACGCTTGCCAATGCCGTAAGCCCAAATTCATGTGGCCGGCGTGTCAGAAAAATAATGCTTGATGTGGAGCTCGAACCCTCGACCTTCTGCATTCAAAGCAGACGCGCGACCCATCTGCGCTGACCAAGCCACCTGGATGGTTCATAAATTGTTGTTGTGGTGGTTGGTGGTGGTGACTGCAGGCATTCCGCATGATGAACAGCCGGACTCACCACTACAACACAGTGCTACTCCAAAGTCTAGACTTTGAAGCCAAACTTCTATACCAACTTTACCCGGGAATGTTTATAAGTGTAGACTGCAGAAAAATAAGTTATTGGTGAACAGAATGTGGCGAAACTATTCGTGCTAGTCATTTTCCTTTGTGATGTTGTGGTTCCATTTTACAAAGAGGTCAAAGATCTTAAAATAATCAGTATGAGCAGATGAAGTCAGTTTGCTAGAAACCAAAAAACAGTCCATCTAATTGCAGTTCACACTTCCAAAAAAAGTTGCAGAGAAGCTAGTGTACTGAAACAACATTTTACAAAGTGTGGCTGGAGTTTTGGGAGCAGCACTATATTTTAAACTTGTTGGGGATGTGCTTACGGTAGTAGCAATCCCACATCTATGCAAAATCGGTGAATCGACAAAGTTACGATTCCACCAAAAAGAGAAAGTTTTATCATTCTTGTACTTTGGTGTGTCCTGGGTGAGTCGTGTCCATTTTCTTTATAATATTCCTTTATACGCCCAATAAAAGCAAGCGTCGACAGCCCGACACACACATCTATTTACATAATTATATTCTTATTATTATTTATTATTTTATTGTTATATATTACTTGTGCATTGAGCAGAAGGGGAGCCGCCTTACATGGGATCCGAAGCCAAGGTAAAGCCCCAGCTCCTTTGGACATTTTTATAGTGAGTTTTCCTTGTTTGCGTAAACCTTTAGGAGGCATCTGGGGAGACCCTGAGTGCCCTTCGATTGCAAGAGTTAGAGTTTCTAGTTACTCATTAGTGACTGAAGGTTGTGTTTTTTTCTGCTTAAGGACTGTTGCACTGTGTTTAGTTGATTGCTAATAGGAAGCTCCTTTGAGTGACCTACAGTAGTCGATTGAGTACAAGTCAATAGGACTTGAGTTATATTGCTGACGTCTTTGACCTAAGCAGAGAAATAAACATAACAAACTCTCTACAGCGGCGGTTAAGCATATAGGCGGTTAGTAGAGGGGCGTGCTTAAATAACGGTCAGTCTGGTTCTATTTTCTTTGCGTACCTAGCACTTTTGAACCAGACGATATTTTTATCATGTCTCAGATTCCTACACTCAAGGAAGGGCCGGGCGTGTGCGTGCCCTTACTAATTATGAACTTTAATGAAAACAAAATTATAAAATTTATTTAAAACGTTTTAATGCAAATTTTCGATTCGACACGAACAAATTCTAATTTCAATTGCAGATTAGTACTGTTTTCGCCAGGATAATTCTGTTAATTTTTTTAAACTTTCAAAATTTATTTTTAAATAAATGACGCTGAATGTACTGTAAAGTTCGAGGGAGTCCCACGGGAAATTGCAGGCGAAAACGGTTAGTCATGGCATTGGGAAAGTAAAAGGCAACAAAAAGTATGGTAAGAAAAGCATCTGCATTGTGTGCAGTCTTTGGAGCAAGAAATCGTCCAGTAATTTTTTCTGATTTTCTCGAAAGCTTAGATGATTTTTTCTTTCCTCTGATCGTCATATTATTCACGACAGGGTGTACTGCATTTGTTCACCCGAACATATTCTTTGGCCGATATTTAACCTAAGCGCCTATATGCTCAATCATTGCTGTAGAAAGTACGGCTCCCCAATTTTATTGTTATGCCGGACAGTCTATTTACATTACATTGAAGGTTTGTTCTGTATGGAACTTAAAATGCCTATGAGTATGTCCACTGCTTGTGATACCTGAAAAAACTAGAAACGAAAAACGTGAAGCTTAGAGATAAGAATGTACCAAAGCCCTCTGAGATCATCACGTTGTGTTTAAAAGAAAAAGGTAAGCAAAAATAAAAAAGAAAAACAGAAAAAGCACAAAGAAAAAGGGAGGCATGGTCATTTCCAATATTCTCTAGTTGATTGTCGACTCCTAGACCCAGCTCGATGCAACACGGCACTAGACTGTCGCAGAACTTGAATGGGGTTCGAGCACCAGATTTAATTTTGTGTGAACAGTTTCAACTATACTAATAAAGGAAAGAAGCAAAAAACAATAAAAGAATAGCACGTTATCATGAAATAAAACAACCAAGAAACAAAACTTATGCCTGGCTGGTATCAGGTGATACAATGGGCTTTATCCACATAGGATGGACCCATGATTGGGTTTCTGACCGTTGGTTGATTCATCTCACATGTTGCTTCGTTTGTAGGCTGCAACTTACGTGAAGAAAGGATGTTAGATGCCTTCAGTAGGTTTTTGGATGATTGAAACGCTGTTTTTTTATTTTGAAAATAAAATTTGGTGAAAAACTTATATTTTAAAAATAAGTATTTTTCATACTTTCTACTTGATATGGCCTAGATACATTAGCCGATGAGCAAAAAGTTACCATCGGTCGATCCCTAATCACCTCACACTCACCCCTCTCTTTGCTCCTGTATAGTCCTTAGCCTTTCAGAAGTTTCGATTTTCTGTGTTTTCATTTCATTGACGTATAATTTACTAACCTTGGTCAAGAATAAACGTTTTACATCATGCTGGAGGACAAATTGATTTCTTATGAAATCTTCATCGCACTTATGCCTTTTTAAAAAGTAGTCTTTAGGTTTTCAGCTTGTTTTGTTGGTCAAATCCTTTACATCCCGATCTTTTCCCCGGTTGTCGGAAAATGGAAGCCGAAATCGTCCGCATGGTATGTAAATTATTTAATGGAGGCAGTGCGACATGTGGAACGGTAAGATTTTTGTAATTCTTCTTTTTATACTCTGATACAAAACTTCACGAGAAAATTTATTTTCTGCCTCAAAGTTGGGAAAAAGATACAAAAAATGTTGGTACCCAAACTGAAGCTATTTTTTCTCGTTTGTGGAATATTCAGCAGAAATTTACATACTTCAGGTTACTACCGGCGGTACAGAATCAATTTTGCTAGCCTGTCTGGCATATAGAAATTTAGCGTTAGAAAAAGGAATCGATATTCCTGAAATGTAAAGTTGAAGTTTATTTGTTTTTTCACGTATTGAATTAATTACGTCTATAGATCTTGCTTGCTAAACATGCATATTCAATTTGTAAGTCCATTTTTAGCGTTGTTCCTGTCACTGCTCACGCTGCTTTCGACAAAGCCGCTCATCTTTACGGTATGAAAATCGTGCACATACCGCTCGATCGCTCATTAAAAGTTGATATCAAATTTATGAGGCGTGCCATTAACCCTAAGACGTGTATGCTGGTCGGTTCCTGTCCGAATTTTCCTCATGGTATAGTCGATCCGATCGAAGATATAGCGAAAGTAATACATTTGTAGGAGTGCCCCTGTGCCGACTTTTCTTGTCGGTGTTGCTAACGCTCAAGCACTTCTGCCGATGCCTGTGACTTATATGTAGTATGTTGAACGTCGAATGAGTTAGCAAAAAAATTTTAAACCTGTATTTTCTACCAGTATCACATAATTCGAATCTGCAACTAAGGGTCATCTTGAAAAGTGACGAAATTTTGAATCAGGGACATTCAATCGATTATAGCTCAAATTTGGTTATAATATTGAAGTCTTCCGAATATACGACCACTAGAAAACTTTTTTTTGAATGGACAGGTCTTCAAAGACAGGATTAATCATGTCGAGATAAATATCAGCATAGAAGTCCTGCTAGGTTAGCTAGAAAATTTTTATGCGCCCAAAACGATTTATTTCTTGCTAGTCGGTAGTAAAACAAGTACTAGCACTTGTCCTGTTGCCGAAATCAACTTAATCAGTGTTCCTAAATGCACTTGTGTAAGTTGGCATATTTGAATATGACCATCAAGTTTTTACTTTGAATATAGATTCGTTTTTACTTACATTAATGTTTTCATGCCACCTGTGCTTCATACATGCGCGTAGGGGGGTAAGCCACCTTACCTAAAACCCTGGCCACCCCCCTTGCCCCAAAAAATTGTCAAACACCCTCCTAGAACTTTTTCCAAGACAGCTTGTTTGATGATTTTTGTGCATATTTTGTACGAAAAACAAGCTTGCAAAACTTTTTTTTGTTTTTTTGCTCGCCCACCCCCCTACCCCCTGGATCAAAAGTCCAAAGACCCTTCCTCCTGGAAAATTCTTGCCGTGTATGTCTGGTGCGCCCTCAGATTGCTGATTTGTTCGAAAATTATTATTTCGCACTGTTTGTAGAAGTAGTAAAATCAATAATACAAAAATGCTAGGTAGTATGATAACAGTGCAGAGGTCCACAACGTCAGATTTACAGGCGCGGGCAAAGTTCAAAACTTGTGTCGTCAGCCATATGGCTATACTCGCTCCAAGATTTGTCAATCATACGGCTAACTAAGAAAAATAACTTTAGATTTTTTAGTAGCAAGTGGTCAATTTTGAACAAAAATTGTCAAAAAAAATCATTTTTTCGGCTTTTCGTTACATAAATACAAATTTTTATGTATTTTTAAACAATATTTGTGTTTTTCTATAATCATTTTTGAGGCATTCAGGAGGAAAACCTGAAATGTTTTCCTTTAATGATCTCCCTCTCTTTTATCACATTACATAGACGGCATACTTTTGAAAGTTCGTTTAAAATATGAATCTACTAACAAATTCCTCTCATATGTTTCTCAAAGTTGCCCTCTTACCGGACAGGGTTCATACACAACCTGGAAAACACAGGGAATTTTGTGGAAAAATGAATATTTTGTGTTGAAAAGTACAGCAAATCGTCAAATTTTTTCGCCGCGCTGCGGCGAGTTTTCTTATTCAACTATGCACATTGAAAGTTAAATTGCTGTAAATCATCGAGTATTTGGGATCGTTTTTTTTTAGTTTTTCAACTTCAACCTTTAATTTAGCCTTTAAATTATTATGTCAAAGTCAACGTTTCAATCGGATTGTAAGGGTAATATCCGAGAAAACATTCAAACTCCTCATTTATGCCAGGAAATTGGAAACTGAGGCCGGTTGCATCAAAGCAGTTAAACTCGAGCTCGAGCTAAACCCGACCATTTTAAGTCTGAGCTCAGGTTTAGCGGTTGCATGAAGATGGAGTTAAACTCGAGCTCGAGATAAACCTGAGCTCGAGTTAAACCCGAGCTCGGGTTTTACTCGAGCTCATTCTGTCGAGTTGCATGAAAATTTTTGCCCATTTTCAAGTCCGAGCTCGGGTTTAGCGCAATAGAAAAGTTGAACTTGATCGATAGCAGGTTTAAGTCTGAAGGGTCATTTATACTTGCCTTTTTCGGCGGAACGGAACGGAAGCAATTTTCCGCGCGTTGAGAGAGTATAGCAGTTTTCATCGCGCGGAAGGATGATGAAAAGTATAAATGAAGTCAACCGAAGTCGATCAAACCGAAGCCTTTGGATTGCGTCGTGCAAAAAAATTTCGGTTTGAATGCTCTGTCTGCATACGTACTCTGACGGAAAAATTCAATTTTTGTTTTCGATATTGGAGCGAATTTCGCATGTTTTTGGTGCTTTAAAATTTTTTTGGCAGATTTAACGAGCCGGAACTACTTTTCTTGTTTTCATACGCAATTTTCCGTCGCAATCACGGTTTTTTTCTCGCCTATCTTTCCCCAAATGCGGGAAGGGGCCAAAATTTGCTTCCCTATTTTTCGCCAAGTCGTTTTTTTCGCTTATAAATGCTCAAATACGCTTTATTCAAGTGTTTGTGAGCTTTTTCGAACATTCTGATATTTTAAGAGGTGTTAATTTAATTAAATCGAAGACAAATATTTAAAGTTTCGAGTTTAAAGTCACCTCTAATTTGGGGGGGAATGAAGGGTGACCTCCCCCCAACTTGGCCAACCCTTTTCTCAACCCCCCCCCTCAGACTCGAAAAAATTTGGAAAAAACTGCCTTTGTTGGGACAGTTTTCGACGTTTTTCGACTCCCCCTACAAATTTGGGGTTTACCCCCCCCCCCAAGCACCCGTTTTCCCTCAGATGGGATCTTTTGAGGGAAACAAAACGATATGAGGAGAAAGTTTCCGGCAAGATTTTCATTTTCGAAAAAAATGTTGGGAGTTCAGAACCGAGAAGATCCATTGTGGTGAAATTTTTCCGGCGCCAAGCGCTAGTATGCGTATGATAGTCTGTTTTCTGTCAGGTGCGGCCGTAACAAATTAATCTCCAACAGTTTCTACCAATTGAAGTATTCCATTTCTTATTTTTTTTTGCAAAAAAATATATAATTTTGGCCTTTTGCGGCAGAGTCCCAAAAATCCGAAAAAAGCCTCTAAAAAACCCGGAAATTTCGAAAGTTTTGAAACCTCCAACCAAAATTTTGGGTTTACCTCTCTCCCCAACTGGTGGGATTTCTTACAGGTATGTTTGAAGCTCCTATTCAGCAATGTCTGTTGCATAGATTCATTTTCCAGTGTTTTAGAATATAAAAGTTCGAAAATTTTCGCGGCGAAATGAGAGGCTATTTACAATCTATTAGTCGGATTCAAATTTACATTCAGATGTTGCAAAAACTCATTTTCTAGCCTCCCAAAATTTCTTCCGGCGTTCAGGAACAAGAAATAAGCTGACTTCGATATTCTTAACTTGAATCACAGAAATGTTAATGGCAGTTCAATTCATGGAAAATCTATCATTAGTATGTTTTCAATTGTTGTTGAATACCAATCTGTTGTTCACTAGCTCAGACTTACCAGACTAGTATTTTCCTCATTTTTGCAATTTAGTTACTGAAAACACCAGAATGTTTGCGTTATACCAAAAATGCAGAACTCACTGCCACATTATAATCGTTGTTCGAAACGTTGAAAATTTTCAGAAAGCGAGGAAAAAAATTTTGGGTACGGTCACCTATCCAAAACCATAATGACTTTGAATTACATCAGACATCGACTTTCAACGCCTTTATGATGACAAGTGAAGTGAGAGCTCAAAAAAAATTTTGATGTTTCCAACGCGAAGCACCGAAGAATTTTTTGGGTATTGACAATCTGCTTTTTCCCTCAAATCGCGCTTTTTGAAGGCGAAATATTCGGAAAAAGGAAAAAATTTGGGAGTCGGATACGAAAAAGATGCATTTTGGTGCATTTTAGCAGGTCCGAATCTCAAAATTTACGGCGCTTCGCGCCAGTTATAAGTTTAATAATCATATTATTTATTACCTTGCTCAGGAGAGGCTTCTAGCATGTCTATCTTCACTTATTTAATCTTTAATAGTTTTCATCACCTAAAAAATATTACCTCAAGTTTTAATTGGCTATCTTCAATATTTTAACTTTATATTTCATGAAGATCTGCATTTTTCCATTCAAACATTTTTTGAGAAAGATCAACGCGTCAACTTCCTAAACTTTTCGAAGCAATTGTTTCCCTCTTAACATAAATTGAATTTGAAAGCTTAATGAGAGTATTTTTGCTTTCCGGTCAAATTTTTGAAAGTTTAGGAATAAATAACTGATTTAAAAATTTTTCAAATGATGAATTTCTAGAAATTACGATTCTTGAACAAAAATTTCGATCTAATTCTTGGAATATGTAAGTGCTGGGAAAATTAATTTTCCAGCTCCGCAGAATGTTAACACACAAGAATTTTTCCGGCGCCGCACACCGGAAACATAACTTGTTTTTTAGCCTCTCATTTCTCATCGTAGTGGCCTAAACAGTCGATTTCTTATCTAATTAAAAGTCATTATGCTATTGGATTGTCTGCTAGAAAATTCGTTACACAATGCGTAGACTTCAAACTCGAAAATTTTAATTTCTCTCCAGTTTTAATGAGTTAATGTCCCTAAAAATATCAGAATGTTCTAAAAAGCTCAAAAACACTTGAGTAAAGCGCACATGAGCATTTTCAAGCAAAAAATGACTTGAGGAGAATGGGGGAAATTTTAGATCCCTTTCATCATTTGGGGAAAAGTCCAGCGAGAAAAAAACAGTGCTGCGATGCTGGAAAATCGATTTTCCGGAAATGTACTCCAAGAATTAGATCAACGTTTTCTGTTCAAAAATTCGATGTCCTAGAAATTTAGAAAAGCTACGAGTACAAGTTTCCGACAACTACTTCCATAAAGCTTTTGAATTCAATTTACGCTAAGGAAGGAACAATCGTTCCAAAAAGTTTAGAAAGTTGATGTGTTGATTTTTCTGAAAAGTGCGCTGAAACCCGCGCCCTAGATGAGTAACAAATAATGATGATTATTAAAGTCCTAGAAATTAAAGAAAATTTTGAAATTGGGACCCCCTAAAATTCACCAAAATGCATCTGTTCCATATCCCTGGCATAAATGCACATAGAGGAGGTAGGGGAGTATACCCTCCTATCCGAGACCCTGGGCACCACCTGTCCCAAAAAAACATCCCTCTCTGTACATTTTCCAATATAGCTTTTTTAATGATTTTTATGCATATTTTGTAGAAAAAACATGCTTGCGGAACTTTTTTTTGTTTCTTTGCTCACCCACCTCTAATCCCCCCTCAATGAAAAGTCCGAGGACACCGCTGGAAAATTCTTGCAGTGTGTGTTTGATCCTAGCGCCAAAATTTCTTTACTCTTCCAAATTTGTCCCCTTAAAAAGCAAGAATTTGGGAAAAGCAATGGTCAGAATCGAGAAAAAGCAGCTCGAAAATGAAATCCAATTTTTTGCGGGGCTGTCGATATTTCCATCTCAAATGAAATTTAAGACGAATGCAACAAAATTTTTTTACGCAGTAATTAATAAAATTGCGCAATTTTTGTTTGAGCTTCAATTTTCACTTTCGATCGGAAAGTATAAGTGCGCTCCAGCCGAACAGACGCAAGCTCCAGCCGAACAGACGGAAAGTTCGGTTCCGTTCCGTTACGTTCCGTCGATTGCCTATCGTTCCGTTCCGCCGAAAAAGGAAAGTATAAATGGCCCCTGGGAGTGTTACTTAAATTTGCGTGTTGTTGTTTTTCCCATTTGTTACGCAAGAGTTATATAATAGTTGGTTTCTTTTTCGTTGTTTATGCCTCATGAGTAATAAGAATGGACTTTTTGCGGCTGCGATTACTTAATCGAAATGTGGAAGACAGAAATAATCCCTTCGTCCGCTATACTTTTCCATTGTAAATCCTTCCTTGCGGTTTCTGGATTGCGGAGCACAGAATCAAGAATGTTGCGATGCTCCTGACAGAGTTCACGCAACCACAAATCTTCTTTTGCAGTCCAATTTGGCTGACGAGCTTTTTTCGCTCATATTTTTAAAAAATGGAATAAAAAATCGAAGGGTTTCCTTATTCGGCAAAAAATGGACACAACAAACTGACTTTATGGCTATATGACGCATACAATGCAGAACGTATGCACAGTGGCACATTTTTATTTCTAATGAAAAGTGTCGTTTACTTAGTTGTGACCGAGCTCGAGTTAAACCTCAAGTTTAGCTAAACTCGAGCTCGAGATGTTTGATGCAACCGCTAAAAGTTAAACCTGACGTCGAGTTTAGCTGAACCTCAGGTTTAACAGTTGAAACCGAGCTCGAGTGTAGCCTCAGGTTTAGTAGATACAACCGGCACCTGATGAACAAAATGTTTTCGGCCATATAGAGCATTCATATTTGCGAGCAAAAAAGAATTCGAGTCTGGTCAGGGTTTTTTTAGGCCAATTAGGAGCGATGGCTCCTAAAAATTCAGATTGACTCCCAAAAATTTAGGCGCACAAGCCAACATGGCTTATAAAAATTAGAGCCTAACGACCCTTTTGACTGGGTGAGTTTCCTGTCCGGAGATGCATTCTTATGCGTTTTTAAGAAAACACATCAAAAATTTTCCGGCGCTTCGCGCTGAATTTCAGATCACTTATGATTATTGTTATCATTTCTGTTGTGCGGTTGGAAAATGCCCGCCTAGCTTACGCTGGCTTATAGCTTTTGAACATCAGCATTTTATGGATGAATGTTTGACCTTGTATTGTTTTTTTCACATATTTGACTAAAACCTATATTTTGCTAAATTATTTTCACAAAATCGTTTTGTGGTCCTTTAGAATTTTCGACTTTCGTGAAGATAACTTTTTGCATTTGGAAAATGATTATGCGTGAGACAATAGCAGAGGTTCTTCTGTCTGAAAAAGCCATTCAATTCATTGCTGCTTGCCTAATTTTTGAATTTTAGTTTGCCTGACTGAAAACATGTTGAATTCACTGAAAAATTAGGCTTTTCAGTCAGGAAATAGATATTAACAATATTCATTTTACAACGCTATAGAATATCAAAATCCAAATTTTTTCCGATGCCAAGCACCGGCATTAATTACCGATATCCGAGTCCGAAGTTAAATATCTTCACACTTTTTTTATGGTTTATACGTTTGAAAACAATCATAAATAATTGATTGGTTAATTATTGGCTCTTGATATACGAAAATGTTAGAAAAATAATTTAGCGCTTCCGCCAATCAAATGGTGAAAAGATCCCGATTGATCATCGGTAGCTGCATAAGAATGTGCTGAAAAAATAATTTTCCGACGTTTTAGAGGCCTCGGAATCAAAATTTTTTCTGCGCTCGGCTGCGCATTGATTTGAAATCAATTTTTTGATTTAGTACCCTATTTTTGATGATACTTTAGCTCACACATGTTTCTATTATTCAGTATTTTTCTTCAGGATAGTATATTTCATCATTATAAAAACCTGGAAAAATTTCATTTGTCAATCTGGAAAACCTGGAAAACACAGGGAATTTTTTTCTACAACTTTGTATGAACCCTGTCGGGTTATGTTTCTCAATTTTGCGATCTTTGCAATATCCTTTCATACATTTAGAATTAGCCCTTTTTTCCAGATGGGGCGTCAAAATAATGTCCCCGTTCATGTTGACGCTTGTTTGGGAGGCTTTTTGGTATGCTTTATGGAGAATTGCGGGTTCGATTTGAAGCCGTTTGATTTTAGAGTGCCTGGAGTTACTAGTATTTCGGCTGATACGCACAAAGTATGGTTTATTAATTGCGTTACACTCATGATTTAAATTTTAATTTTTTGAATTTTAACGTATAGGTCACGATGAAAAGTCGAAAGCTGTCTGAAAAATTGATGCTTCTCAAGATGCACCAAAAATTGTATATTCCTGTAATAGTTGACTGGTAATAGCAGTTTAAAACATGAAAAAATATGCTCAATTTCTGATTGACCATATTTTTTTGAAAAATCGCAAAAACTCGTGGCAGAAGACTAATATGAAGATTATTTCCCTCATTTCAATCGTTTCCTATGTATGTGGATTGTTGATGCAGTAATTTATGATTATTTTTCGTTTTCAGTACGCGTTCGCTCCAAAAGGAACGTCCGTCATTATGTACGAAAGTGAATCATATCGAAGATACCAATATTTTTGTCAGCCTAATTGGCCCGGCGGCATATACGCTTCGCCTACATTGGCAGGTTGGTTTTTTTCAAGGCTACGAAAGTTGTAAAAGATGGAAAAATGTCATAAAAATTGATGAAATCATTTTTTTAAATATAGACATCTCGAAATTTTTGTGATCGTATTTTTCTTAAACTTCTGATTATCTTTCGTTAATACGGTAAATGGAAAATTTTAGATTCACCATGGAATACTTTTATATATTATGAAGATTAATTTTTTTCTCCTGTAATTTCAGTTAAACTTTTCATTAATTCTATTTACAAAAGTTTCAATGTGAACTATGATTACTTTGTCTCCTTCTTTAGGAAGTAGGTGTGGTGCAAATATTGCAGTTTGCTGGTCAACCTTAATCTCGATAGGTAGATCGGGTTACGTAGAAAAAACGCGGAAAATTATCGAAAAAACCAGATTCATCATCGACAGGTACATACGTCACGTACACACGAGGTTTTATTTTCATATGCATCAAAAAAGCACATGGTATAAATTTTTTTCACACAAAAAATATTACGTCGTGTTTTTATGAAAACATACGATTAGAAAACACGAAAATTTACTTTTTTCCAGAGAGGAAATCCATTAACGGGATCCATAGGTCCCCAAAGTCATGCTTTTGAGGTAGTTGTGAAGTTGAAAATTTGTGGGGGTAGTGTAGCAAAATGTCCAATAAATTCGTCATTTTGTCTCAAAATTGGGCAACCAGAGATCAATTTTGAGGACTTTAGGTAGGGGTAATACTCCCTCATACCCCTCCCTATGGGGCAGTCTGACGGGATCAAGAATCGTTTCACTACTTTTTGAAAAAATTAGTCGCTATAGTGTAGCATTTCTAAAAGAATTTCAAAAAACTGTAGTTTCGACTTTCATAATTTCTTTCAAAACCGTTCGACTTGACGTACCATACCATTTTTGTCCTCACCAGAAAATTAACGTCGAAAATTCATATTTCTTATTGAATTGCTTCTTCCACTACCTACGAAAATAATTCAAATCATGGAAATGATTTTTTTAAGTATTTTACTGATGCTAATCAATGCAATTTGAGACGTTAAGACTCTATTTTACTTTCAACAACGTTTTCTTTCAAGACTGCACAAAATTAACGGAATTCGAGTGTTAGGTGAACCTGAGGTTAGCGTGGTTGCCTTCACATCCGATGTGTTTAACGTTTATGAATTGTGCGACGATATGTCGGCATCCGGATGGAATTTAAACGCGTTACAATATCCTGCAGCGTGAGTTCCAACTAGTGTTCTTGTATTTTTTATTCCGGTTTTGTTCAACATATATACGATAAATACATGAGCGGTCAAAAATTCATCGTGAATATAATCTTTGATGCTTCAAAAAATCGGATGATAGTTTTCTGATTGCATCATTCGAATAGAAAATTAACTTTTGAGTGTATCATTTTTAATTGAAACTTTCCTCTATTCGATTCTCAAATTCGATTTTTCATAATATCACAATCATTCAATTAACGAAGCGCCCAGGCCTGTGGGAATAAAGCAATTTTTTAATGGGTACCGTCATCGATTGACCAAGATTTTAGGGGAGGGTCACTGAACGGAAAAATGATTTTTTTGTATAAACAGTTTGAAACAGTTCAAAAATTGTAATTTTGTCCGAAAAATGTCGAAATTATGTATTTATGGCGCGAATCGCCATAAAACCTGCTATTTTTGATCGTTCTTTTAAAAACAAAAATAAAATTTCTTAATTTTTTTGAACCTAAACGATGGGGTCCCTATGGCCAGTCCATTTCACCCATATTATTGGCAAATTTTGAGGATCATCAAATAACGGCTATGTGGCATACGATTCGTGGGGGGGTCCTTATGGCAGTTCGCCCCCAATTACATGTATGATCACAATATTCTATTATCTAGAATCCATTTATGCGTTACAGCGAAACATTTGCAACCTGGAGTAGCAGAGAAATTTTTAGACGATGTTGAAAGAATTAGCGCCGAATTGATGAAAAATCCAACTCGAACATCCGGCGGAATAGTAAGCTTTAAAATAAATTTAATTTTTTATAGTGCAAGCTTGTTTCTAGAGCGTCTTTCCTTCTATTTAGGCCGCCATGTACGGCACGTCGCAGAGTTTGCCAGACCGATCGTTAGTTGTGGATATGGCTTCTGAATTTTTGAACGCTTGTTACAGCCTTCCATGTTGGATCGGCGATAAATGAACCTCCTTCTTCCATTATGTTAGAAGATTATTTTTCAAAGAATTATTCGAGTTGAGAAATGAATTTTTCATTCTTGATGACTAGTTTGTTGAGCATCACAATCTAAAACATTATTTTTTGTCAGAAAGTCGTTTTGACTAAACAAGTGACTTATTTTTAATCGTGTGATTAAGATGCAGAAAGGCTGAGAAGAAAATGGCGATATGAATTGTTCAACATGTACATCGAAATTATAACGAATTTTCATGATATTTTAATTTTTGGACTAATTTACTCAATCAACTTTATTTTGTTGCATGATTCAATGATTTTTGGAATATTTTTGCTAATACGTTTTGCGTATCAATTTGTTCGCCGTTATTAAAGTACGATTATTGTCACTGCGGGCGGCATGGCCTGTTGCTCACACAACATGATCTTTCTCATCCCCCATTCAGCGTTTGCATTGCAAGCTTTTCACTCCTTATAGTTTTTCATTCTTATTTAGTTATTTTGCTTTATTATTCTATGTGAATATTCTTCCCTGTATCCAAGGTTTTCCAAAGAGGGATGTTGATTTTGGGTATAATTCAGCATGTTTTTCACTTGTTTTCTTATTCTCTGTCGTCTGTTTGGCGAGTTGTGCCCATGCACATAGGGGGGTAAATTCCCATACCTGAGACCCTGGCCAAAAAAATCGTCAGACACTTCTACGTGAACTTTTTTCATGATTTTTGTGCATGTTTTGTATGAAAAATAGGTTTGCAGAACGTTTTTTTGCTCAACCACCCCCCTACCCCCATGGAAAAAAGTCCATGGACCCTCCCCTGTGGAAAATTCTTGCCGTGCATGTCTGGTTGCGCCATTTATGTCTTTGGCTCATATGTAGCTATTCACTTTATTTAATTTTGTTATTGTATGTACATTGTTTCTGTTACTTCGTTCTTTTGTCACGTGCCGCTCAATTCTCCAATGTCACGTGATTCCGATCATGCCGACATTTTGTTATTTTTTCATGTTTCGTTTATTACTCGATCATGCTTTTGTTTATTTCATTTTTACACATGCATTTTGTGTTCGTTTTTATATTTTTCATGCATTTCTATGTTTCGTTTTGTTGTATTTTTATTTCTTTACAAACGCGGGCTACAGTAGGCCCTTTAGCTAAAAACTTCCGCCAGTCGTGCTCCACGAGCACATGGCTATTTTTGGTGCGCTCCATGCACCTCTTATCATCAAAATTAGCGTCGTTTTTGTTACGCAAAAACGACTAGCTAAGAAGTTTTAGCTAAAGACGTTCATATGCTTAGCATAGGCACTGCAGTCGGCCTCAGTGCTAAACGCATGTGAACGAAAAAAATGTCTATGTGCTCATAGGCATCTTCTGCATCGCATCTAGCTGCAGAAGTTAGCTTGAGCGCCGAAAAACTCCGCCCAAGCTGCAGCTGTAGCCAAACATGTCCTTAAAAGGACATGTTTCTTTAGTTTTTCGCTCATTCTTGGGTTCACCAAGCTTTCGTCCGGTTGTAACTCCGCGTCCGCCGCCTTTCATCTAATTTGCATAATTTTATATACACCTGTGCGTCCGCCGCCTTATTGCCAATAAATTTGCATAAATTTACCTGTGCTCACTGCGTCCGCCGCTTACCGCTTACAGTACCCCGCTGCCCATCAGTGCCAGGTGTCCGACCGCCCCCGGTTCGTGAAGAAAACGTTGGAGAGTCGCCTCCCGCTCGCCTCCCGCTCGCCGCCGCTCGCCGCCACTCGCCGCTAGGACGTTTGTGGATCGCATCCCCGCCCCAGTGCCAGAAGACCGAAAGTATCCAGGGACTTGCCGCCCGATTCGTCGAATCGCTTGAGAAACAGGACTAGGTGAGTCTTCTCAGGGGATTATTGTTATTTGTGGGGTATTTGTTGGGAAATCCTTCCTAAGTCGGTTTCCCAAGGTTTCCACAGATAAGTAGGGCCTCCACCTCTCAGGTTCGGGCTAAAAGGGGCTGTCTGGTTCATAATCGGGTCCCACAAATCAGGTCATTCTACGGGTGACCCTGTTCCCACTCTCACTGAGTAGGACTCGGGGATTGTCGCACCTAGCCTGGCAGCGTTGTCCATTACCCTACAGCAAGACCCCAAGGACAACACCAGAGAACCAACTATAGACCTCTCTATAGCCACCATTTGCCAGGTTAGGCCCCAACGCCAACCAGGGAAGCCTGGGGAAAATGCCAGTATCCATCAGGAGTCACAGCCTATTACTTACTGTAATAGGATCAATCTGATATGGTTCACCATCAATGTGACGTCTAAAACACGGTATTACCTGATGAGATACCCAAACCTCCCCAGCTCTCCCAAATCCGCATGTCATACACGTGACATGCCGTAAAATGTGACATGGATGGCGTAATCTGTGACATGGCGAGGCTGGAAAATCGACGTTAAAGTCTGGCACTCGCCCTTAGGTGTAAAAACTTCACCCTCGGGTCGGAACTACCCCCAGGTCGGGTCAATTCCCATTTTAAGTCGGACAAGCCCCCTTAAAATGGGGTACTAGCCATCCAATAAGTCGGAGACCCCTCAAATTCGGGTTTACTGCCTAATGGGTCGGGAATGTCCCTTATTTCGGATTACCGCTACTGTAGGTCGGAAACCTCCCCTCAAGTCGCGTGTTATTACTGTAGGTCGGGAATTTATCCCGTAACATCGAGTTTTAATTACTGTAAGACGGGATTTGCCCTTACGAGTGATCTAAATGTGATCTACATGTGTATATAATTATCTCATGCGTGTGTATAACCCCCTATGAGTAAAATTCCCCCTGAGTCAAGTTATTTATCCTCAGAGTTGAGCTATTTGTCCCAGAGTTGAGTTATATATTGAGTATTCTGTATTTCTCCTCTGATTAATCCTGTACATTCTGCATACTTAATCTGTGTTGTAAACTACCTTATCTGTATCTTTTCCCTTTATTCCCCCCCTTCTCTACTTTGGGTGGTATACTGTAGCCCTCCGGGTGGGTGCCATTACAGTACGCCTGTGCCCATTCCCGTACTGTAACTACTGTATACCCATACGCGGGTACTAGTATCACAGCTGTAGGGGTTGACGGCCTCTCCTGACTGTCGGTGGTCCATGACCCCATGATACCGTACACCCTCCACATATGATTCTGGACGTCATACGTGGCTGCGATCTGTTAATTGTGTACAGTATTTTTGTATGTCGGCGGAAACTGTCGGAATTGCTCACTTTTCCGGCCCCAAAAATTTTACACCTACTGTGTACACATTTAACACGCATATGTCCAAATCTCGTATTCCCCGTTTTTTTGGTTCTTTTTTCCCTCCATTTCTTTTCTCGGTCATCTGAGCGGTGTCGAAAAAAAAAAAAAAAAAAAAAAATTTCCGTTTTTCTGATGCCACCGCTACAGTATGACACCCTTACGTAAGTCTCTCTCTCTTCTTCATTTCTACTTACTGTAAGGTCTGTTCTTTTCTATTCTCGGGTTGTTGCATCTAGACCATAGACTTTATGGGTCATGTTCATTGACGTCAGCAATGACAACGTTACGGGTTGTTGTTGTTGTGTGGTTCAGCCTCACGGATGCAACCACTGACGTCTGCAACAGCCGCTTCACTTGCTGTTGCTTTAAGGGGTGGGTAGCCCTCCGGGTTCTACTCCTGACGTCAGCGACAGACATTACGTGTTGTTGTTTAAGTTAACACTCCTGCAGTAATGACTTCTGACGTCTGCAACAGCTGAAGCTTAAGTTGTTGTAACAGGTTCGGCTGGTTCTCTGCACCCCATCTGTGACGTCAGCAATGGTGACGCACCGTGTCACTATTCAAAGATGTGCAGGCCTTACGGGTGCCACATCTGACGTCTGCAACAACTGCATCTCATGTCATTGACTTAAGGTATCAGACCCTCTGTTCCACCTTTTGACGTCAGCAATGGCACCATCACGTGTTGCCGTTACCGATAGTTGGCTTCAGGGCCCTATTGCTGACGTCAGCAATGACAATGTATCATGTTCTCGCAGCAGGAATTGAGGTTACATGATCCTATTTCTGACGTCCGCAATGTTAACATTACGTGCTACTGCAGGGGTTTTGCTGGCCTTAGGCACTCACCCCTGGCGTCTGCAACTGCGACATGATACTTGAATACTCTTATCCCAGGCACCTGCAGTCAGCACCAAGGTCATGTGTTGGTCCATACCCCTACCTTTTGACGTCAGCACCAGGTTACTGTCGGTCCTATGAGTATTCCACTTGAGTTGTAGGTGGTCGCTGGCGCATGGTCCTATCACCTACTGCTCTTGTCCAAGGGTTTGTGTGTGTCTGGGGACTGATGCCTGGGAAACATCAGTCCACATACATACACCACTCGAGATGCTCTCTAGTCTGCGTACTGATCAGGTTGTCCGCCCGGGTAGCGGCACTGTTGATCAGCACGTGGCTGTTTTCAAGCTTTAACTGCAGGTTTGAACGAGTTACACTCGGCCTCAGCTGGGTTGGTTGTTCGACTCGTGTAGACGGTGGGCATTTGCAGTCAGTACTGCCTGTGTCTGACGTCTGCAAGGGGTCAGCAATCTTCTTGTAAATTTCTTATCTAAATTCACTCATTCTCTTTCATCTCATCGAGCTGTCATACATAGATCTTCTTTAGTGTCCCCGCCATAGTGGTTCCCAAGGGACCGCGGCACAGCCTCCGGTTGGGCCTAGAGTGTATAGGACCCCCTGTCATATTTTCATTCACTCGAACGCCTCTGTTAACTGGCTTAACGATGCCCGCGCTAGAGTCGCCACTGACCCAGAGTCCGCCTCCGCGGTCCATCCCCTGTTAGTCATGTAAAGTAATAGGCACCATTGAGTCCGCCTCAGCGAAGGTATTGAGTATGCCTCGATACATAACTGCATCCGCCTCAGTTATTTTACACTCATATTCACCCAGGGACACCTTGTGCCCGTGATCCCTTAGATGTTTTCGGGTGCGCCCTCAAAACATCCAGAGTAATTCATTTTAACTGACTGAGTGTGTCAGAATAGCACCCTTGGTACCCGTGCTCCTTCTCTCTTCCACTGTGTGACCTGCGAGCCTCATTTCATCTCAGTGATCGGCAACCCGGCCACCAGCTGTATATAATACTCCTGGAGAGTGTCCGTTCTGTTCGGAATGCGGGCTCCCGTTTCGGACACGGCTGTAAGTTACTTGCGAATGTCGTCCAACACGGAACCTCTGTATAGTCTATCACACTGTGCAGAGATCGCAATCGCTCCTGACGAGTGAGGCCCGTTGCCTAACTGCGCGACCCCTTTGCGTAACTGGGTTTGTAAATTAGTTTTGTCCCTATTTATTGCTCACTCTTAAGTTCACTTTCAGTTGTTCCCATCCTTTTCACTTTATGCCACTTTATGCGCTACTCCTGGTGAGTAGGATCTTGCCGGCTACGAGTCCGCCTCGCCCCAAGGTTTGTAAACTAGTACAACGGTCGAACCTCCAGGAAAAATCCCTCCTGAGCGGGTCCATCCGTCATCTTATTTCTCGGCAGGAAAAACCGCCTTTTCTCGCCTTTTATATCTGATCTTCTGTCCTCTTCGGCTATTCTAATTGCCGGGTCCAGGCCCCAACTCTACATTTTTGGTCGGGATCGATTCCCCCATATCTCAGGCCATGCCTCTGTCCATCACGGGCGACCAGATAAACTCCCTTCTGCGTCACCCTGATGTACTCTGATCCTGCATCTTATAATCCTATTCCATTCTAGCTCCCTTTTCATGGTCGCTAGTCTTAAGCTAAATCAAGTTTACGTCACAAACGCCGTCGCGCACGCGTTTTCCGAATTCACGCGCTCTTTCGCCGCGAATTCAAAAGTAGTACTTACTTTCACTTTACACAATAGAGACACCCCGTCGTTCCTGCCGTCTCAGTACCCAGCCTGTACAGACCAGTGAGCCGCTCTCTATTCAATTTGACTTAATTGCTTCACGGGCAAGGACGTCTGTTCTAACCACCTTACGGGAAAACGAACCCTCGGACATGAAGTCGGAAGTTGATCTCCCTTCACAGATCGAGAACAAGGTCCAAGCAGCATTTGAGAATGCTCTTGGGCCCCTCAACCAAAAGTTAGAGGCCATGAATGGTCGGAGGCACCCTCCCATGTCCAGCTTTATGGCCCCTCCCACCTTCTCCTGTGCTTTTGGTGAGTCTATCACTGATTTTATGTCGCATCTTACTCGTTTCTTTACACTCCAGGGTGTAAGCGAAACGGATCATGCGTATAAAATCGCCTTTCTGGAGTCATGCCTCACGGGTCCTGCTCTTGCCTCCTACCGGGACTTTAGCAGTAGCACTCCAATACCTACCCACTACGAAGAGTTTACAGCTTTTCTACGGAGAGATTTTCCGGTAGGGTGCGACTCTGATCTGCATCAGCAGCTGATCCAAGATCGACTGCAGAAGCCGACAGAGTCTGCGATAGTCTACCTTGAGCACCTCAAGAGACTATCCAGGGTAGCGTATCCAGATCTCGCGACGGATGTCAGAGATTCTATCATCAAGCCTATCTTTCTGCGAGGATTGAAACCGGTCCTCCGAGATAGTATCAAGTTTAGGGAGTTCACGACTCTTGAAGAGACACTCAAGGCAGCCTGTTACGCAGAATCCCAAATCTTTCGGGACGAGATCCGGTACACTGCTCCATCTAACGCCGTTTTCTCTTCAGAACCTAAACACGCCGGATATAATCCCGATATGCCTAACACAAGCGCAAACGGTCCTCAGAGCAACGCTCCAACGTCGTCATCCTCTGCCGATGAGGTTCGCCGCTTGAAACAGGAAATGGCCAGGCTCACGGCCCACGTAGCGAAGCTCACGGCCCAGCAACGTGCACCAGCGCCAATCCAACAGACGCCGCCTCCACAGCCGTCGACACCAAATCAGTCAGCCGGGCGACGCTCGTCGGGAGCACACCTTCAAACGTGCTCCTTCCACGGACTGTGTACACATAGCGACGCCGACTGCCGGGCCCAGCATCCCACCGGTGCCGCTCCCGGTAACAACACCGCTAACGGTGGTCGCTGTTATTTTCGCCGTACACGTGCCCACCCCACGGACCGATGTGATAGGCCATGCCCTCATTGTCGTCAAGTGCGAGTGCACCGATCAACTGCCTGTCCGCAGCACAATCCGGCAAACACGGGTGAGAATGACTACCAAAATACTAGTTATTCTTCCCAGGGGACGAATGTGTATCATCAGAGAAATGGTTATCACCCTCCTAACGGGATGGGAAACCAATATCGGCAGCCCATACGTCGCAACAACGCCGTTGGGGCTACCGATGGCCCTCCTCATCCAGATCCTCTTGACCTGGATGATGAGGCACTTGCTGAACACCTGACAGATTCTTCACAACAGTGTTATCCTGTCTGCGTAATCAGTATTGGATTTTCAGTGGTCCAAGCAGCCCAGGTACTCGTACCGATAAATGTATCGGACATACCGCTGCCACCACCACCACCAAGGTATGCGATGCCGGTCACTCTAGACCCCTCGACGACACCGCAGTTTGTTGGCCACGCTAACATCCTCGCATCGTATCGCATCCCCAAAACCACGACTGCCGAGCCAGCTCCAGCCGCAA
This sequence comes from Romanomermis culicivorax, assembly GCA_963922205.1. NCBI lineage: Eukaryota > Metazoa > Nematoda > Enoplea > Mermithida > Mermithidae > Romanomermis > Romanomermis culicivorax. Next base: position 1,570,206 of record CAWUHX010000026.1, on the reverse strand, counting down.
ACACGACGTCTCCGGCGCCACCGGCCCGCATCGTCCCTCCAGGACCACCGCCTTCGATCCCCACACATTCGGCTACGGAAGTCCTCGAGCAGGTCGAGCCCATGAATTTGTCAGGTATACTACCTTCTTCTTCAGGTGATCCTAGAGTAGGAACCAGAAATCTATCTCAGTCCACGACTCTATCGATTTCTTGTTCACAGCGCCATCGCCCGTCCAAGACGCGATGTTGGCCATCTGGTCAGTTGACCTGGCCAAGAAATACCCGCATTTGCCGTGGACTCTGCTCAACGAGCCATCGCATGTCGAAGCGCTCACGGCCGCCGACGTGGTGCTCGCGGCACCTGTATCAATGCGACTCTTACGACCCAACGTCGCCCGACGGGCACTCGAGTTCATTGCCAATGGGACTATCACAATCTCGCCCATCGAGAAGTTCTTATTGGATGGGGAGCCATCCTCGCCTTCGGTCTATGCCGTCCACTGAGCAGTCGAACAGGCCAGTCGGATCCTCCTGCCTGCTGTCGCCGCTACATCACCGACAGCAGCGCCACCTGTTGCCGCGACATCGCCAACAAAAATGGACATTACTGCTTCCTCGCCCCCGGCCAAGGAACCCGCAAATGATCCTACACCGCCGGCAACAGCCCAAAATACATCGTCAGCAACAGCCCAAGCCAAATCGCTGGCGCCAGCCCAAGAGACATCTGCGACCGCTGCGACCAAGTCGCCCGTCGTCGAACACATGGCCGTCGACGAGACCTTACGTCCGGTTAACGAAGATGTCAGCATCGTTGAGGAATCTCCGTTCCCAACGGCAGTTGCCCCACGGTCGCCAAAAGTCGGTATCTTCCGGGAAATCCACCGGTGTGGTGGACTGGTCCTCGATTTCCCCGGCCAGGAACCCATCTCCTCTGACAGCGACGAAGAAGAAATCTGACACTGCCCCTCAGGCCAGATTTATGAAAATGAGTGAACACTTACAAATCACGTTTGTACAGTTGTTTTTGATAATAAAATTGACCTTGGTAACATCACTGTTTCTAGGGGTGAGTTTGTCAGCACCGGCGGCTCAGTATCAATTTTGTGGTCTCTCAAGAAGTGGACATCCACTTGAGTTACCCCAGCATGTAGAGTGTAAACCACCGCAATCTTCATGGAGCCCGCGGGGCATGAATGTTAGGGTGTATGTCCCTAGTACAGACCCGATTACAACCACAGCGTGGAAATGCACATTGCGCACCCGCAAAGTCTGCACCAACACCGGTTTCTTCGGCTCTAGGGGCATCACTGCAGACGTCATTACCACTCAGCACTTAGCGCCTGCGGCCTGCACGCTAGCACATCGCACTAAGATGTTTGGTTCACAAAAACTTGTCGGCATTCGCCCTGGCTTTTATAGCACAAACCAAACATTGGAAGTGATGTACCAATGGTGCTGCAGCGACGTCTGCAAAACAGTGACTAACCTCTTCATCGAGGAGGGACAAGTCGCTTCGTGGGACGGCACTACGGCCCTAAGCACCTTAGGCGATGTAGGTGGATGCAGTCCCACTGCAGGCCAGTGCACTACTCTAGACGGGGTCATTGTCTGGCCTGCACAAAACTTCACAGCGCGGTGTCATTATCACCCCAAGGGAAATTACACTGCGTCCATGTCAGGGAACCACGTCATCATCAATGATCTACAGGTTGCCCTCAAGATCCCGGGAAACTCCCGCGTCTTCCAACTGTGCCCAGAACTATGTTCCACCACAGTCCGGACTGATCAGGGTCTTCTCCTTCGCATCGACGGGAGATACAATTTGACCCAAAATTTGTTCAGAATGGCAAAGGACACCTGTCCCGATCCTGTCAATGCCAAACTGAACTACCTGGCTCAGCAGATCAAGGAGTCGGAAATTAACGGTTTCCGGTTCACGTGGCTTGAGCTCTGCTCTCACGCTCAACGCTATCTTGATCTGACTTGGCAGTTGCTTCGCTTTGACCCTACCTTGGGTGCCCGGGCATTCCTCCAGAGGAATGACCTGACGGCGGAATTCACAGGTGATGCACTGACAATATAGCCGTGTCAGAAGGTCAACGCCACCTACGTTTACCACTCGTACCGGGTGGGAAACGTTTGCTACAAGTACTTACCTGTACAGGTCGGCGGCACCATCTACTTCGCCACCCCCGGTGGTCCAGATCTCATTAAATCTAGCCCAATTGTGCCGTGTCATCACTACTTTACAGGGATTTTCCGAAATCGCTCGGGCTGGTTTACTGAGTCTGGCGTGGTCCATGTGAGCCACATCCCACTGGAACTCTTCTGGAAGCAGCGTTTCAACATCACTCACTTTGAGGCACCGGCGCTCTTCCATGACCAGTTGGCGATGACCCCTTCAAACTTTGCCTTCTTTAAACAGTATGTTTACAAGACTGAGCAAATTGAAGCGGTACTCAACCGGCTGGTGAACTTCACCGCTGGTCTATCCCTGCAACCAGACGCCATTTACCAGGCCTTTGCAGGGGTAGGAACCGACATCAAGGCCTCTCTGGAAGATGTCGGTTTGGCAGCAAACCATGTTATTACGGGTCAACGACACACCCTCGCCCAGGGCTTGCATGCTGTCCTGAGCAGGCCGGTCCAGTTGATCTTTAACATCCTAATTACCCTGACAGTGCTGATCGGTGTCGGATACCTTGCCTATCTTGGTGTATCTTATTATCTCAGCTACCGTCTGCGGAGCAAACAGGTCAGGTTTGTTAGCCGTTTCTCCCCGTTGGGTCTTTACCGCAAAGTCCAACGCTGGATCGGTTTTCACTACGTGCAAAAGGATGTGCCCTCCCAGCTTGACCGAATCACACCGTGCTTCGTCGTGCTGCTGGATACCAAGGAAACTCCTGCTTTCCTTGACACAGGTTGCCCCCGCACTATCATTAGCCAACGTCTTCATAAGGCCTTGGCTAAAGAAAGTCCGAAGGCGGTCATGGCGTTCCAGCAACATCACGACTTTAACTGATTGATGAGCATCAATGGTAAAGCCGTTCACACCATCCTTTCGGGACCATATGAAATCATGTTGCCCGGAAACCGCCAGCCGAACACACGGATCGATATACATCTCCATGTGTGCAAGACCACGTCTCCCTTCTGGGCACCTGTTGACCTCATACTCAGACTGGACTTCTTAGAACAGTTCAAGAACATTATGTTTGACTACCAACGTAATGTTTGTCGACTGGACGCGGTAGAATTACCCCTCCTGCTGACCACGCCCGAGATTGACCAGATCGACCCCTGGTGGGAGAACACCCGTGCTCTCTCGCGAAACTCACACAGGTCGGGATCACGATCGCGGTCCAGGGCTTCGCCCATCTCTCGGCCACACTCACGGGCCTCCTCAATTGCCTCATCACGTGGGTCAACCAGGGGATCCCGGGCCTCTTCTAGGCGGGCAAGTCGTCATTTGTCGACCTTGCACAGGTCAGGTTGCCCTCGACCTCCGCCTGGAAACTCTCCAGTCACGCTAGAGAAAGGCCGATACCGTGAGCCAAGTGATTCAGATGCTCCGGCATCACCCGTGCCAAACGCGCCACTGCTATCAGACACCGAGATTGAATCACTAGGAGCTACTCAGAGCCCAAGGGACCACTCAGACCACGTACTCACGGTACAGGATGAGTCCACCCTTCTGAACGACCCGGAACCCTCCGTCGGATACGCTCTAGTAGGTCTACTACGTCGTACGGGACTGCCGATTCCAAAGCGGTCCGGTAAGACCAAACATACTAGTGGTGCCACCACACCTGATTCCGGTCATGTGGTCTCTGCTTTTTACCCAAATGATATTCGGACACCCCATATCACAGTTCTCCTCAACAACTGGGTAGAAGCAAAGGCACTGGTCGACACAGGAGCTGTTTTCTCACTCCTGGACCACAAGTTAGCGGCCCAGCTGCGCAACTTGTCACTTTCACCAACCAGGGCTCGTCCTATCGCAGCCAATGGGTCCCCAATCCCACTGCTAGGAGCAGCCTACGTCACGGTTACAGTGGCTGATGTCTCTGAACGGATTCAGGTCCAAATACAAGAGAATTGTTCAGCTGAACTGGTCCTCGGAACAAACTTCCTCGGCCGGTTCAATTGTGTCAGCTTGAACTGGGAGAAATCCTTCCTCCAGTTCAAGGAAAGTAGAATCCCCTGTGACGGTCTCATCCACAGCCCACCTTCTGCCCGCGGCGCCTTGCCCCTGAAGGACTTGGTAATTCTGGAGCCTCGCTCCCTGACACGATTCACTGTACCTGTTCCGCCAATCTATACGAACGTACCTGAGGTGGCCTTCTTTCCGAAGCACCTCACCGGATCTCAAAGACACGTATATTTTGCTGGAAGCGTGAGTAGCGTGACCAACGGTCACATACCACTTCAAGTAGTTAACCCGAATACTCATTCCGTGGTTCTCTACCCACACATCACCATCGGTCATGTGCAAATGCATAGTGAGCCCTCACGGGAATCACTGGTCGACTCAGACACCGTCCTCGATCGTCAGTGGGTCGAGGCCAATGCTGTAATCTCACCGGACATCTCCCCTCGGGACCGGGCAGCCTTACTCGATCTGCTGGTTGCATACACTGACCTTTACGCTCTTGATGAAAAGGACACAGGTTCCACTGATCTCGTCCAGCACTAAATCAGCACGGGCGATGCCCGCCCAGTCCGCCGTTTCCCTTACGGGTCCTCACCTAAGGAAAAGGATCTCATCATGCAAGAGGTCAAGGCGCTCCAGGAGAAAGGTATTATTCGGCCGAGCACGTCACTGTGGGCTACTAATACTGTCCTGGTGGGCAAGAAAAACGGTTCTCACCGTATGTGTGTTGACTTTCGTGGTCTTAACGAGGTCACGAAAAAGGATGTCTACCCACTCCCACGGATCGATGACATCCTTGACACACTCAAGGGTATGAAGTATTTCACTACCCTTGATCAGGCTAACGCTTATTGGTCAATCCCGATTGCGGAGGCGGATAAGGAAAAGACAGCATTTAATACGCCTATTGGACTTTACGAATTCAATTATTTGCCTTTCGGTTTATGCAACGCGCCAGGGACATTTCAACGCCTTATGGACCTCCTCCTTACTGGAATCCAATGGGGCAGGGTTCTGACCTATCTCGACGACATTTTGGTGTTCGGGAACTCTCACACCCAAATGCTTGAGCGCCTGGCAGATGTGTTCGCCCGTCTTCGCCGGGGTGGAATGAAGCTCAGACTGAGCAAGTGCAAATTCTCGCACTCAGAGGTAGAGTACCTAGGCTATCGCATCTCACAGAGCGGCCTAGAACCTGACCAAGCCAAGCTGGCCGCCGTCCAAAATCTACCCATTCCACAAAACGCCAAAGACATCAAGTCCTTCCTAGGCCTCGTGTCTTACTACAGGCGTTTCATCCCTGGTTGTGCCCGGCTCAGTGAGCCACTCACCAAGCTCTTACGGAAGGAAACTACTTTCCAGTGGTCAAAACCTCAGCAGGAGGCATTCGATGAACTCCGCCGCCTGCTGACCAACCCTCCTATCCTGCGCCATCCGGACTTTTCGAAATCCTTTATCCTTCAAACTGATGCAAGTATTTCGGGGATAGGAGCGGTTCTCAGCCAGTTAGACAAACATGGATACGACCATCCTGTCGCGTACGCCAGCCGAGGGTTAACAGCGGCCGAGAAAAACTATTCCATTACAGAACTGGAAACTCTCGCTGTTGTCCATTTCGTCAAGCACTTTCGACCATACCTCTTCCAGCACGAGGTGGTTGTTCAGACTGACCATACCGCGGTCAAAGCAGTGTTGGAGAAGCCTAACCCCTCTGCTCGGATCGCTCGGTGGGGACTCGCGCTCGCTGAATTCAAACTGACAATTCGGCCGCGAAAAGGTCAGTCTAATGGTAATGCTGATGCATTATCACGCCTGCCGGATCCTAACTCCCTCACCGGTCAGAGTATTGATGATACTCCCCTCTACAGACCTGAGGGGCATGTTATGATGATCACCGATGGTGCGCAGCACCTGGCGCGATCAAGAACCTTGACCGATGGTGTGCAGCACCTGGCGCATTCAAGTAATTCAGCACCGATCACTGTTGGCGCGGAGCGCCCGGTACGATCAGAGCCTTATGCCGAGATATCGGTTGGTGCGCAGCACCCCGACCTTTTCGCTGCTCAGCTGAAGGATCCGGAGTTAGCCGACATCATTCGCTCTCTTAAGCCTCTGGGCGACCAGAATGATGTACGAGGCTACCATCTGTTGGATAACGTCTTTTAGAAATGGACAGGCGAGTCCAATAAGATTGTCATACCCAGATCCATGGTTACTACCATTATCCGGGCTCATCATGATGACATCTCAGCTGGACACTTTGGTGCTAAACGTACTGCGCGGCTCATTGCCCGTAGATACCACTGGCCTTACCTCAGTCAGGATGTCAAGTCCTTCTGTCAGCGGCGTGATCTTTGCCAACCGAATAAGCCCGCTCGACAGAAAACCACTGCGACCCTGAAACCCATCACCATCACGGGACCGTTTCATCGGGTAGGTGTCGACTGTATGGGACCAATGACCACTAGCGAAGCTGGCAACCGTTTCATCGTAGTCTTGATCGACTACTTTACGAAATGGGTCGAGGCTTTTGCTACTCCGGACATCACTGCGCACACCATAGCCCGGCTGTTTGTAACGCAAATTGTCTGCCGGCACGGGGCACCGCAGATTCTTCAGTCAGATCGTGGCACTGATTTCACATCAAAACTGATGACTGAGATCACTGCGATCTGCGCAACGAAGAAGATCCACTCTACCGCCTATCATCCGATGACCAACGGCGAGGTGGAAAGAGCTAATCAGACGCTAGCCACATGGCTACGTATGTATGTTCATCAAGGACATACCGATTGGGATGAACACCTACCATACGCTGTGTTTGCCGTCAATATCAGCATGAATGAGTCAACAGGGTACTCGCCCTTTGAACTCATGTACGGTCGCACACCCATGCTCCCTGTTGATGCCGCGCTCTCATTCAACCCTCCGGCCCATATCATTAATGTTTCCTCATATGATATGGAGGTCAAACGTCATTTCACGAATGCATTAACCTTAATCCAGAGTCGGATTGAGAAAGCACAGGAGGCCTATGCACGGTCGTACGACCGGAAGGCACATGATGTCTCGTACAAAGTAGGGGATCAGGTGCTCAAACTGCGCACCTCCAGCAAACGTGGACTCACTCCTAAATTGCTGCCCATCTACGATGGGCCCTACCTTGTAACAGGTGTGGCATACCCCAATGTCACACTTCGTCTCGAGAGGGATCAGGAAGACACTGTACATGTCAACCAGCTTCGACTTTACGTGTCCCCTGAACAACCCAGTGAAGCAGAGGATACACCTCCCACTTCACAGGCAACAGATTCGGCACCCTTATTGTATCCTTCAATAAGCCGGGACTTTACACCGAATTTGATTGACCCACATCTTGATGCAGAGGTCCCCGACCCTTAATTCAAGATGCATTCTCTTCATTGTCCCCGCTTACGGACGAGGACGTCCTTTTTCGAAGGACCGCCGTGCCCCTCACGAAGTATCCACTCTTGTCCATGCTGGATCTTAGTGGATAGAAGAGAATGTCCAGCAACCAAAGCGTCACGCCTTAGGGGCATCCTCACGCGATAGCCTACACTTCACTGGGTGCATCCTCCGCGATAACCCGACAATCTGTACCTCACTGGGTGCATCCTCTGTGATAACCCGACAATCTGTACCTCACTGGGCGCATCTGCTGCGATAGCCTACATCTTGCTCTGAAAATTTTTTCTTTTCTGTGTTCTAGACTTTCGCACAGGATATTCAATGTCTGCAACTTCACGCATCAACAATTTCCGGTTACCATACTGTCGAGCGAATTACGATCAAAGAAGGCTCCATCCGCCGACAACCCAACAGACCTATTCGACCACCCGCCATCACACCTTGGAACAACCTACGACCATGGACGCGCCCCACAAACCTTACTACTAATCACTGCAAGGACGAGGACGCCCTTTTTCGAAGGACCACCGTGTCACGTGCCGCTCAATTCTCCAACGTCACGTGATTCCGATCATGCCGACATTTTGTTATTTTTTCATGTTTCGTTTATTACTCGATCATGCTTTTGTTTATTTCATTTTTACACATGCATTTTGTGTTCGTTTTTATATTTTTCATGCATTTCTATGTTTCGTTTTGTTGTATTTTTATTTCTTTACAAACGCGGGCTACAGTAGGCCCTTTAGCTAAAAACTTCCGCCAGTCGTGCTCCACGAGCACATGGCTATTTTTGGTGCGCTCCATGCACCTCTTATCATCAAAATTAGCGTCGTTTTTGTTACGCAAAAACGACTAGCTAAGAAGTTTTAGCTAAAGACGTTCATATGCTTAGCATAGGCACTGCAGTCGGCCTCAGTGCTAAACGCATGTGAACGAAAAAAATGTCTATGTGCTCATAGGCATCTTCTGCATCGCATCTAGCTGCAGAAGTTAGCTTGAGCGCCGAAAAACTCCGCCCAAGCTGCAGCTGTAGCCAAACATGTCCTTAAAAGGACATGTTTCTTTAGTTTTTCGCTCATTCTTGGGTTCACCAAGCTTTCGTCCGGTTGTAACTCCGCGTCCGCCGCCTTTCATCTAATTTGCATAATTTTATATACACCTGTGCGTCCGCCGCCTTATTGCCAATAAATTTGCATAAATTTACCTGTGCTCACTGCGTCCGCCGCTTACCGCTTACAGTACCCCGCTGCCCATCAGTGCCAGGTGTCCGACCGCCCCCGGTTCGTGAAGAAAACGTTGGAGAGTCGCCTCCCGCTCGCCTCCCGCTCGCCGCCGCTCGCCGCCACTCGCCGCTAGGACGTTTGTGGATCGCATCCCCGCCCCAGTGCCAGAAGACCGAAAGTATCCAGGGACTTGCCGCCCGATTCGTCGAATCGCTTGAGAAACAGGACTAGGTGAGTCTTCTCAGGGGATTATTGTTATTTGTGGGGTATTTGTTGGGAAATCCTTCCTAAGTCGGTTTCCCAAGGTTTCCACAGATAAGTAGGGCCTCCACCTCTCAGGTTCGGGCTAAAAGGGGCTGTCTGGTTCATAATCGGGTCCCACAAATCAGGTCATTCTACGGGTGACCCTGTTCCCACTCTCACTGAGTAGGACTCGGGGATTGTCGCACCTAGCCTGGCAGCGTTGTCCATTACCCTACAGCAAGACCCCAAGGACAACACCAGAGAACCAACTATAGACCTCTCTATAGCCACCATTTGCCAGGTTAGGCCCCAACGCCAACCAGGGAAGCCTGGGGAAAATGCCAGTATCCATCAGGAGTCACAGCCTATTACTTACTGTAATAGGATCAATCTGATATGGTTCACCATCAATGTGATGTCTAAAACACGGTATTATCTGATGAGATACCCAAACCTCCCCAGCTCTCCCAAATCCGCATGTCATACACGTGACATGCCGTAAAATGTGACATGGATGGCGTAATCTGTGACACTTTATTCAAATATTTATTCTTTCTTCCACGAAAAGAATGGTACACGTAAAGTCGATAAAATGATGAAACGTTTTTTAAACAAGAAAGAAACGGCTGTTCCGAAACCTGCAAATATTTCCTCCGGCTCTTTGCCTTTAGAATTCTGATCTGGAACACTGGGTGGGAACCTTTTATCTACCCGAATGCCATGATGACTCAATATGAAAAACCCTAAGCCCAATTTGCTTAACTTTGACCAGCAAAGACTAAGAGCCCCCAAGTGTTCACCATGACCTCTGTATATATGGTGCACACACTTCTGCTTTCATGGCGTGGTCAGCCTTTAGTTTACTTAGCAGTACAAAGTTATGTATTCCATCATACAGCTCCCCCTGTGGGGGTTACTGTGGGTGCATGTGTTCAACTTCTGGATGTGGCAAGAAAGAAAAGACAAATTTGCATAGATTTGTTCTGTCTATTCATTTGGAAAATGTTAGCCTCATTGCCTATCATCTTTGTTATACGAGGGGCGTTCATTTAATTCATGCTAGTTGACGAATAAATTTTTTTCAGTGTAAACTTGTTATGATTATTATAGCTTTTCTGGAAGCTCTTTCATTTCTTTATCCGATGGTATGGAAATTAAAGCACTAATCCAATTTTTCATGTTTCAGCAATTTATTAAAATTTACATACTTTCATAAAAATGGAAGAAAGTTGCAAAAACCAACGATCGATAATTTTCTTTTTATGGAAAGAGGGTTGTTCGGCATCAGACATCGCTCGTCTTCTACAAACCGTGTATGGGGACTCTGGGCTTGGCCAGACAACAGTTAGCAAATGGATCCGACGTTTCAGCCAGGGGCCGGAATGATTGGAAGACGACCAGAGACCTGGGCAGCCTGTCACTGCATCTTCAGCCGAAAATGTGGCCGCAGTTGAGGACATGGCAATGGAAGACCGTCATGTGGCTGTTCAAGAAATCGTCACTGAAGTAGGCATCAGCGCTGGTAGCATTCATAAAATTTTGCACAAAAACCTGTTTCTTAGTAAGGTTTGTGCGTGCTGGGTGCCTAGACTGTTGGGAGCCGAAATGAAGAAGAACGGAGTCGACACGTCCAAGTTGCTGCTGGAGATCCATGCAGTGGAGCAAGAAGATTTTTATAGGCGATTGATCACCGTAGATGAAACCCAGGTTACCTTACTACAACCCCGTAACCAAAGCTCAATCCATGCAGTGGCTGCGAAAAGATGAAGGGGCACCGGTTAAGGCCAAAAGCACTCTATCGGTTGGCAAGGTCATGGTCACCGTATTCTGGGATTGCGAAGGCATCATACTGATTGATTATCTGGAGCGTGGCGTCACTATCAATGCGCAGTATTACTCCAAGTTACTCATGGATCTGCGCAAGGCATTGAAAGAAAAATGACCCGGAAAGCTGCACATGCCACCATTGCTGCAACATGACAACGCCCGACCCCATACCGCTAGGTTTATGCAATCCACTATAGCCCAGCTACGATGGGAATTGCTGCCACATTCAGCCTATTCCCCAGATTTGGCACCCAGCAATTACCACCTGTTTTCCGAATTGAAAAAACTGCTCCGTGGAAGGCATTTTGGGTCATTGAAAGAGTTGCAACGGGCTGTCGACCAATGGGTCAAGGTGATCCCCATGAAATTCTACAAGGAAGGTCTGAAAAAGTTGCCAGGACACTGGAAGAAATGCATTGAAGAGAAGGGTGGGTATGTCGAAAAAAGCGATATATTTCAAAATTTGAATTGATTTCGTTTACTATATATTTTATGTCTAGCACGAATTAAATGAATGCCCCTTGTATTTATTTTTGATATTTGCATTGATGGCATCATCTCGTTTTCCCAATACAACATTTGAATGGTAGTTGTATTGTTTTGTGAGCATAGATGAAGGTATTTTTAAGAGTAGGATTGGAGACTTGGGTAGGAGCTCCTGAGGTACATGCCAAGGTGTTCTGCTTGAGGTTTAGTGAAGTACTGGTGAAGTATCTAGTAATCCATGTGAGAGAGGTTTGGTGTGGTTGTGTTTTTGTTAGCTTTTGGTCAGAACTGTTGCAACTTCCTTTGTATAAACCCAAAGGTCAGTTACATCATCTTAACCCCACAGAAGCCAAACAAGATGTGGACTCTTAATGCCTCTCATGATGGATAATTGGGGAACCACCAGGAAGATAACTGAATCACCAGGTATTTATAAGCAATCGCACATGGATAAGATAAGTAAGACAAAAAGAGTGCTCCTTTAGGAAAAACTTTGAGGACACCTCCTAGGTCTCATGAGCCTGTAATGCCCGATTTCTATGATACTTTCACTTGTTCAATTTATTTGGTCCATGAGGCCCTCGGGGCAATAACACTGCAAAATACTAAGACAATAAAATGACAATTATATTGAAAATAACATCGCAGATGGCTTTATGCTTGGCGTTGATGATAACAAATGTTCCAACTCCATGCAATTACACGAGAATTTGCGAAGATACAAAAAACTAACTCATTTCCACTATGCTTCTGTCTTTATACTGCTTCCTTTTGACCATGCCTCTATGCTGTGGGAGGTCCGCTTCTGTTTCGCTTTTCTAACCAATCATTGCTTCGCTTTACATGCTTCCATTTACTGTATGCTTTCATTACCATGCCTCCATGCTTTAATTTATGCTTAACTTCCATGCCTACATGCTTTAGTTTACCATATGCTTAGCCACACCTACATGTTTTTAGTTTTTTGTGTGTTTTACTGTTTTCCATGTGTTCTACTTGAATCTTGCATCTGGGTGGGGGTTTTTGCATTTCCTTACATGGTTGGTGTTTTTACAACTCTAGGGGGATATACTGTATTTCTTGGGAATGTGCATCTTCAACTAACTTGAGTGGGTTATAGGGACCAGGTGCAGATGTGTGAGATTATTATGCATCAATTCCTAATTGGTGTTACTGATGGATTTTATATACAAAAATGTTCAAAACAAAGTACTTATGCAATATTTGGGAAAAATGTACAGGACATCAACAAGATAAAAAACCAGACATACTCGAAAAAATACATCACGAATAAAATTATATAAAGTAATCAGATTTACATGTTGTACACTATGAGTTTTACTCTAATGCATTATCACCTATCTTACACGCCTAGTGTTTTGAATTTTGACTTGGTGTTGGGCACCCTGTTGATGCCAATTCGTGTGGGGAAATCGCCATGCAAATCGAACAAAGTGGACGACCAGCGGCGCAGACATTTGCATAGAAATGGAGCGCCACAGAAAGACCAAAAATGATAGTGAAAATCATTGTTCACTATATTTCGTTTTTATTATATTTTGGTTATACTGCTGGCGTCCCTAAATATAATTTTCCCAGCAAACTCGTTTTGTTTACATATTATTTACTGTGGTATACCCACATTCTTTTTACATATTTCGTCGGACCTATTGTTTAATATATTTGTTTATTCATTTAGATTATGCGCATCGACGAAAGCGGAGGGCCAGAGGCCCAGGCACCAGCTTACACCAGGTAAGCTTTGGGAAACCCCTTACGGGTTATACCCGAGTAAGTTTATCCCTGAGGGGATTCCTTGTCTCAGCTAGGAGACTGCGGAGGTCCTTGGTAAGGCCCTGCTTCTTAGAGTTGAGTTTATCTTTGTTGTTGTAGGTCTGGGGAACCGGACTGTTGCACTATCACTGAGGCTTAGCCAAGGGATCAGTTCTAACAGGTCAGTTCAGACCAGATATATCTTTTCTTACGCCTCTTAAGGAAAGACCTGCACAACATTGGCTGAAGAACATGCAGCTGCAGGACAAGTTCAAACACAGATGTTTGAGACAGAACAGAGGCAGGAAAGTGACTGCAGAAATGTAAAAATTGCAAGAGGAATTAGGGATGATTAGCTTTCGAGATGACCAAGCAAGCCCAAATCAAAGCTACTGTAGGTGGCTTTGTCAAAGGTCATCAAACCTTGGAAAGACAAGACCATAGACACCACTGAGAATTGTCCACCGGATGGAGGAAAAGCTGGACCCGATTAGATGGAAATTGAAGCCAGCGTGGAAGTCCAATTGGGTCAATGTGAATATGGATGATTATTACGTGGTTGCACCAGCTGAATCAGTCCATAATTGATATTGGAGACGTTACCAATTGGAAATGGCAAATTGAATATGAGCCGAGGATCAAAAGGAAAAGATCGACCTGAAGGATCAGCGAATTAATGCCTTTTAGAAGAAAGTTGATTTGTTGATAAAAGTATTAGAAAATGCGCAGGATGGCCAAAAGGGGAAGGAAACAGTGGCAAAAGAACCTAAGTGAGTCTTCTTACACAGAAGTTAGGTCAGACAGAGTTGGTCAACCTAAAGGAGAGGTTGAATCAGAAATTTACAATAAATCCCAAGAGAATAGAGATAGACATTCTACTCGAGATAAAAGGTGGAGTCAGAAACCAGACAGTTTGAGGAATGCTGAACAAGCACAATCAAATGATTATGGTTATTCAGAAAATCGAAAATTTAGGGTGAGGAAGGTGACTATTTGTGACGAATTGCCCTAGGGGATACATATTTTTTCCTCTTATACCTTGGAGAGATGCCACAAATAGAGCCAAACCTAGCCCAGAGAGAAGGAAAAGGAGGAAATCAAGGAGTAGAAGGAAATCTCATAGCTCTAGAGCTAGGAGTAGACATTATGTGGATAGTGATAATAGTAGTTTGTCTACAACAAAGTCTAGCCTAACTGTGGAAGCAGATGTCAGAGATGTTGTAAAGGCCTTGAAACATAGACCTTTACATGATAGTATAAAGCCGACCAAAGTGCTCAAATTCTTTACTGATCTAGAAAGTGAGTTTCTGGAAAATACTACAGATAAGATCAAGAAAGAATGTTTGAGAAGGTTGTCTCAGAATACGGCAAGGAGGATAGCTAGAACATCATCAAGTCATATGGAAGTATGGAGAAATATTTTAAAGTATCTAACGCCGACTTATTACTTGAGGACGCTCAAGAGAGAGCTATTCAATATGAAGCAGGAGGAAGGTGAATCGGCTTTGGAGTTCTTAAAATGGTTGAGCAAATCATGTGGATCTGGTCTATGCCAATCAGACTGATCAAGTGAGACAAGAAAAGATTATTAATGCCTTAATTTACAAAAATAGTCCATTGTACCAGACAGAGTTGCAGGATGTATTGCCATCGGCAGGATGTTGTATACACCATAACATAAATTGATAAGAAAAATAAAAATGTTTTCATTACTTTTGGAGCCAAGGATAAACCAACAGTGATCAACCAAGTGGTAGCTACTCAGGAGCAGTGCCCGTAAATAGCTTTTGTATGGAATGCTCAGTACAGAAAAATACAGACTAAAGCAAGACCACAAAATCAGTTGCAAAAGACAGCTGAGGATCAGAGGAGTGAGTGGAATAGTGAAGAGATGCAACCTGGTCCATCAACTCATGATGTCAAAGAGACTAAAGGGGAGCAGGCCAAGGAATCATTCTTAGCTATTCTCTCAAAGGAGTGGCTACATAGTTGGTGCAAAAGGTGAATAAATTGCAGACTATGCAAATTGAAACTTTAAAAGAGTTGACTACTGCAAAGCAATCTGCATCTGCTGAAAAGCAGAAACAAGCTAAGCAGCAGAGACCTTATTGTATTTACTATAAGAATAATACTCATGCTGCAGATGACTGTAAAGCTTTAGCTTATCATCTGCAGCAACAGCAATGCGGTGGATTTAACCATGGCATGGCAAATCAGTATTATGGTAAAGATAGAAGTCCTTCATTTAGAGGACAATTTAGAGGTAGAGATGGTCCGCAATTTAGATTTAGAGGAACAGGTAGAGGTGCCTATTATGTGGGATTTCTGGAAGAAAATCAAACTTATTGGTATGACCCTGAGTTTGAGAGATATAGGGAATTCTGCAGGTTGAGAGAGCAAGGCAATCAATTGCATAGGCAGCCTCAGTTGATGCTACTTCAATCAACTAGTCAATCAGCAATTCAGGCTAGTACCATCCAGGAGCAGACTGGATCATTTATTCCGAGTCAGCTGCAATCCTTCACATAATGTTATGGTCACAAGCTGTGCTGATGTGAATGACGAAAGTGATTTGATTGGGGATAAATTTCCAGATTTGATTCTAGGAAGTATTATTCACCTGGATAAAGTAACACCTCAGGGAAGAGTCTGAAGTAAAGATTTGGCTCATGTGAAGTATGGAAGGCAGGTGACAGATCAGGAGAAAAGGTTTTTGGGAAATTATCCAAAGACGGTTCCATTCTACATTAATGTAGTTATTGGAGAAAGGGCTGCTAGAGCCTTAATGGATATGGGAGCACAGTGTACAGTCATGTCTTTCAAACTTTTGAAAAAGGCATTACACCTGGACTATACACTGTATCACAGGATCCTTAAGGTGACTATTACTGATGGAAAAATTGTGCATGCCTTTGGGTATGTACTATTTTGTATGAAAACCGAACTTGGGCATTTTCCAGTAAATGCTATTGTATTGCCAGATGCAGGTGAAGACTTGATCCTAGGTGCAGATTTTTTGGCACACCCAGATCTAGGTGTGATAATCGTTTTCCAAAGGAATGCTGTGACTACACAGGGCATTGAAAAAGTGATTAACATAGTTCAAGCGCCTTCTGTAACAACTGTGCAAATGGTAGTGGAAGAAGCACCAAAAGTTAGTGTAGCATCCACTGATTGCAAAAATCATAATGTTTATCCGAAAGTCTGTGTTCTAAAGACAACTGTTTTCATTGTTGCATGTGGGAAAACCTACATTCCATATTGCACAGATGTTTTGATAAAGGCAAAACTTTGGGATCAACACAGAGATGCTACATTAAACAGAATTATTGTGCAATCAAGAGATTCTGAAACCAAGTTCAGAATGGAAAAAGCTGTTGTAGACAGATCACTGGAGTCATTTGTAGTACTAATCTCAAATAATACAGGTTCTGGTTGTCGATTGGATAGATCAAATCATTGGCTATACAAAATCAATGTTAGATGAAGATGATGATACATACAAAATGGTGAAAAGTATACAGAAGATAAAAGAGGAAGAAGAATATCAGACATGTATGGTGAAGGGAGAAATACCTACAGGGTCAAAATCAGATTCTTTAGAATTTTATAATTCATTATGCAAGATGATTTATAAAGGAAAGATGCGGAGGAGAAAAAAGTGAAAGCTATAGAATCTCTGTTGCAGTATAGAGATGTCTTTAGCTTGCCTAGTGATCCTACAACTACAACTCTAGCTCTTACTTGCAAAATAGATGC
This sequence comes from Romanomermis culicivorax, assembly GCA_963922205.1. Classification (NCBI taxonomy): domain Eukaryota; kingdom Metazoa; phylum Nematoda; class Enoplea; order Mermithida; family Mermithidae; genus Romanomermis; species Romanomermis culicivorax. The sequence goes on along the minus strand of CAWUHX010000026.1, from coordinate 1,553,333 downwards.
AAGACCTGTAGCAAAGAGATATTATAGAGCTGCTATTAATAGTCAGCCTGGAGTGAGGGGACATATTAAGGAGATGTTAGATGAAGGAATGATAGAGCCCTCAAAGTCACCCTGGGCTGCACTTTTGTTCCTACTGGGGAAAGAGGATAGAACAATGAGACCCATAGTTGATTTTAGAGGTATAAATGAGGTGACCAAGGATGATAAATATCCCATTCCTAGAATAGATGACTATTTAGATTGCCTTGGAAAAGAAAAATTTTATACAACATTGGATTTAAAATCAGGATATTGGCAAATTCAGATGGAAGAGGAGAGTAAAGAGAAAACGGCTTTCATATGTCAGGAAGAATTGTTTCAATTTGAAGTGATGCCATTTGCATTGAAGAATGCACCTGCTGAATTTCAAAGGATGATGGAGAGAGTCCTTGGATATTTAGTGTGGAAGATTTGCCTAATGTACATGGACGATATAATCACTTTCTCGAATACATTTGAGGAACACTTAGAGAAATTGACATTGGTGCTACAAGCTTTGAGGAAAGCTAAATTGACTCTTAAGCCAGTGAATTGTGACTTTCTTCCCAAGAAAGTCCATTTTTTAGGACACATCTTGGATGTGAATGGAATTTCTCCAAATCCTAAGAAGGTCAACGTGATAACATAATTTCCATTTCCTGATTCTGTTAATAAAATGCAAAGATTCCTAGGTATGCTACAATGGTATGAGAAATTTATACCAGACCTAGCAGCACTAGCTGAACCTTTGTATAAATTGACAGGAAAGAAGGGAACATGGAATGTTAGGGATCAGCATTACAAAACATTTGAGAAACTCAAAGTAGCATTGACCTCAGTTCCTTTCCTAAGACATCCAATTTTAAATGGATTCATTCTTCAAACAGATGCTAGTGGAATTGCACTGGGAGCAGTGTTATGCCAAAAGAGTGACTCAGAATGTTCTGTGATAGCCTGCAATGGTCCAATATTGTGGGCAGAAGAATGGAAATGGTGTGCTCCTGAAAGGGAATGCTTAGCTGTGGTTTAGGGCCTTAAAATTTATAAGCATTATCTTTTGGGTCAAAAGGTCATAATTCAAACTGACCACAAACCATTATTATCAAGGAGGGTCGACACACAAACTAACAACAAACTCAAGAGATGGTATGCATTCATTTGCTAGTTCAACCACAAATTAGAATATGTGCCTGGCAGGCAAAATGCCATGGCAGATTTTCTTTCAAGGGAAGAAGGGCCCGACGAGCAAAAGGAAAAGTTGCGGCCAAAATGAGAGCTTATATCCCAGAAGGAGGAATCAAAATCTCCAGGTGATGACGAAATTAATAACTAAAATCATAAAGTTTTGGTGAACCAACTTCCGACACTCAGAGGAGATGAAGTGGATGGGGCTGTAGGAGTCTTTACTTTTGTGAAGATGGCCACAGCTACAGAAACTTCAACATATTGTTCAGGTGATGAACCTCAACTTAATCTTTCTCCAGAATTTGATAATTATCAAAGGCCTGAGAAATATGAAATTGAGGCAGTAGTCACGAGACAGATGGCAAAAAAGTTGCAGCTGGAGGGAAAGGAGTACCCTCTTGGGCAAGAAAAGCCAGTGGAGTAAGTGAAACATATTTTTGAACCAAAGGAGAAGGAGTTTGGGGAAGCCCCTCAAGTTGAAAATTACAGACTGAAAGGGCTTGTCTCAAATGCATTAATGGCTCAATTACAAGCCAAAGATCGAGATTTAAAAGCAATTTTCCAGAAACTAGGTGTTAACAGTTTGTCCTCAAAAAAGTCGTCCTACATCAGTATGATGATGCAGTCATGATGATGCACCAATGGTTCAAGAGAACTCTAGCTATTATTAAAAAGAGATTCTGGTAACTGAGCATTGAAAAAGATGTTCAGAGCTGGATCAGTTTTCGTCCAATATGTCAAATAGGGACTCCAGGAAAAGCTACAATACCACCATTAAATCCTATTATTAATAGAGGACCATTTGACATAGTCTCTGTGGATATCATGGGAATCTTTCCTATGAGTCAGAAGAGACCCTATGTAATAGTATTTCAGGATTATTTTACGGGGTGGAAGCAGAGATGATCCCAGATCAATCTGCTGTAACCATTGTGGATAGTTTTTTGTGAAATATTGGGTTCACGCATGGAACCCCAGTTAAATCATTGAGTGATAATAGTTCATGCTTTACAGCTGATTTGATGATATCAGTCTGTAGATTGTTAGAATGTCATAAAAATTTCACAACTGCCTACCATCCACAAGGAAATGGAATGGTTGAAATGTTTAACCAAAGCTTGATCAAGCAGTTGAGGAAAGTTGCTCTTGAAGATTTGGATAAGTGGGACAGATATCTTCAATCTGTCATTTTTGCATATAATGCCATCCCTCACACCTCAACAAAGTGCTTACCATTTGCTTTGTTGAGAGGGCATGAGGCTAATTTTGGCATAAGTATTGGTGTTGCAAGGAACATAGTTCTGCGCACGAACTATGAGGCTTATAAGCATGTACTAGCTTAGTACAATTTTATGAGACTATTTCTGAGAATATCAGAAAGGCCGCAGAGATCAGTAGAAATTTTTTTGAACATAAAGCAAAAGCCCATGATTATTCCTTCAATGATTGGGTTTTGCTGAAGGTCGATTAGCAGAAAAAACTTGATCTTCCGTGGCAAGGACCCTATGTCATAACTGATAATAGTAGATTATCAGATAATGTGCTTACAATCGGGCACTGGAGAGAGCCGCTGAAATATCAGGTTGTATCTGTGAGCAGGTTAAAGCACTTTCCCAATGAGACTGGCAGATGGCTGCAGTCTAACAAGGTGTCATGGATTGATAAGGAGTTTACTGTAGAATCGAAAATTCAGAATTAAAAATTGCTGTAGTGCATAGTCCTGTTTATGTGTGAGTGAGTGTGTGAATACCCCCCCCCCCTATTTTTTGTCCCTAATTTTAAGAATATGTATAAATTGTATTTCATGTATTTATGGCCAACTTGTAAATTTACTTCGCCTAGTAATTAATTTTTCAAAAAAATTTGGTAAAAAAGCACTCTGCAAAAATTCAAAATCTTAAAACTTTTCTCGTGGCCCCTAATTCTTCAAATTTTTAAGATTCCAATTAATTTTTCCAGAGGAATCAATTAATTGTTGCCCCCAATTCAGTGAATAGTTGGAAGAATTGGAAAACCACAGGGTTTAGAGTGAAAAGAGACAAAAAGTAGCCAAAGTGGAAACTTTGTAAATTTTTCAGCTCTTCAAAGAATTTATAAAAATTTTCAAAAATTGATAGCGATAACTTGAAAGAATTTCAAGAAGAAGATCAGGAAATGTCAAGACCCTCCAATGGGCATTGGATGAAGCAGTTTTTGGTCACGGACCCACACGTGACCTACAGACAGCCACAATTGCAACAAGACAATGGGTATTTCCTTGTTGACAGTAAGCTACCCAATTATTTAATTTGTTCATTCCAAACTTGGGCAAAGCAGGAAGTTATAGCCCATGGATGTCGAGAGGAAGGCCTAGACCATTCCGAAAATTGAGTGGGTACAAATTTTTCTGTCAAACTTGTGATGGATTGTGGCAAAGCTGCCCTTAGTACAGAATTTGGACTTTTTGCGAAACTTTACATTCTCCTTCACACTTAGCAAGTTGAATAAATTCGTCTAAGTGATGGAGAAGAAGTGGAGTGTAGCAACCTGTCAACTAGGGGTAGATAATTTCAAAATTGGTCCAAATTGTCAAATTTATTTTCCCTCAAAATTTTTAAGAAGTCCCCTAAATTGTGTAAATAGGTAAGTTTTTTTTCAAATTACTGTTGGAAATTCTCAAATCATCAATTGGATAGGCTGTTTTGGGCATTGGATTCAGAGGGCTAGCAGTCGAGTGATGGAGGATGCAGGTGGTCTGTGCATGTACTCCCTACTAAGGTAGAATTTGGGGCCGCACTTGTGTTTAACTATCTGCCAACTTTAACCCAATATACATTTGGCACCTTCAATTTTCCCCTGCTTGCTATTTAGCTATTTGTGCTTACTGTTTGTGGTAAAGGTGAAAATTAACCATTGTCTGTCTGGTTAAAAATATTTTCCTAAAGAAATATCAAATAATTTTTCTAGATTTCTAGACTATAATATTAAGTGCATTATTAGAGTCTGCGAGTTGGAACCATGGTTCGCAACGAATTTGGGCTGATATCCATGCGAATTAGCAGAGCCAAAAATGGTCCAAATTGGAAAGATTGCTGAGATGATCGAAACGCTAAAGCACAGCAGGTTTCGAGATCAGCGGATCATCAGTTTTGATACCAAAAAGGTAACTCAAGAGTATGTAGGTAAGGTTTTTGCAACTTCTGGGGTTGACAACCCATTAGGGAAGGAGTTCGCAAGAGTCATTAGCTTCTTAATGGTGACTGGAGATGCCTTTCTTATAGATACTACGGTAGGCATGCGGAAGGAATGGATGCTCATTCATGAGCTCATAGATTTGGACATGCTTATCATTGGATACAACTTGGTTACAGATCTGGTTGCTATCTGGAATGCTAATAGAGCTGATAGGAAAAATCAAACTGTTGATTTAACAAAAGAAATAAAGCATAGACTAATGTCTTTGTATGGCCATTATTACAATGTGGCCAAGGTAGGAGACCAGTTGAATGGAAGGTTTTTGGCCATGTCCAGGAATTCGGGACTGTGCCCAGAAACATTTAGCTGAAGGGATTGTTTACGGAGCTATATTTGGCAGTTGTTGGTTATTTCCAAATGAATTTCCATCAGAGAATGTAATGTGAATGATTCTGTAGGCAGAATCTAATGCAGTTCGAAATTAGGTATTCAGCACTTGATGTCTACTACTCATTAATGGTTTTTCTAGCATTTTTCCATTATGAGTTAGCAATGGAAGTTGAGGTCAGATTCCAGTATTTCCCACATGATTTGATTAAAGCCGATCAAATTCAGCTGATAGCTTTTAGGTTGTATAGATTTTTTAATAAGATTCATGGCGAGAACTTCCCACAAACCTTTTGTGGAAGCCCAGAAGTGGAAGAGCCACAGTCAACTTGCATTTATCATGTGATGAGACAGGAAATGTATGCCCATATGGCTGCCCAATTAGACACCTCATTTGGAGGCCATACAGAGTACTGTTTCCCTCATTACAGGCAAATCCAAGTAGAGGAAGAGAAGTGGAGATCCCCAAGAGAATTCACCCAGATTACACTGTCAAGGAAAAGGGAAAGAATGTACACAAGTATGATACTTTAGGTGAAGATGAAGACTTTGAAGAAGCTTTGTTGGAAAAGCAGATTTGGGCTTGGATTATAAAAAAGTAGTGGATATATTTAATCAAGGTAAAGGGTACAATAAACTTGATGAACCAGTATCCATAGTGTTGTATGAGAATTTTCTGAGGTATCAAAAAGAAACTCAACAGTTACTGAAAATAATCTCATTGGAAGTTGATTACCATGAGTATGAACCAGTCAATATACCGAATGGTAAAGACTCCTATGTAAGGCAACATTGGGGAGTGGATATAGCTTCATATTCTGAAATATTGGTGGAACACAATTTTAAGAATTTGGAGGCTGCTTGTAACAAACTTTCCCTAAGGTTTCATTTATTTTCGCCACATAGTAGGGAAGAGTCAGAAGAGTATTTGACCACTCTCTTTGACCACAACTATCTTAAGTCTTTTAGCCCAGAAGGTAAGGAGTTGCTTTTGAAATTGTTGTGGAATGGAGACAGGTATGGTCAGTATTTATCATTCAATGGTAGTTTACCAGTGACTGAAGTGCATACATCAACCAAGGGTGATGTAATTACTTGCCGGGGTAATCAATTTGGGTTCATACCAATTCGATTTTGACCGAAACCCGAATCATGGGAATCGGTGCCAGCAGACAAGAGACACCATTGGGGTAAATGTCTGCAGTACAAGAGCAATCCGTACTGCTACCAAGGATTTTATTGTCGCCAAATTGCAGTCAGATTGCCAGGCTAACAATTTACAATAGATTTGAGCAAAGATACAATGAAGGAAAACCAGAGGAAAAGTGTGGTGGCATATCAATGGATGTATGTACCAAGTTATGAGGTGCCATTCTTTTAAAATGTTTTACCATAGGATCAGTCAGGAATCCAAATTATGCACATAGGCAACAAGGTGACCATGATGCTGATAGGTAAGCAGCCAGCAGTGCCAGTCAAAAGTGCCAAGGTAAGCACAACAGCGGATGATCAATCGGAACAGGGTAAGGTAGATAGTAGCAAGGTAGATCAGGTGGTTGAGATGCAGGCTGAGCCTGTTGCGGCGCAAGCACAGCAACAAGCTATACCTGCAGACCTCAATACGCCTATAGATTTAAATCAGAGAGGAGATGATTTAGAAGTAGACCAGGAAGTTACTATTGAATCATCTGCACAGTCTGATGATAAGGTACACGTTACATCTTTGGTATACCAGACTGAAAGTTTAATTTCAGGAGTGGATGTCAGAGTGGATCAGATGTTGGATGAAAGCAGTTTGATCACAATTTCTGAAGGGCCAACAATATCAGAAATTGAAGCAAGACTCAGGGAGCAAGCTGAAAGGGAAATTGAAAGACAAAAAGAAATTTTCCTTAAGCAGCTTGTGCAGCAAAAAGCAAGATTGGATGAACAGCAGAAGCAAATGGACTAAGTTCTGGCTGGTTTTACGGTGCAGCTGACGCCTCCGGCAGGGCTTACAGTTGTTCAGGCTCCAATTAGGCGACCTACTGTTTATCACATTCCGAAGTTAGCGGCGCCACCAGCAAGTAGGCAGGTTACCCAACCTGCGGTCAGCAAGAGTGTGCTGATGGTGGTATACCAGATGTTTATACCACTGGGGAAGTGAAGCGTTTTAGGGATAGTGGTCATACAGATGACCAACTTAAGCAGTTAGGGAGAAGGAAGGTCGCCCCAAAGGTTAATAGGGTGAAAAAGTGAGAAGATGTCATAGAAATTAGTGACAACAAAGGGGACCAGACAACAAGTACAATATCAGTGGACTCAAAATTTGTTGGATTGAGGACTTTATTGACCAGCCTAACACACTGTATCTGATGTGAGTAGTATGGCATGGTACCATGGGGCACAATGGTTAAGCATAGGCGAAAAATAGTTGTCCTAGACTATGGTTTTTTGGGCAGGTCCGGGCAGGCAGAGAAGGGTGCACATCCCCCACATCCCTCTTTTGCAGGTCTGGGCAAGCCATATGAGTTGCCCTCAACTATGGTTCCGGGGGCATACATAGGAGCCCGGGTCCAGGTTGGGTCCATCCAGTTTTGTAGGTTGTGCCGGGTTGGGTCTGGGTCCAGTCGGGGGCATCAGGCAGCATACTCAGCACTGGCAGCAGCAGCAGCGGGCGGGGTGCATCTGGGTTGGTCCGGTGAGGGTAGAAGTTATCCTTAACTATGATTGTTCTAGAACAAAAGTTCTTGAACTTTTGTCACAATTTTCAAGGCACATCACTTAAATTGGGTATACTGTAGGATCAGAGAAGGCCAACAACCATCATATATTTAGTTTACACATTCCGGCAGGAACAGGGTGACCTCATCGTGGTCTGCAGGTGTCATTTTAGACCATTGAATAGCTCGATGGACATGCCTGAACATGGCTCCCAAATGAGTCATTATTTATTCCAAAAGGTTATACAAATTTTTCAAAATTCAAGAAATCAACTGATTTTGCAAATAAATTTCAAAAGAATTAACCCAAATGTAAGGAGATTTATCTTTCCTGTCTAATTCTTTGACTAGAAGACATATAAAGGTATACAGGGTGTGTAATTTTCGATTTCCTAACTTGAAGATCATCCTAGTGTACTGTACCTATTGCAACATATTGAACAGCAAACATGCCTGGACTTGCCGCGATGACTCATCCCTGTTGACTGTTAATCTTTTTTCATATTTTCTATTTTTTGAACATACAGATTGTTAATCTGGCGGCCAGTATGAACCTTCATACACATTTGGGGCCAAATTCCTGTAGGCCGTTTAGTTATCCGACAGTTAGTGCCTAAACGTTGTTTAGCTAAATGGCCATTTAGACAGCATTTAGCTAGATGGGGTTTATCCACTGTTTAGTCTAACTGGCAGTTAAGACGGGGTCGGTATGACAGAAGGATGGTCAGCCACCCTTTAGCTAAATGGTGTTTATCTCTGACTAAACGCCAGTTAAGGACATTTTCTTGTTTAAAAAAATCGATAATGGTTCAATGTTTGTTTTTTCTCCTGCGCTGCATGAAAAATTGATAATGTTCCATTGTTAGTTTTTTTCCTGTCGCGTTGCATTAATATGTCTCAAGAAGTTACAAAATGTAGTCGCAATATGAATTTCTCGCCGATGGAGATGGAATATCTCGTCGAATGTGTCACAGTACATAAAGAAATTGTCGAAAACAAAAAGGCTGATAACAGCTCAAATCAAGAAAAAAAGCGCGCCTGGCGGGAAATTGAGCTTTCATTCCACTGGAATCCAGACTGCTGATCACGAAGTGCCAAGCAGCTCGAGGAAAAATAGAGAACCGTGAAAAAAGTAAGAATTAATAAAAAATATTCGTAAACTTTCATTTTTATTTTCAATAAACCAAAGTTCAAGTAAAATACTGGGCAACAATCGCGCGACGTTTAGCAATACCCTGTAAATCGTCATCAAAAGCCACATTATCAAATTCTTCATCCGTGACACTGGTACTCGTATCATCTTCATCGTTTTCTAAATCATTGTGCCTATGGGCGTAATTGCGCAAAACAGCACATGCTACCATGACAATGCAACATTTTTTCGGAGAAAATTGCATCAAAGTACTTAAGCAAGGGAATCGTCTTTTCAAAATTCCATTCAATCTTTCAACAACCATTTGTGAGGAAGAATGTGCAAAATTATATTTTCATTCTTGATTCTTTTTCGGAAAAGCGATAGGTGTCAACAGGAAGTGACTACACACGTAACCTCTATCGCCAATTAGATGAAACTATGATGGAATTTCTTCCAAGGTCGTTTTCAGCCGAGATTCGTTGAAGATTCGCGAATCATGGGTGCTTCCTGGCCAACTAGCCACAATATTTCTAATGAGTAATTTATCGTCGCACATGATTTCCACATTCACTGAGAAAAAACCTTTTCTGTTACGATATAGTTCCGCATTTTCTCTACCTGGGCTAAGAATAGGTATATGAGTACAGTCTACAGCACCGAGGATGCCGAGGAATCCTGTTTTCTGGTAAAACGACTGTTGTATGTCTCCAAACTCCTCTTCCGTAGGAAAGTGAATCCACTTATCTTTTAACGAAGCAATTGATTCGAAAACATGATGTATGCACTTCGATACAGTAGATTGGTTGACGCCATGGAGATCAGCATCTTCTCGTTGAAAACAACCACTCGCCAAATATCGTAGTGCCAAGAAAATCTGAATAATAATTTACTCACTCAATGCATCTAATAACTAAAATTGAAGGAAATAATTCCAATTCTTTAGGCGGCAAAAAGTGCTGTTGGGAAATACAAAATATCCTTAAAGAAGATGGGTGGAGGACCACCAGAGAATGAACTGCGGGGGATTTTTCAAGCTATTTGGGACATGTTACCTGCTCAATTCGAAAGAATACCAAATCCATATGATGAGGACGCCGACTACTCGCGTAATTCTGATCCACAGTGTATCAGTAATTTATGTTCATGATATTCTATTGTGTTCAAAATCACAATCCAGGACTTTCAGCCAAAAGTGAATGTCATCTAAATTATTTTTCTTAATTTTTGTTGCGGCTTTTGGTGCCGCCAAGCCATCCATACTAGTGATTGATAAGAATTCATGACATTTCATTGTTGTATTGTGAAATATTAATATGAAGAAACTTCTATAGTCATGTGAAAATGAGGCATATTTATCAGTTAAAATATTTTATATTTCATTCATTAGCACAATCGCCACCCATCAAATCACCGAGCAGAAGCGATATTTTGCAGCCTTCAGTCCAAGATAAAAACTGCAGCGAACCACGAAATGCAATCGATCCAAATAAAAAACAAATTTCCTCTGCTGTTGTGAAAAATTCGATCAAGTTGAGTGCCGATACTGCTGTCACAGTGGCTGATGAAATCTTGCAAGGCAAAAAAGATCAACTGCTTCAGTTCAAGATAAATCAACTGAAGGAGGAACAAGAGTTGCATTTCAAGTACATGACCAAAGAGCATAAGTTGAAAATCAGAGCGATTCGAGGAGAGATTGTTGCATCGAAAGCCAAAGCTGATTACTTTCGGAATGTGAATAAAATGCTGGTAAGATCTCAAATTGTGCTTGATGATGGAAAAAGCTAGAAAATCAATAAAACGTTGTGCGTTGAATTTTTTTTATTTCCTCGAGCTTCATGAGTATTTTGATTTGTTTACTGTCAGATTCCTCCAAAAACAACCAGCGAACAAGATTTCATTGATCGGCCCAGCAGCTTGTTCATCCGTCAAGATCAGAACCAAGATCAATCACCTTACATTATGAATATATCATAGTTTTTTCGTGTTTTTCAACTTACTTGCATCTCTGGACTTAAGCTTTGATGACGTCTCGTATTCCTGGATAGTTTGTAGCTTATCGAATCAATGAGTTGATGAACTGTTTCCTTTGTAAAACGATATCTCAGACGAAATTTGACAGAATCATAAATTTCGAATGGGCTAGGCCTAACTATAGGATTCAGCAGTATATTAACATTATCTTCAGCGATATCAAATTCGAAAACATCATCCAAACCAATTAAATCAACAATATATATTATCGATTACAGCCAAAGTCGCACAACACGACCGCATCTGTGACTGCTAAACGCAGAAAATGGACGTTTAGTAAACGGCGGATAAGAGCCATTTAGTTAACCTATGTTTAGCTTAAACGTCTTTCAGGAATACCAAAAAATTTTACCTGTCAGTTTTAAATGACGGATAAATTGGTCGTTTAGCAGATTTAAACGCCGTTTAGCCTAAATGGCCTTCAGGAATACCGACTGCCGCTAAACGGCCAATTTAAACGGTGGATAACCGCCGTTTAGTGCTAAATGGCGTACAGGAATTGGCCCTTAAACTTAAAAGAATTGGCCGAAAAATGGCTTGAGATCCCCAAAGCAACAATTTTGGCTTTTTCCTCTGGAAAGTTAGTCTGCACAGGAGCCAAAAGCGATTTGGACGCCGAAGAAGCATTCAAAATAGTTTTAGAAATCTTAAACTTGGAAGTCAAAAATTTTAGAATAAAATTTCATAATTACGTAGGCACAAGCAGAGTAAATTTTCGCGTAAATTTAGGAAAACTTTATAATTCGGATCGTAAAAATTCATATTTTAACCCAGAAATTTTTCCTGGTCTTACCTATAAAACTTCGCGAAATACTGTAATTGTATTCACATCAGGAAAATTTTTTGTCACTGGTTCAAAAACGCGCTCAGACTTGTTTAAAACTGATATAATTTTTAGAGCACTTTTGGCAAGTTGTCAATAAATAACTAAAAAAGTGTCTTACCTTTAAAAATGACTTACGAGACCTCCATCTCCTTACATGCATCCTTTCGTCCAGATCAAATAAAAATTCGAGTCCTTCATCAATATTTTCTAATTGAAGCTGAAACAAAAGAGGGATTAAAGGGCGTAAACTTCACCACATTTTCATTCAAATCATGCAAACGTCTCAACAATAAAACAAATGCTGAAAAGCATTCTACTCGGGCGGATTCATACGATTCACTGAAGGGTCAAAGCTGTTGGACACTGAAATCAAAATTCCTATCAAAAAACGATTGTCCAAAAACAAAATCGTTAGTTTCCCGCCTCCCCGAACAAATACTCGGGAAGAAACACATAAATTTTTGACGTTTTTGAATTCTAAAGACGATTTTGTCTAAAATTTTGTAGAATTTCGTTTTTTATGAACCTGATTAAACATAAAATTGTCATCATGAGCAGAAAACCTATACAACTTGCAATTTCATTGGAAATTATGCCCAAGTGATCATCGAATTTTCTATTTTCGTTGCTTTTCAAACATTTTTCTTCAACCTGCAGACCAAGTTTGAAATTTTCGTCAGTTTCTAAACATTTTGGACAAAACGGCTCAAATTTTTGCTTTTCTAGTACAGGAAACATTTTTGTAAAGTTCATCCAATCGCCAACCTGAAAATCACAACTATTTTTCATGAAAATCAATCGGACGTTTCTACTCAGATTTTTCAGATCTCGGACATTATTGCAGGCTGCAACTGATTCATTGCAGCTGCAGCTGGCATATGCAGACGCAGGGCCGTGCCAAGGATTTTTGCGGCCCGGTGCGAAGTAGATTTTTGCGGCCCTATTTTTTAAAATTAGTAGGTATATACATCTATACAGTCCTAAACGTCTATGCAGTCATTTTCACGTGAAATAAGTCTTAAATGGGAAATTCTATTGGTGTTGCACATCTCATATTGCAGAAAAAAGTTTTGTTATGCGTGAAAAACTTTTAAAAATCACAAGTAAGGCAAAATGGAAGGCCGCAAAGATTAGTAAAAAACAGCAGTAATCTACATACAATACAACGTGAAGCTGGCGAGTATGATAACATTATAGGAAACAGTTAAATACGTGCTGAGATACATACAGACAAATGTGTAAAACTATCGATACAGACTTTACACAGTGAAACACAAAGGCGTGCTCCTGCCTTGTCGAGCATACACGTACAGTACAGTATGACACGTATGTAAGCTAGTTCAGCTCAAGTTCTTGCGGCCCCTAGTGAATGATGAAACATCAAATTTTCTGTTACACAGAAGTGCACATTATTATTTTTATTCGTGTTCGCATTGTCTAGCATACATATAGTGTACAATATATGTATACAAAGTACAAACTTAGGTCAGTTAAGTTTTTGCGGCCCCTAATTCTTTGCGGCCCGGTGCGGCTGTACCCTTCGCACCCCCCAAGGCACGGCTCTGTGCAGACGTCCAAAAACTAATTAAAAGCAAGACAATCATTTTTACTTATAGGGATGAAAAAATATTTATAAACAGAAATAAGAAAGAAAACTAAAAACTATAATACAACATGAATATACAGGAAAAATGTACTATCTGAAAAAATTTCATGAAAGTTCAAGAAGAGAACAAGTATAAAAATAAAAGAAAGAAAAGAAACAAGACAACATGAATAAAATTAGAAAAATCTGCCTGGGCATGATCAGATGAGTCATTATTCTACTATTTGGTGAAGTTCAAAACAAACGGCCAACAAAAGTTCTAGAAAAGAAGAAATGTACAAAACCAAAAGACAAGGAGAAAAAGTAAACGAAAACCAAGAAACAGAAATAAGAAAGAAAGTGAAAAACAAAAAACTATAATACGACATGAATATAAAGGAGAAATGGCACTATTTGGTAAACTTCAAGAATATTCTAGAGAAGAAAAAGTATTTATAAACAGAAATAAGAAAGAAAAGTAGAAACAAAAACTCATGAATATAAAGGAAAAATGATACTATTTGGTGAAGTTAAAAAACAAATGGCCAACAAAAATTTAAGAAAAATATAAAAAGCAAAAAAGAAAAGAAGAAAAACAAGAAAACATATCTTTTACTTTATTGTTTTTCTTTCTTTTACTTGATTGTTTTTCTTTTATGTTTTCTTGTTTTTCTTCTTTTCTTTTTTGCTTTTTATATTTTTCTTAAATTTTTGTTGGCCATTTGTTTTTTAACTTCACCAAATAGTATCATTTTTCCTTTATATGGTTTCCGGAAAATCCGTCCCCCACATTCCGTCCCCCACAATCAGTCCCTCACAATCCGTCCCCGTCACAATCCGTCCCCCACATTCCGTCCCCCCACAATCCGTCCCCCCACAATCCATCCCCCCACAATCCGTCCCCCACATTCCGTCCCCCACAATCCGTCCCCCACATTCCGTCCCCCCACAATCCGTCCCCCACATTAATGTGAAAGATAAATATTATTAATGTATGTCGTATAAGACTTGAAAAGAATATCAAAATAGCTGTAATCTTCAGTTAGCTGAAAAATAGAAAATTTCTCAAAATGAGTCCATAAAATAGACTTTTCAAACATATTTTCTGTTACGAACCATTCACACGTGAAGTGAAGTAGAGTTCTCTTATTTGGCATCATTTTATCAGAAAGTTACGGCAAAAACTGAGTACAACGTTGTATTATTTAACAATGATTGCATGAAAAACATTCGTATACCGACTTTAGCACTAAGCGACATAGAAGTTCGAAACTTTCATTAAAATAATTCACTAAGTATTAAAATGCTGATGGTTAAACCATCTATTCGCAAAACTATGTCTTTATTATGTGCAATCTTTCAAGTTTTATATTTTGAGCTTACGTAGAATAAAAAGTAAATTACAGTACCATTTTGTTGCATGAATACCACAAACTTCATCGCCCGAAATGTGGGGGACGGATTGTGGGGGACGGATTGTGGGGGACGGATTGTGGGGGACGGAATGTGGGGGACGGATTGTGGGGGGACGGAATGTGGGGGACGGATTGTGTAGGGGACGGATTGTGATGGGGACGGAATGTGAGAGACGGAATGTGGGGGACGGAATGTGGAGGACGGATTGTGGGGGACGAATTTTCCACATCCCATCCAAAAACATATTCCCTACTCTGAAATTTATAAGACAGGGTATACATTTTTAGACAAGAGTCTTTCTCAAAAAATCACTATTTTTTGTCTAAAACTCATCATTTTTAGACAAAGAATACAGACAATCTCTGCTTGGCCAGAGCATTAGTCCTAGCAAAAGCAAGAATAGACAAGGACCCTCATTTGGATACAATTAAACGAGGGGAATCCAGCCGAAAAACCTTACAACAGGAACTCGCCAAAAAATTACAAAAAGATGTAGGACTTGAACATTTCGATCAAGCCTGCAGATTGGACGAAGTCCAAAAATTTCAAGATTACTTAACCCCAGATTATCAAATCAAAATTTATTCCAAGGATCATTATAACGGGCTAATTTACAAAGGTAGTCACCCTAAAATTTCATTTTTCATACATTTCCTCAAAAATTTGTCATGCATTCCCAAAAAAATCATACATTTCCTCAAAACATATTTTTAGGACCTAAAGCTGAAAAAATTTTACATTTATTTCTGCACGATCATCATTTTGACATCATTACCAAAGTCCCAGCTTTCCTGGGCGAGTCATACTACTGCGATATTTGTGACAAAGGTTATAGCAACAGCGAAGATCATTGCCGCATTAAACAAGGCTGCCTAGGCTGCTAATCAAAAGATCCTTGCCCATTCGAGCAATGGGTCTACTGCAGCGACTGCAACAGATACCTACTCAGCAGAACCTGTTACCAAAATCACAAATTTGGGGCAGCCAAAAAGTTCAACAAGCATCAAAAAGTTTACTCTACTTGCAACAAACTTAAACATTGCAAAACCTGCAACCAACTTACTCGAACAAGCCACTTAAAACAACATAAATGGGACCATTTCTTTTGCAAAACCTGCAACCAACTTACTCGAACAAGCCACTTAAAACAACATAAATGGGACCATTTCTTTTGCAAAACTTGCAACCAAATGGTGGCCAAGGAGAAGCACGAATGCTTCATGAAAGTAAGCACCCTAAAAAAGTTTTCTTTTTATGAAAAGCTTAATGTTTTTGGTTTTGAAGGTAATAACTGAAGAAAAGAAGCAAAAAAAGTGACCAATTTTTGTGTTTTTCGATTTCGAGACCCGACAAGACCAAGAAATCGAGCCGAACAATTTAGGGCGGGTTTACAAACATATACCAAACCTCTGCATAGGGTATCGCAGATGCGATACCTGCAGAAACGAGCCCTTAGGCACCTGCAGTTACTGTGGGGTCAATCGCCACGAATTTATCGGCGACGACTGCCTTAAAAAATTTGGTTATTGGCTTTTTCCTCAAGAACATCGAGGTGCTATAGCTTTAGCCCACAATGCTCGGGGGTTTGATTCTCAATTCTTATTGGAATATTTACACAAACAAAAGACAATTCTCCCAAAAGTTGTAACCCGAGGCTTAGAAGTAATCATGCTAGAAGCAGGAGGCGTCCAGGTTATCGACACATTGAATTTCTTACCTATGCCATTATCGGCATTTCCAAAAACATTCGGATTTACGGAATTAAAGAAAGGACATTTCCCCTATTTTTTCAACCAAAAAGAAAACTGGGATTATGAAGGTCCACTTCCCGACAAGGAATTTTACAGACCCAATTCCATGAAGGAAGAAGCAAGGGCTGAATTTCTAAGCTGGTAAGTTTTTCTTCAATTATTTGAACCAAAATTTTCACCTTAAATTACTTTAAAATTTACAGTTTTTTCCTAAAGTTCATCAAACATTTTCCTTTTTTTAAATTGAATTTTTAGGTAAGAAAAGAAAAAGCAGCAGGCAAAATTTTCAAATTCAAAGAGGAGCTTGTCACATACTGCGAGTCGGACATAGATATCTTCGCCCGCTGCGCACTCAAGTTTCGGGAGATTTTCTTAGAAGAAACGGGCCCTACTATCTATCACCTCTGCCTGTAACCACATCTATAGGAAAAAATATTCACCCGAAAATACAATCGGTTTAATTCCTCATGGAGGCTATTCAAGAGCTAAAAACCAGTCAGTCATAGCAATCAAATGGCTAAAATATACAGCCGAAACCCGAAAAATTCAAATAAGACACAAACTCAACGGGGGAGAGGTCAAAATCGGACCTTACAAGGTCGATGGCATCCACAACAAGGAGATTTTCCAATTTTATGGATGCCAGTAAGTTCTAAAAATCCTTAATTTTTTACAAGTTTCTATACTTTTTTGATTTTCTAGCTGGCATGGTTGCCCAACCCATAGTTTTTTTTTTAGCATTTTACAAGCCATGGCTTGTTGGACTGACGAAATGGCTTGTAGAATTTTTGTCCAACAAGCCAAAATGGCTTGTCAGAATTTTTTGAGTCATGTGTTTGATCATATCGGATACAGAAAAGATGCATTTTGGTGCATTTTAGGTCATAATCTCAAAATTTTCCGGCGCTTCGCGCCGGTTATAACTTAAATAAGCATTATTATTTATTTCCTAGCTCAGGCGCCGCTTCTAACATGTCTGCCTTCACTTATCATTTAATCTTTAATAGTTTTAATCATCTTAAACGTATTATCTCATGTTTTAATTAGTAATCTTCAATATTTCATCTTGATATTTTCGATTTCATTTTTTGATTCACATTTTTCCCTTGACACATTTTTTGAGAAAGATCAATACGTCAAGTCTGTAAACTTTTTGAAGCGATTATTCCTTTCTTAACGTAAAATCAATTCAAAAGCTTCGTGGAAGTAGTTTTCCGAAATTTCTACTCTTCTTACTCATATCTTTTCGGCCAAGTTCATGAGGGTGTGAGAATAAATTAATGGTTTTAAAATTTTTCAAACATAAAATTCTAGAAATTACGACTTTTGAACAGAAAATTCGAATCTAATTTTTCAAATAAGTGTTTGGAAAATTGATTTTCCAACATCGCAGAATGTCAATACCCAAAAAATTTTCCGGCGTTTCAGGCAGGAAAGATTAAAAGCTTTTTGGGCTCTAACTTTTCATCATAAATGATTTAACCGCCGATTTCTCATGTAATTCAAAGTCATTATGTTCTTGGATAGTTTGCTCGAAAATTTGTTCCACAATGCTTGTAGATTCGACTTCGATCAAACTCAAAAATTTCACAAGTTTCCTGAATTTTAATGAATTAACGGCTCTAAAATGTTATTTAATAAATGTTGAATGACATCTCTTTTCTGATCGATTGCCATGATGCTCAATTATATATTTTCTTTGAAAAATAACCTAGCATTGGAATTTATTCACGTATACTGATATTATAAAATTGGCTTGTAAAAATTTGGAATGGCTTGTAAAATTTTAGGTCAACAAGCCACTTGGCTTGTGACTCGTAGGTCAAAAAAAAAACCCTGGCCCAACCTGCATACCCAAAAGATTCCATACTATAGCTGACGGCCGAAAAGCGGAAGAGGCATTCCAAGCCACCATCAAACGCAAAAAGTTTCTCGAAGGAAAGGGTTACACCCTTACAGAGAAATGGGAATGCGAGCTTCGCAAGGAACTAAAGGTAAAAATTTTTTTTATTCCTGAAAAGGGGATAAAAATACAATTTCTGAAGATAGGGGGGGGGGGTAAAAACAATTTCTGTTCTGAAGATTATTCTAAAAATGTATATTTTGTAGGAAAATAAGCAATCAGCCGAATTTTTCACTGAAGTAGAAATCCCAGAACCATTAGGCCCTCGAGAAGCATTTTATGGGGGCAGAACAAATGCCACAAAATTATACTACAACTGTGAAAATGGGGGAAAAAATCAAATATGTGGACCTCTGCTCCCTATACCCCTGGGTCTGTAAGACAGGCGAATTCCCCATCGGCCATCCACAAATTATAACCAAAAATTTCCAAGACTTAGCCACAAAACCATACAAGGGGATCATCAAAGTGACAGTTTTACCACCTCGCAAATTATTCCATTTTGTTTTACCTTTCCGCCACTCGGGCAAGCTCCTGTTTCCCCTTTGCAGGACTTGCGCCAAAACCCAATCAGAGAGCTGCCAACACAGCGACTCAGAGCGAGCCATTACTGGCGCCTGGGTTTCACTAGAGCTCTACAAGGCGATTGAATTGAGTTGCAAAGTAAGAAAAATAACAAAAATTTCACAAAAACATTCTAAAAATTTGATATTTTTCAGATCATAAAAGTCCAGGAAATCTGGCATTATGAAAAAACAACTAAATACGATCCCGAAACAAAGGAAGGGGGCTTGTTTGCTGAATATATTAACACTTTCTTTCAGCAACAAACAACAAGCTGACAGCTGGCCTTCCTGGGTCAAAACTGATCAGGATAAAGAAAAATATGTACGCGAGTACGAGGAAAAGGGAGGGATCAAACTCAATCCTACAAAAATCGAGAAAAATCCAGGCATGCGAGCCCTCGCGAAGCTCATGCTCAATTTGTTCTGAGGAAAGTAAGAGAAAAAACCAAAAAACTATTAATCTTATCCTAAATCCTTGTATTTTGCAGTTTGGTCAAAGAAACGACCTTTCCCAAACTCAGTATTTCAATAAACCAGACGAATTTTTTAAACTCATATTTGACAGTAACTCAATCGTTACTTCAATTCGATTCTTTGGCGAGGCACTTGCCTGCGTAACATACAAAGTTGAAGACGAATATCAACACAATTTACAAAGCACAAACTCGGTCATTGCGAGTTACGTCATGGCTCAAGCCTGACTTAAACTTTACTCCTACTTGGAGAAATTACAGGAACGAGTCCTGTACTTTGATACAGGTCAAACTTTTAACACATTTCCCTTATTTTAACTTCTTTACTTAATTTTATTATTTTTAGACTCTACTATTTACTCATCGAAAGAAGGCGATAGCTACGAAGTCCCTACCGGCTCCTTCCTCGGTCAGATGACTGACGAGTTGAAGGGGTACGGGGAGGGCGCCTATATCAAAGAATTCGTAGCTGGAGGGCCTAAAAATTACAACTATCGAGTTACAAACAATAGCGGCGAAATAGTTGCCGAAACAAACAAAGTTTGAGGATTTAGCCTCAACTTTCAAAACAAACAATTACTTTCAATAGCTTAAAGAACATGGTCCAGGAATTCACCCTGGACCATATCAGTTCAATCCAAACGATCCAAGAAAAACGGATCTTACGGGATCACGAATGTAATGTAGTTATACAAAAATGGTAAAGAAGGATCACCGAGTAGTTTATACAAAAAGATATTTAACAGAAAACTTTAAAACATTACCTTTCGGATTTTAATTAATTTATTCATTTCTTTAAAATTATTTTTATTTTTTGTACTTTTTTGTAAATATGCATGTACATAAATTAATGCACAATGTATATGCATATATGTAATTTGACGTATGTTTTATTATATTTCATGTACCTGTACATAGTTTTATGCACATTGTACATGTACATTCCAGCACATTCTCGTAATTTTTTGCACATTTTTAAAATTTTGTGTGTATTTTGTCATATTTTAGTAAAATGGAGAAAAAATCAGTGAAAGTCTATAAATATGAACTTTTTTCTGATAAATCTAAACCAAAAAATGGATAATCAATCTCAAGTTACTAAACGACAACCTTTTGCTGATGAGGAACGCAGACCATATGGACGGTCAGTCCGACCCGCTATGGAAATTTGCGCGCGCAACCTCAAAAAGCCAATGTACCCTCTGATGCTGCACTTATGCTTTCTGCCAAAAAAAGTTCTTCTGAAAGAGATGTTTTTGAAACCAATTCTGGAAAACTCTTTTTTCATATCCAACTTTGCCCAAGATGCGTAGATTTTAATAAATCTATTCAAGAAGCAGGCACTAGAGTTCTAGAAAGGTATGCTGAGGCGCAGTTAGAAGAAGAGCGGGCCAGCGCTAGAATACAGCAACAAGCTTGAAGCTATAAATAGTAATTAAGCTGTGCAGAAAATAGCAAAATGGCGTCTGAAGGAGAAATAGCTTTACGCGACTTTACTTTAGCATTAATTGAAAAAGCTGCAAGCATCTATGTCACTGCACATCAGACACAAAAAATTGCAGCAAAATTTTGGCGGTTCTTGGAAGATTCTTTCAAGGAGCATAGAAGAGAGGTTGATGGTAGATATGCTTTTTGGAAATTTGCTTTAGAATTAAAAAACTGTATTTTGAATAAAGAACTTGACCAAATTTTGACTTTATAGAACCAGTTTGATAAAAATGCCAAAATTTTTTTTGAAAATTTGTACCTTAACACTATTTTACATCATGTTAATAATTTATGAATAGAAATAAAAATAAAATTAAAAAAGTGATGGAAAAATTATTAAATAAACTATATTTTGACCCTGAAAAGGGGTACTCTCGAGTTGACAATCTTTATAGGAGGATCAAAGTTTTGAAACCAAATGTAAAAAGATCATTTGTAGCACAATGGGTAAAAAACAACCTACATACACTTTACACAAACCTGCACGAAAAATGTATCCAAGAAATAAAATTTTTGTAAGTGGAATAGATGATCAGTGGCAAGCAGATCTTGCCGATCTTCAATCTTTAAGTACTCATAATGAAGGGTACCGTTACCTCCTAAACTGTATTGACTTATTCTCAAAATATGCATGACATATCCCCCTCAAACAGAAAACTGGTGCAGAAATTATAGACGCTTTTGACAAAATCTTATCTTCAGGCAGAAAACCAAATACATTACAAACAGACGCAGGTACTGAATTCACAAATAAACAATTTCAGAAATATTTAAAGTCAAAATTTATCCACTTTTTCACAACAAAAAGTGAAGTTAAAGCTAGTGTAGTTGAACGATTCAATAGAACAGTAAAAGAAAAAATGTGACGATACTTTACCAAAAACAACACATACAAGTACATAGATATTCTTGATGATTTGCTCAAAAATTACAATAGTTCTTTTCACAGAACTATAGGGACATCCCCTGATAACGTCACAGTAAAAAATGGGATATTTTGAATAGAGTTTTCAGGGTAAAAACACCTGACACCCCCATATTTAAATTTGAAATTGGAGATAAAGTAAGAATCAGTAAAGTAAAACGTGCTTTTGAAAAAGGGTTCTGGCCCAATTGGACTGAAGAATTTTTCATTATAACAGAGAAATTTTCTAGAAAACCCCCAGTTTACATTTTAGAAGACCAAATGGGTGAAAAACTTGATGGAATTTTTTACGAAACTGAGTTGCAAAAAAATTGAAACTGATGCTGAAGACCTTTTGACTATTGAAAAAATACTAAAAACGCGTAAAAAGGGCAAAAAGACTGATTATTTTGTCAGATGGAGGTGCTACCCCTCCAAATTTGACAGCTGGGTTTCGGAACTTGTGAAAGGCTAAATAGCTGACTAAAGGCAGATTCATACTTCGTCCGGCATCCGGCGTCCGGCATCTGAAAAAAGTCTATTTTTAGAGTTTTCATCCGGCAAATCGTCCGGCAATCCGGCGCCAGATGACGTCATTTTTTTCCTTTTCCCACACTGCTGTCTCATTTTTTTGCCGGAAGACTGGAATTTTGCCGGATGGGAAGAGTAGAAACTGTTTGTACTTTTCCGGATGCCGGAAAGCATATTTTGTATATAATTTCAATTGAAGCGCGTGTTTGATTGATTTTTGCATATACAATGTATGTGAGAGATATCGATTTTTTAGTTGGCAAAATTTTTTGTTTTTAATCAAGGCGTTCGTTTAATTTTTGATTGCTGAGTATTTTGTATGTTTTTTTCGTTCTTGAAAGCATATATATGTGCAGGGTAGTCATATAAATATTTTTTTCTAGGCGTAATTATAGTTTAGTCACGCCTATGGAAGACTGACAAATTTGACAAATTTCTCTTCAATAAATAGTACAAAATTGCTAGATCAAGCAAGTTTTCTTCGTCTGACATCATAATAATTACGAGTATACCTGGAAAATAATATTATATATATTTTCCATACGCAGTTTCTCCTGAAACAAAATACTGCACAGATTTCAAAGTATTTTAACATAGTAAAAGCAAGCATAAATTGTCATCCGACATTTCCGGCGCCGGAAGAAGTATGAATTGTCATCCCATCCGGCAACTTGCCGGAAGCCAATTTGCCAGATGCCGGAAACCAAATTGCCGGATGCCAGACACTGAATGCCGGAAGCTAAAAATAGCTTGCCGGACGCCGGGTGCCAGATGTAGTATGAATCCGCCTTAACATGCACACATGAAAAACAAACAAAAATGGATGATTTCACTTCTGGTCCCAGCGAATTTTTCTTTCATTCAAACACTCTAGACAGTTTAGTTTCAAAACAAAATGATGAATTTACATTTTCCCTACCTAAAGCACTGGAATTTATTGGTGATTAGGAAGTAGGTGTAGGGCAAATACTACTAAAACCACCATTTGCGGCAAAAAAACTAAATTATGCATAGAAAGAAACTCCTGATGAAAAACCAAAAGCAACTTATGCAGATTTAGGGCAAGATCTACTGTTTAAATCAGTTTCAGAACTAGTAGACTATTTCAACAATGCTATTCCTTAAAAAATAGGTAAAAGCGTGACTTTGTCAGTGAGCAGTGATAACATTGCTTTCTTCAATATTTCAGATACTCAAGTACAGTTTGGTTCTGCCTACTTTAAAAATGTCCTAGGAATGACAGATAAAGTATATGATAGTACCGTTCAAGGCGTTCGGCCAATCCAATTGATCAGAAATATTCCGATTTTCCACCTGTTGATCGATTGTATCGCCCCTGTTTCGTACGGTAGTCGCCACTCACCAATTTTGTGCTCTGACGTCTTCCCCAATGAAATGCGATTCGTAAACTATAAATATGAAAATATTTCATATCATAAACTACTACGAAGCTATATTTCAAACATTTCAGTATCCATAACAGACACAAATTTACAAAGATTTCCTATACAAGATCCTCTCATAATCAAACTTCATTTCCGAAAACTAATATGACTTATCAACCATTTTGCAGATGTCAACAGGGTGGTGGGTCCCTGTTAGATTTAGTAAAACCCCCTAAAAAAGATTCTATTCCAAAGAAAAAAGTGGTGGAACAAAAAGGTGGTAAAAAACACAGACAAAAAAGAAAAAAGTCTATAAATAGTAGTAACTTCACAAAATTTTGCCCTTCGAAATTCTAAATATGCCAAAAGTTAAAAAAGTTTTACAAGAAATTGACGTTTTCTCAGGTCCTGAAGTTCAGTCTTCTGTGACAGGGGACAACGAAATAGAATATTACCCCATAAACCCTTTAATGACTGGGGAGCCCATCCAATTTGATATTCCTGAAAGTTTCACTCAATTAACTGACCCCAATATTTTGATAAGAATAGTCTGTAAAATTGTAAAAGGGCAGAGCACCCCATGGGAGGGTATGGGGGGTATTACTCCCGTCTTAGATTTGGAAATTCATTTACTACCCCCATAAAAATAGCTCACTATAGCTATTTTTCAGCATAAAAATTTTGGTAGACCTCATCCTCTCCCCAGTAGGTTATAGTGATTCGAGAAAAATTGCACAATGTGTGATTGTGAGGAATTACTCACTGCTGTTTTTGACACATTAACTGAGAAAATGATAATGGGAAAGTATGCAACTTCTGTGCCATATAGCGATTTTTAGGAAAGAATATCAGCACATTAATATATACTACTTGTAGGAAATCATTATATATATAATTGGGAGATGAAATAATGACTTATGTATATGTGATTAATCAACCCCTTGGGAAGAAAAACATTATGTTCTTAAAATTTTTCCTCTTCACGCTCGCCTTTCCTTTTCTCCGCTTCTACTCTACATTGGGTGTTCTGTGCGCATATGGTTACCCAAGCTGTGGCATACTTTCCTGCTATGAGTTGAGGCATGTGAGGTCTATTGACGTGGATCAGGACTTGGTTTCAAACTCGTAGTTCATAATCTAATGGGATCAACAATACTAAAGCCACATTGAGCATTAGGACTTTCAATTGGAAGCACTGTTGCAAGCCTTTTCAGTGATGGAATTAGCCCATACTGCTGAAGATGCGAAGATGCTGTTTCAAATAATGTTTCCAAACATATGTTGTGCCAGATTCTTGAAATGTGCAGGAATCAATTGGCACGACAGTCTTCAAAGTGTGACTATTGTGTGCGTATAATTAGTGCATTTAAGTTGCATGATTGGGAGCTGAAAATGGAGTTGAAATAGTAAATGTTTTCTGACTGTAAAAAGCATGAAGTAGGGGCATTAATCAGTTTTGTAAGTTCGAGAAACTACAACTCCCCCCTCCTTAGCAAAAAGTTGAGCAAAAAAAAAAAGGTCACGGCATATTTCGAGTACTACCCTTAAAATTTACGATTTTACCCCTACCTAATTCTTCGACCTTGGGGACCTCTGCATTTGGGTATAGGATTCAATCAAGTTAGGCGTCCCCTAAATAACCCTAATTACAGGTATGCTTCCGACCGGCAAAAATTCAGTCACTGTCCCATATGACAATAATCATTTTCCAAATGCAGAGTTTACGTTCACAAAATTTCAAAATTATGACGGACTGCAAAAGGATTTTTTTAAATTCTAGATAGTGACAACTGAAATGTTAACTAGTGAGCGGAATGAACATGCTACCAGTCGCACCTCAGATGGTTTATAGCAAAAAGAGCAATTATTATAACAATTAGAAGCGGTGAAAAGCGCAGTAAAATATTGAAATTTTGACCTCCTAAAATGCACCAGGATGCAACTTCCAACGTTTTGTCGCCATTTAGCAAAAGAGCGCAACAACATTTTTGACACTAGAAGTTTTTTCCTTTGAAACACTGATTCAGCAAAAAAACGGTGATGGGAATTTTAGAATACTTTGTTAGATTTGATTCATATAACACCACCAAGAACTCGTACAGATCTTACACATTTTCAATTAAAAAGCAGTTTAACAATGAAACAAACAATTTATATAAATGTATATCTCCAAATGCGGAAATAGGTCATGCTTTACTCAAGCGTTTTTGAGCTTTTTCAAACTTTCTGGTATTTTTAGAGCCGTTAATTCATCAAAATTGAGAAAAAAAATTGGAATTTTCGAGTTTGAAGTCTAATTTACAAGCATTGTGGTAAGTAGAATTGTTTACAAGTCGGTTCCCTTCCAAATTATGGTCCAAACTGGCATTTACGGACTCCTCAAGATGCCAGCTATCCAGATCCATACATGTAATTGGGGGGGGGGGAAGATCCATACATGTAATTGGGGAAAAATGTACACATAAAAATGAAAAAAGCAGAAAAAGGAATTGAAAAAAGTAAACCTCATTTTCAGTTATTAGGAGATAAAAATATAAAGCAAAATTTACGGTTATTGCTCATAAAACAAGCTCCTGAAGAATTTTACTCAGTCCTAACTCAAACTACAAGACATTTACTGAACGGCACATTTTGCACTAAAAACTCAAATTTTTGTAAAAATTTTGAAAACAGTTTATACTTAATTGCACTTTCGGCAACAAAAAATAAGGATAAACAAAAAATTCTCGTAATCAGAAAGTTCAGATTTTGTAAAGCAGCTGCATATTTTACTAAAAAACGCCCTAGAAAAATAAATGTCCGTAAAATGTACGTTATCCCCTCTGATTTCTATCACTCACTCATGAAAAAGAACAAAACTATTGAAGATCCGATCATCTCAGCTGAAATAAGGGCAGAAGAACAAAAAGAAAACATTTTAAAAGAGAAAAATGCAGACGAAGCAATTGCAAAACTTCCCCAGCTTCATCAAAAACAAGTTATTTTAGAAGAACAACGTAAACAAATAATTGCTGAACCTACACCCGTAACTATTATCCCCCTGCCTACAGAAATAAAAAGAAGGGGAAGGCCGCCAAAAGTTCCAAAAGAATCGTATTTCGACTTTGTAAATCAGACGGGTGAATCACTAGATCGCTATAAAAATGCAGTAAAAATGAAAAATAAAAAAGTGCAGAAACCGTTCAAAAATCACACCCTTGAATCAGCAAATCGTCACACAACAAAAACTGCCAAAAGCAACAGAAAAATGCAGAAAAAATACAATTTTTTGAATAAATTTTATGATTTTGAATCAAAAGGAAGAGGAAAGGAAGAAATTTTGGCTAAAATAGGGAAAAACGATAGCTTACCTAAAATCATCTTCGTTGCTCGAATATTTCCTGAAAAATGAACTTTTCAGCTTAAAAATTACGATTTTAAATAAAAACTTATCTTCCTACAATCAAATTCTTCCGACCAATTTTCATAAAATAATCTGAAAAATAAAGATCAAGAATAAATGATATAAGAAAAAGTTCAAGAACAATTGCAATAGATAAAAGTTCAAGAACAATTGTTCTTGAACATTTTTAGGCATCATCTCAGCTGAAATAAGGGCAGAAGAGCAAAAAACATTCTAAAAGAAAGAAAAATGTAAACAAAAATCATCAGAACCAGGAAGGAGAGGGGAGGCCACCAAAAGCCTAACTAGAACTAGAAAAGTCCAAAAAACTCAAAGTTTGCGTAAGTCGAAAAAAATTTCACCATACATCTACAGCACACCTTCAATATGTCGAGCATTATTGCCATCCGTGGCACATACCC
This sequence comes from Romanomermis culicivorax, assembly GCA_963922205.1. Lineage (NCBI taxonomy): Eukaryota > Metazoa > Nematoda > Enoplea > Mermithida > Mermithidae > Romanomermis > Romanomermis culicivorax. The sequence goes on along the minus strand of CAWUHX010000026.1, from coordinate 1,526,069 downwards.
CTGCAATAAAAATCACCATTAACCTTCCGAAAAACAATAAAAATAGGATACATAAAAATTTCTACCTTATCATTATTCCTCTCCAGTGTTTTTTTTTTGTGCCAAAACATGGTTTTTGGCACACAAAAAATTTAAAATGGCACAAAAAATTCTGAGCGTTTGTGCCAATTGGCACAAAAATTTTTGGTTGTTCAACATTAAATTTCCTTGATTTTTAGACGATTTAGGGGATGAAAATGCAAAAAACTTTCGGCGCTTTGCGCCGAGTCAATGGTGAATATATTACAGCTATACTCGTATTTGACCTGAACGCGAACGAGTTATCTTCGGACAGTCGATCAGCATCGTTGCAGCAAAGTTTATAGGCTGTCAATGAATGATGAATGGAAATAAATTCTGAATTTTTTGCTGTTCATTCAGTCACATTCGGATTTGAAACTGAAATCCTTACTTTTCGAGCTTGATTCCTTGAAATAGAAAATTCGGTATCGTTGGTAATGGTACATTGTTCCGACCGAAAATTTACACAATTTTCGACTTTATTTTCACTCTTTACATTGTTCTTATTTATAATAAGATAGATCCGTAGTCGAAAATTGAATCAATTTGAAATTCCTGAACGATTCTAGAGTTATTTGAGTTTTCTCAGCATTCCATTTCTCTTCGAGTCGTCGTGAGCTACTAGCACAGTTTTTTTTCCATTCTTATCTAACTGACATGGTCAGCTGTAAATAGGTTGGACAAAATTTTTACAAAAAATTGATGCGTTGAACGCTAACCTTTTATCAGAATTCTGGCCTAAAATTTTTCCGCAGTTTTTAGTATGTTTCTTGTAGGAAAGAAAAATTTTGTGCCATTGGCACAAATTTTTTTGGCCCCTTGTGCCAATTGGCACAAAGGGCAAAAAAAATTTGTGCCGATAGCACAAAAAATTTTTTCAGTCTAAAAACGTACTGAAAACCATAAAACTGTTTTGTGCCAGGAGTTATAACAATATGCCATGTTTTCGATCTAAATTGAGTCATTTTTTAAAGCTCAATTCGCACGTGCTTTTGTCATATCCATGAGCTTTTCTGTATTATTCATATTTACTCTTCTATATCTTTGCATTTAATAAATTTCTTTTCTTTGTTTCTTTCAAGTTTGATAAAAACTAACTAAAGAAAGATACTTTCACCGCATTCATTTGCATATAAATCGTGCCTGCTCTATTTTCTCCAACCACGTCAACGAGATAAGAAAAACTGATCTAACAAACGGTTTCTATGATCCGGAAAGAAATTGAATGCTGCGAAAATTCACATATTTTTATAGACTTTTTGTCATGGAGTTTTCCTTTACATTTCGGCCTCCTTCCTAACAACTATATGAAAGATTAAATTAGGATGTCTTGTATGTCTATAATTGTTTTCTCCTGACAAAAGTAGAAAGTCGCTTCGCTTAGATTTTTGGTTGAATAATTGTGCCAAAAATTTCAATTTTTTTGTTTGAATCAATCACCAAAAATATAAGTTTCGGTTCTCAATCCAACTGAATTAACAGAGGAAGAAAAGTCAACAATTTCTATCCTAATGTCACTGACAATCTCAAAGTCTGTTGCGATAATACAAATAAATTATTCGAATAGAATCCGCTCGCGTTCGAGACAAAGGAGAGTAAGCACTGTTTTTTTTTTTGTTCCATGAACTTTTTTCCACACATGTGGAAAGGGGTCAAATTTTTTTCCCACATGTGGAAAAAAATTTTTTTCGTCTTAAAATCCTCGTTTTTTGGCTTAAAAATGCTCACAGGCGCTTTATCGAACTGTTTTTGAGCTTTTTCAAGCCTTCCGGTGTTTTTAGAGAAGTCAATTCATTAAAATTGAAGAAAAAATTGAAATGTTCGACTTAAAAGCCTAATCTACAAGCATTGTTGAACAAATTTTCTAGCAAACTATCCTAATTGACTTGAATTACACAAGAAATCAATGGTCAAGTCCCCTATGATGACAAGTGAAAGCCCAAAAAAGATGGTAATCTTTCCGGCGCGAAGCGCCGGAAAATTTTTTGGGTATATTGGCATTCTGGGATGCTGGAAAATCAATTTTCCGAACATTTATTTCAAGAATTTTATGTTCAAGAGTCGTAACTTCTAAAATTTTACTTGAGAAATTTTAAAATCTGTAATTTATTTGTAAACTCTCATGAACTTGGTCGAAAAAATATGAGTAAGAAGATTATAAATTTCCGAAAGATATTTCCATGAAGCTTTTGAATTGATTTTACGTTAGCAAAGAAATAATCGCATCATAAAGCGTAGAGACTTGACGTATTGATCTTTCTCAAAAGGAAAAAATGCGAATCTTCATTAAATATTATGATAAAATGTTGAAGATTACCAATTAAAACATGAGATACTACGTTTAAGATGATGAAAACTATTATTGATTAAGTGATAAATGAAGGTAGACATGATAAAAGCCGCGCCTGAGCTACTTAATCAATAATAATGATTATTAACGTTATAACCGGCGCGAAGCGCCGGAAAATTTTGAGATTAGGACCTCCTAAAATGTACCAAAATGCATCTTTTCAATATGAAAACCCCAAATTTTTCTTCCACATTTGTGGAAAGACCTCAAAAATTTTTTCCACATTCCAGATTTTTTTTCCACATTATAGTGCAAATGTGGAAAAAAACCGTGAGAGTAAGCACCGTTTTTTTCCCTCGAAGATTTTTTCCACATGAGGACCGGACCCAAAATTTTTTTCCTCATTTTCCAAAAATTTTCCACATTTTTAAAAATGCTTATAATGTGGCTACGGATGCTTTTTATGCATTTTAGGAGCATACCCATGCATTTTGTTGTATTTGGAGTCAGAAACCTGCAAAAATGAAAAAAAAAAATTGAGAAAATTCTAGTTATATTAGCCAAAATGAGCTCATGAAGAATATATTGGTGTTCTACAGGAGCGGGTGAAGCATGTTAACGAATAACGATAGAGTTCTCAGGAATTTATCCGCTATTAACATTTCTATGGCTCTCATTAGAATCATCTAATTTTATTTAGTTCTTGGTTCGGCGCGGAGCGCCGGAAAAATTTTTGGATTTTCACTCTCTACAACGCTCGAAATTGAACCTTCACAACATTGGGAAATAAATTAAAATCCGACTCATGAAGTATAATTTGTTTCCCATTTCGACGCGAAGCGCCGAGAAAATTTTTCAGTTTTTATATTCTAAAACGCTGGAAAATAAATCTCTCCAACAGAATTTCATAAACAGAAGTTCTAAAATCGCAGTCTAGAATGATGTCTTCAATAAACGCAAAAGTTCAGGTTGCAGACGTTTAAAAAATTCCAAACATCGAAAGAAAAAATTGAGAAAATTGATGAAAAATCTCAATATTGGGCGACATAGTTGACTCTTAACGATTAGGAAATGAAAGAACGAGCTAACTTGATTGATAGAAACTGTTGAGCATTAATTAGTAAGTCGAAGTAGATATGCTAATGGCCGCGCCTGATAGAAAATAGTCAAGATTGTACCCGTGACCGGCGCGAAGCGCCGGAAAATTTTGAGATTTTGACCATTTTAAGTCCACCAAAACGCATCTTTTCGGTTTGGAATTCCCCGAAATTTTTTCCTCAATGAGAACCATACCCAAAATTTTTTTCCTCATTTCGAAATTTTTTTCCTCAAAAGACCCCATTTGAGGAAAAAAAAACGGTGAGAGTAAGTCAAATTAAACCCATTGAATCGGCGCCAAGCGCCGAGAAAATTTTGCGTTTTCAGCCCTTAAAATGACTGAAAATCATGGAAATTTAGGCCTCGACCAGCGGAAAAATTTGTGCCAATTGGCACAAACGCTAAAAATTTTTTGTGCCATTCCAAATTTTTGTGTGTTTTGGCACAAAAAAAAACCGATCCAGATTTCCAGAACAACTACAGTAACTGTAGTCAATATCCTTGCTAATTCACTAAAATGTATTCCCTGCGGGTCAAACCAATAAAAAATGCTTCAGAATAATCTGGGACACCCTGTTTCACAACTCAGGCATGTCCATCGGATGAGGCCAAGAGCTATTCGATGGTCTGAGATGACACCTGCAGACCGCGATGAGGTCACCGTCTTCCTGCAGGGATGTGTAAACTAAATATATGATGGTTGTTGGCCTCCACTGATCCTACAGTATACCCAATTTAAGTGATGTGCAAGCTCTTGAAAATTTTGACAAAAGTTCAAGAACTTTTGTTCTATAGTCTGTTTTTCTTGAAACGCTTCCAAATAATGAAAGCGGAAAGCAAGTAGTATTTCGGATTTTTGTGATTTTCTGATAAACAATATATCGTGCAGGACTGGAAATTTGTGAGCATATTGATCTGGCCTTCAGCAATTTTTCGAGTGAAAAATTTTACAGTAAGAACTTAATGTAAACGATGTTGACGACGGTACTGATTTGTGTCAATTTTTTATTTGGAAGCATTTTATAAAAAACAGACTATAGAACAATCATAGTTAAGGATAACTTCTACCCTCACCAGACCAGCCCAGACGCACCCCGCCCGCCGCCACTGCCGCCGACGCTGAGTATGCTGCCAGACGCCCCCGACCGTACCCGGACCCGACCCGGCACGACCCGTACAATCCGATGGACCCAACCCGGACCTGGGCTCCTATGTATGCCCCCGGAACCATAGTTGAGGACAACTCCTATGGCTTGCCCGGACCTTACCACGCTATACTACCGATGTGGCCATTCATTTATAATGTTTACATGCGGGTTCATAATGACCACAGCAGTTTATTTCTTGTGTATTTTTGTAGAAATGAGGATTTGTGTACCAATTTTTTCATATCATTGGATGTGATACAAATAGAGACAAGATACGAGAGAGAAATGCAAACAATGAAAACAGCAGAGAAAATAGTACAAAATTAATACATGAAGAACGATACATAATTTGCATGATATTTCAAATTTACCTATTTCCACAACATTTAAAACAAAATTTTACCCTCCTACACACTAACTTTACTTATGACTCTTATAAAAAAAATTTCAACAACCTCCAAAGACCTATAAAGCAGTCATAAAGTGAGATATTTTAGAGTTTCTGGTCTTTCGTTATTCTGGTCAATATGTTTATCGATTCTAGCAATAATAATGCGGATGATAATTATACTGTAACGTAACTGCTAAAGCAGTACTGTAAATATGTAGCATACTGTATGTGATAGACATTTACTAGATATTATTTTATTTTCACATTTTATCGTCTCAAGGGTGTCTGGGATTCACACCCAAACATTCCCATAAAATTACGTGAAGTACTTTATTTTGATCCGTTCACACCCCGGTAGCCCAATTAAGATGCCCCAATTAATTTGCACAAATGGCAGCTGTTCCCCTAGAACCTACACTAAACTACACATTCCACAGCTACCGTAATAACCCGTAAAAATCGTAAACAACACCTGCACACAGTAAAATACGTAGAAGCCCCACCAGACAGTAGTCTCAAGTGTAACGGTAGCGGTGGCCCCACAAAACATGTGTATACAGAGAAACCGATACAGGAAGCATGTACAGAAGCACAAAGGTGTGGCCAAGCCCACTGTAGGAAGCAAGCAAAGCACAGAAAGCATACAGTACCAGGAAAGCGTTAGAGAGGCGTAACTAAGTAAGCATAAAAAGTGTAGCAGGAAACGACGATTGGCCGAAGAAGATGGACAGAAGCTTGACCTCCCGCGACCCCCAGGGAATGGCCAAAATCGCCGTATAAAAGAAGAAGCAAAGCGTGATTTGGGGATTCTTCTTATTCTTGTGGTTTTACATTTTTTTGACTTCTGCGCTCGCCCCGTCCTTTTTATACATTTGCAAGCGGCCGATTATCCGAAAGCAACTTAAACCGAGGCCCCCCTTCGTATTATAAATCGTCGACATTCAAGCGACCGTCGATCATTCATATATTATCGCCCCGTATTGTACCGCCCATGCCCCTTTTGCCCCCGCCGTATCGACCGATTGGTTAGAAGTAAAGTACCTCACTCAAATCTGGTCGTTACATATTTTGGTGACCGTACCGTTACGTTAACCACTGGAACTCCCTGCCCCCAATTAGGTGTACTCTTATCCGGGCATTTAGAAGCATTAGATAATACAGTAGTAATCATTTCCTACAGTAAGACAGTATTCGTAGAAAGCAAACTGGAAATCCCCTCCAACGAGACATTAAGTGATACATTTAAAGGAATACAGCATGAAGCAAAAATTGAAGCATTTAAGCAGAAATCCCAGCGTAAACCAAGAATGACCCACCAAACGCAAGATCATTTAGGAGAAATCGTTAGAGAGCAGATAAACGATTTATTTTCAGAACATTTTCGTACCCTACGCACACAATTGAATCAGAATACAGTAAACCCTACCCTAATAGACGATCTCAGAACTGCAAACATTCGTAATAACATGGCAAATAATTTCTACGCGAAACCTACAGTATTCACGGGCGGCGTGACCCAACATTTTGGTGAATGGAACAAAAGATTAGAACAATTCATGGCACTCCAAGGCATGAAAGATACAGACGTACAGTTAAAGTTGGCATGTTTAGAAATTCATTTAGGAGGAGCCGCATTAGCAAAATTCAAAAGCTTAGCCAATTCCGAAAACCCTCATCACACATACGAGCAGTATAAAGTCGCACTACAGGCATTTTTCCCAAACAATAGAGATAATGAGCTACATCAACAATTCTTACGCGGAAGAAAACAAAAGCGTTCAGAAACAGTAATGGAATTCTTATTTGATCTAGAACATCTCGCAACCCTCGCCTACCCTAACTTTAACACAGACGCACGAGAAATGATCATAAAATCCCTCTTTGTAGAAGGCATGCAAAACGAAATCAGGGAAACATTTAAGTATAGAAGGTTGGCAACTCTAAAAGAAATGTCAGACGAAGCAGCTTACATTGAACAGCAAATCCTTAGAAACGAGTTAAAATCTAACGTCCTTCCCTTCATACCCCCAAAACCCGAACCCATCTTTTCTCTAACCAAAAACACAGACCAACAGGACCTTTTGCATCAGTTAGAACAACAAGTAAAAGATTTACAGTTGCAGATCAAACAAAAACTTCAATCCCCACAACAAAGTAGCTACAACAATTTCAGTAACAATACTTTCAGCAGGAATAATGCTTACAGGAACAATACCACCCCCAGGCAATCCACATGCTTCCAGTGTGGACAAATGGGACACGTAGCTCGTAATTGTAAATCAGTAGGCACCAGGAAATCATGTGAAATCTGTTTTCATAATAATCACAGTACACGTGATTGTAAAAGCCGATGCATCCACTGCTCCCAAACAGGACATAGATCAGATAACTGCCTTTCGAAACCCTACTCAAATTTTCAATGTTTTATATGCAAGCAGAGAGGTCATACAAGCAGGTACTGCCCGAATCAACAGAGTCGTAATATTCAAAATTGCATTGAGTACAGGCAACCCCAACCCCTCATGGACATTGATGACCCCGCATTTTACTCAAAATTACCCACCATAACTAACGGCCCTCAGACTACTTTAGGAACCATTATGCCCACTACCCACCGCCATAGTGACGAATAAGTCCTTGATCTGGACGTACCCGATTGGTGCACCATGTCACCACCCCCCATGCCTGAAGCCGCAAAAATCGAAAGATCGCCGCCCACCATCCCTGTAGGCTACAAGATCCCCCGAAAGCAAGACACCACGCCGCCCACGGCCCCCGAAACCCCCTCAAAAGCAGGCCACAACTTGCTATCCCTCCTCCATGGCCTGACCCCCGAACTCTACCAATTCCACCCCCACCAAACACTTCTACCGACCCCCACAAGTAAGCAAGTCCAAACCCGATCCCATGACTCAACTTCTAAAATTTTACAGACCGTTCAGATTTCAAACCGGCCACCCCCCCCAGCTCAAAACCGCAAAACGACAACACTCGCCACGCCAAATCGAGCAGAGCGAAAAAACACGGCGCCTCCACTAAAACATTCTATTGGCCATTGTATTGTATATTTTTATGCATAATAATCCCCACATCGTGTAGTGCCCAATTTCAGATGTGTGGAACTTCATTGAGCGGTCACTCAGTCAGCATACCAAAACTTGTATCATGCATGCCCCCTTCCACAGTAGACAAACCCGTACAGACATTCGAAAAAATCTATATCCCCTCCACTAAGCCCCACATTACAGATGCATACAAATGCAGTGTTCACAAACGCAAAATTTGTACTAATACAGGATTTTTTGGATCAAAAGGTATTGTCTTCGACCAAACCGAAATGCAAAATCTAACCCCACATGTTTGTAAGGCAATCGTTATAGACAAAGAACACAACGGTCAAAAATTACACAAAACCCAACCAGGATTTTGGTCAACAAATAACTCCCTAAGCATAGAATACACGTGGTGTTGTACAGACCATTGTACCTCGGTCACTAACGTCATCATAGAAATAGGACAAATAGCATCTTGGAATGGAAAATCTATGACAGGTACATTAGGTGACCTGGGGTCATGCAAACCGACATCAGCTCATTGTGTCACAGCCGATGGATCCATTATCTGGAATGAAACAGCATTTGAAAACTTATGCCCCTTCGAATACAAAAACACACATCCCATCAAAGTCACGCAAACACACATGATAATAGAAGAGCTACAAGGTGCATTCTCGGTTAAAAATACAGTTTTTTCGAACCCCAATTGCCCAGAAATCCAAGACAGCATTCTAACCGAACAAGGCATTATCGTACAATTAGACAAAAGCACCCCACATCGTAACGCATTTTTAACCCCAAAAACCAACGAAACCCATACTACACTATACGATTTTGATGATTTTGAACCCATTAATGTGAAACTAAACTATCTGGCAGACAAAATACAGGAATTCGAAATTCAAAATTTCAAAAATGTATGGAGTGAATTATGCAGACAGGCACAGTGTCACCTTGATCTCGTATGGCAAATTTTACGTCTTAATGCAACCCTTGGAGCGCGTGCATTCCTACAGCGAACAGACATCATAGCAGAATTCACAGGAGAAGCCCTCACAGTCTGGCCCTGCAAGCAGGTAAACACATCCAAAGTCTTTTACAACCATAAAATCAACCAAACATGCTACAAACTTTTGCCCATCCTCATAGGAACTGAACTCATGTTTTCAAATCCAGGAGGCAACGATTTGACCCCTTTTTCACAAACCATTGACTGCCATCACATGCATGTAGCCCTTTACAAACAGAATAATACATGGGTCAGTGAAACAGGGTCCCCGCATGTTACAAATTTACCATTAGAAATCGTCTGGAACCAAAATTTCTCCCTTTTCCATTTTAATACACCCGCCATTTTTCATGATCAACTTGCAACTATTTCAACCAACTTACTCTTTTTGAAACAATACATTTACAAAACTCACACACTCGAAAACGTTGTCAAAAAACTCGTCAATTATACAGCCCAAATGTCTCTCAATTCCCATACAGTTTACAACATGATCTCAGGCACTGGCCAAGCACTCGGAAATACCCTCTCTGGTGCCGGCCAAGGCATAGAACATGTAATAACGGGTACCACCCAAAGTCTCACGGACGGATTAAACAATTTACTCAAAGGACCCCTGCAAATCATTATCAATCTAGCCATTATCACTGTAGTTATTGCAGGTGTCTTTTATTCGTTTCTCATTCTTCAAAAATATTTCCCCTCCTCAAAGCATCAGGTCACACATGAACATGCATACGAAATACCATCAAACAACAGACATTTACATGAGACCATACCCCCATCATTCGGCCATGCTCTCTTAGAATTAGCTAATCGTCGTGGGCACAAACACAGCAGAAATACGTCCTTGTCGATATTGATACCCCCCAAACTCCTGCAATCGAACTCATTAATCAAATTCACCAATCTGCATCAAATAAGCCACCCCAAAATGTACCTGAGAAATATACCCCTCATATTCCAATCACACTTAACGGCAAATTAATCACAAAAGGCATGATTGACACTGGTGCAGTTTACTCACTCATTGATTCCCAAATCGCTCAAATCCTACAGTTAGACATGAAACCCCCGCTAGTCCAAGCAAAAGCAGCAAATAATCTTCCGATTCACTTTGTAGGGACGACTTTTGTCACAGTGACAGCCCAAACAATCCAGGAAACAATCATGGTCCATGTCCAAAAAGATTGCACAGCAGACATTCTTCTAGGCAAAAACTTTCTCAGTTGATTTTGGGAATACACTATCAACAATCAAAAATCACAGGTCAAATTTGGCAATGTCATACTACCTTGTGATGGCCTAGAATATAGCCTCTTTCAACTTGTGGTGGAACTTATTTGGATGAGAAATTAGAATTACCATCCCGTACAGTAACCAAATTTACTGTCCCCTTGCCCAAATCGTACTTACAGGTCAAACAGCTTGAATTCACCCCGAAACCCAAACAGAATCCCAAAGTCCATTTTGCAGCTTGTGTCTCTGAAAATCAAAACAGTGGCATACACATATCCGTCCTGAACACACAAGAAACAGCCCAAATTCTTTACCCTGGAACATGCATTGGTACAGTCTCATGTTACATCCCAAAACAAAATGCTCCCACTAATCTAACCCCTTCAACGCAAAACCAGCCCAACCGGTTTGATACATTCACATGGTTAAAAGAAAATGTTAATTTAGCCTCCAGTGACCTCACAGAAGCAGAAAAAACACAACTCCTACGCGCCCTATCGAAGTATCCTACATTATATGCTAAATCCAAAATGGACATAGGTAGAACCACCCTTGTTTCACATACCATTGACACCAATGGCTCCCAACCCGTACGTAGACAACTTTATCGGACTTCCCCAAAAGAAAAGCAAATCATACAAGCAGAGGTTGAGCAACTCGCAGCAGCAGGTGTCATAAGCCAGAGCAATTCTCCATGGTGTACCAACACAGTTTTAGTCCCAAAAAAAGACGGAGGCCATCGTTTATGCATCGACTTTAGAGGCCTCAACAAAGTTACAAAAAAAGATACCTACCCCTTGCCCCGCATAGACGAAATTCTAGACACCCTACGTGGAATGAAATATTTTATGTCCCTTGACCAATCCAATGCATATTGTTCCATTCCCATAGCACAAGCAGACAGAGAAAAAACGGCCTTTAATTGCTCAGCCGGCCAGTATCAATTCAATTACCTCCCTTTTGGACTCACCAATGCCCCAGCCACATTCCAAAGGTTAATGGATGTTATTCTTTCGGGTCTGCAATGGAACACATGCCTTGTATACCTCGACGATGTTTTGGTATTCGCAGACTCCCATGCCCAAATGCTGGAACGTTTAGACACTATTCTTGCCCGATTCTCACAAGCAGGCCTTAAGCTAAACATACAAAAATGCAAATTCTGCCAGCCCCAAGTCCAATACTTAGGCCACGTCATTTCTCAGCAAGGCATTTCACCAGATCCCCATAAGGTACAGGCCATTTATGACATACCCACGCCCAAAAGCTCAAAAGAAGTCAAGTCATTCCTTGGCCTACCCTCATATTATCGCAGATTCATCCCAAATTGCTCTCAAGTTTCTAGCCCACTCATATCACTACTCAAAAAGAATTCCGAATTTTCCTGGGGCCCCGAACAGCAAAACGCATTCACTAAGCTAAAAGAATTACTCACCCATGCCCCAATACTGCAGCATCCCGATTTCACCAAACCGTTTATTCTGCAAATTTTGCCAAACTCCAACGCACTGACCCAACTGTCAAAAGTATTTTAGCAAAAATTGCCCAAAAACACCCCATTACTCTGATCAAATTCACAGTGCATCAAAACATTCTCTTCCGTATAGTCGACAAACAGGCAAACCTATACATCCCCAAATCACAGGTCCAGCATCTCATCGCCTCACATCATGACAGCAAATTCACAGGTCATTTTGCTGCCCGAAAAACTTTACACTTGCTCAGACAAAAATATTTTTGGCCCCAAATGAGCTGTGATATCAAACGTTACTGCAAAACTTGCCACCCCTGCCAGACACAGAAAGCCCTCCGGCACAAAGTACATGCAAATTTGGTACCAATTCAGCCGACTGGCCCATTTGATAGAGTCGGTGTTGATTGCATGGGACCGTTACCCCTCACTGAAGACGGCAACCGATTCATTGTCATTTTCATCGATTATTTCACAAAGTATGTAGAGGCATTCCCGACCCCTGACATCACTGCAGCCACTATTGCCAAGCTATTCGTAACCAAAATTGTTTGCCATCATGAGTCCCCAAAAATCATCCATTCTGATCGTGGCTCCGATTTTGTATCCGATTTCTTCTCACGGATCACTAGTCTATGCAATACTCAGAAAATTCATACTACCCCATACCATCCCATTCCCAATGGGGAAGTTGAGCGTTGCAACCAAACCGTAGCCACCCGTATCCGCATGTACATCAATTCAAATCACACTGATTGGGATACTCATCTCCCATATGCCGTTTTTTCGATCAACATCCATAAAAATGATAGCACATCATATCCCCCATTTGAATTACTCCATGGAAGGCAAGCTAATCTGCCATCAGACGCAGCTTTAAATTTTTTCCCCACATCCTACATGGTTGATATAGACGATTACGCCCTTCGTGTAAAATCGCATTTTACAGAAGCACTCTCAACCGTGCAGAAAAGTTTGCAAAAAGCCCAAGCCCACTATACCCGTCGATACCAATTCAACAAGCATGCTCAGAACATACATTACAAGGCAGGTGATCTTATTCTTCACAAAAATCATTCATGTAAACAAGGGCTGACTCCCAAATTCCTCCCTCGCCAAAACGGACCCTATACAGTTACAAATTTCATGTACCCCAATGTTACACTTAAACACCCCCATAAGAATATCACATTCACGGTGCATGTAAACGAGACAACCCCTTTCTACCCTCCGAAAGCAACTATTGAATCTACCCCCACCCCTCCTCAACCTCGAAAGCCTTGAACGAGGACGTTCAACTCCGGAAGGAGGGAAATGTAACGTACCTGCTAAAGCAGTACTGTAAATATGTAGCATACTGTATGTGATAGACATTTACTAGATATTATTTTATTTTCACATTTTATCGTCTCAAGGGTGTCTGGGATTCACACCCAAACATTCCCATAAAATTAGGTGAAGTACTTTATTTTGATCCGTTCACACCCCGGTAGCCCAATTAAGATGCCCCAATTAATTTGCACAAACGGCAGCTGTTCCCCTAGAACCTACACTAAACTACACATTCCACAGCTACCGTAATCCCCCGTAAAAATTGTAAACAACACCTGCACACAGTAAAATACGTAGAAGCCCGGCCAGACAGTAGTCTCAAGTGTAACAGTAGCGGCGGCCCCACAAAACATGTGTATACAGAGAAACCGATACAGGAAGCATGTACAGAAGCACAAAGGTGTGGCCAAGCCCACTGTAGGAAGCAAGCAAAGCACAGAAAGCATACAGTACCAGGAAAGCGTTAGAGAGGCGTAACTAAGTAAGCATAAAAAGCATAGCAGGAAACGACGATTGGCGGAAGAAGATGGACAGAAGCTTGACCTCCCGCGATGCCCAGGGAGTGGCCAAAATCGCCATATAAAAGAAGAAGCAAAGCGTGATTTGGGGATTCTTCTTATTCTTGTGGTTTTACATTTTTTTGACTTCCGCGCTCACCCCGTCCTTTTTATACATTTGCAAGCGGCCGATTATCCGAAAGCAACTTAAACCGAGGCCCCCGTTCGTATTATAAATCGAAACACGTTTTGTATTGTCGACGTTCGATGCGACCGTCGATCATTCATATATTATCGCCCGGTATTGTACCGCCCATGCCCCTTTTGCCCCCGCCGTATCGACCGATTGGTTAGAAGTAAAGTACCTCACTCAAATCTGGTCGTTACAATACTATCAATAGTAATATAAAAAGAAAAAGGATGTTTGGCCCAAAAATTAATTTTGACCGGTTTCTCAAAGAAAAGATTTCTATAGTCTGTTTTTTTTTGAAATGCTTGTCAACAGAAAAAAATGGAATAAAGTATATATTACTTGTTGAATTACCGCGCGTGCGCACACTATACTGTATTATTAGAAGAAAACGTAGCAATTAAAGTTTGACGGAATCGAAGACTGTTTGTTAAGAAAAAAAGTTGAACATGAGAAAAAAATTTTTGCACATGGTTTTCGTTTGATGAAAAAAATTTAGGAGTTTAAGATCGTGATACAAATGACTGCGCTTTGGAAAGTTTACGTTTACCTCTTGGCCATTTGCTTAGCTTTTTCTGTGCAGAGCGAATATTTTTTTAATCGTGCGAAATTTTTTTGACACATTTCTTGTACCAGATGGAAATTAATTTTTAAAGAGTTATCGAGGTTAGTTAAGACTCAAGTCACAGTTTACGGCCGCTGGTTAATTGATTCCTAACATACAGTCACAACAATATTATGTCCGCACGAAATTCTGCATGCGTACTTACTTTCAGCATTTTTGCGGTACAAGCATTTGAAAAAAAGTAGACTATAGATTTCGGTAAACTGATCAAAACGTGAATTTTTTTATTGAGCAACGTTATCCACTTATCGAACATCTGTGGGGTTAATATTTACAGGTTATGGGAAAAGAGGACTATGTAGTGGGAATGGACAACACACTCATTTCTGTTGATCACAGGAGAGAACTACTGCACGATAAAACCAGATAGAATCCAACAAAGACAAGGGAATATTTGGGAAGCTGATCTGGGACTCCTAGAATCTCGAGTGCCAACAAAATTAGTCGATCTTGTGTTCAAAAGTAAACACTCTTTATTCTCGACAAGAACGGTAAAACATAAGTAATAAATTTAAAATGGGAATAATGGCGGAAAGTATTGAAAACACGAATATTCATTATAAAAAACAAATAACTTGCACGTGTTTTTCATTATGGTATTGTGCAGGAATAGGGTGGGGGTTAAATGAGGATTCTGACGCTAAAGAGAACATTAGAATCAACAGGAGAAAATTAAAATGGGAAGAAAGTTTTTAGGGAAGTTTTTATGGGAAGATGAACAAGTAGTTTGTATGTAACGGGTAGGAAAGATAAATTTAAAGGATAATATTCCTTAGGAAGGAAAGAAAAGTAAGTTTGACTAAAAAAACGGGAAAGAGCAAGAATTCAAAAAGAAAAGTGATCTTAAGGCACTTAACTACTGGAGTTCACTCGAGTTCTTACACATCCGGCCTTATTCAATGAAAGCAAATAATTAATAAGAAGTATATAGGAATAATATCAATCAATGATGTAATAATAGATAACTTCAATCAAAGACAACATTTTTTCAAAACTGGTTTTTTGTACATTCTGACTTCTTGTTAGGTTTCGATAGTTTTTAATTTCTTTATTGATTTTATTCCTTCTTCGTGATCCAGACTCAGCAACATAAAATAAAAATATAGTGACTGACTTAACAACATAACTTTCACAAAAGTATTTTTCACTATTTGAACTTATGACTTTTACGCTGGGGGCCGGTTTCTCAAAAAGCGTTCAACGCTAAACGCGTCTAACTCACGTCTAAAATGACGTCATATGTTTATTCAATGTTTCTCAAAAGACGTTCGAGCTAAACACATTTAAAGTTAGACGAAAAATTCGTGGGACCCTGGGTTAAGTAATATTGTTGTACTCGGTGATGTGAATACATGGCTCTAGCATTTGTGAATCAATTTGGAATTAGGCTTTAAAGGTTTCTCATTTGATCATTTTTTTATTGACCGATAATGAATTCTGGGAAAGTTTTACATTTTCAAAAGTTACGTTTGCAAGGATTCGAGCATTAGTACCACAGTTGAGATAACAGGGTGTCCGATGTGAGATTGATACGAATTTGGCTGTAACTTTGAATTTTTGTCGAACGGGCGGCCCATATTCTGAAATCCTAACATTTTTTGGTTTGTATGCAAAAGCTAAAGTTTTGGAATGATGGATTGTTCAATAAAAAATATCATAGACAAATATGCTAAATTTCCAGATAATGTGGGGATATGTAATTGGGTGCGTAGTAGGGACCTGCCTGGGCTGCAAGGACGCGGCCCTGTTTGCTCAGGTTCCCTTCTTTGCCCGAGCTTGGTCCGGGAAAGAGCTCGTTATAATCCTGATGACTCATTATAATCCTGATGCATGCTTTCAATATGATTTTTGCATTCTGCCTGACTGAAAAACGATTAGTAAAGAAAGATCATTAGTCCATTGCAGAACACTTAGTAAAGATCATTAGTCCATTGCAGAACAATATAGAATCTAACATAGTCAACAGCAAGGACTTTGTAAGCAAGATCAAGGACATAAAGTTAGATCAGAACACTAAGTTGGTAAGCCTGGATGTTGTAAGCTTGTTCACAAGTGTTCCAGTAGTAGAAGCAATAAGCTATCTTAGGGCCCAATTGGAAGCAGATTGCAGCCTATCAGAAAGAACTAGCCTAACAGCACAACAGGTTGCAGACCTAACTGAGCATTGTGTGCGCAGCACCATATTCCAGTTCAAAGACAAATTCTACCAACAAACAGATGGCATGGCAATGGGTTCACCACTATCCCCTGCACTTTGTAACCTGTTCATGGACAAACTTGAAACATCAGCATTGAAAACAGCACCAGACAAGCCAAGAATCTGGCTGCGATATGTGGATGACACATTCATCCTGTGGGACCATGGTGAGGAAAAACTAAGATCCTTCCTAGAACATATGAACCAACAGAATCCAGCCATACAGTTCACCATGGAAACAGAAATCAATGGGCAGTTACCATTCCTAGATGTTCTTGTCAAACGGCAAGGACAGACAATGGCAACAAGTGTCTACCGTAAACCAACGCACACAGACCAATATCTGAACTTCCAGTCAAACCATCCTGTAAACACCAAAGCAGGAATTGTAAAGGGAATGATATTGCAGTCAGGTACACTATGCTCAACTGAAGAAACCAGGAAAGTGGAAGAAAATAACATCAGGCAAGCCTTCAAGAAAAATGGTTATCCCACAGCAATCATTAACAAAGCAAATATAAGAAGAAATGCAAATGACCAACAAAAAGTTGCATCCAAAGGCACGGTTGTAATACCTTACAGTGGCCAACTAACACAGAAACTGAAGCAAATATGCCACAAGTACAAGGTTCGACTAGTTGCCACAAGTAAAGACACAATCAGGAAAAGAGTCAGCAAAGTAGCACCACCTAGAAATAAAGAAGATACACAGGGTATAGTATACCAAGTACCTATGGCTCCATGTGGGAAAGTATACATAGGAGAAACGGGCAGAACACTTAAGACCTGTATTACAGAACACAGAAATGCCCTTAAGAACCTGAGCCTTGAGAAAAGTGGTGTGACGGAACATTGCCTATCATGTGGATGTACACCCAATTTTGACAATACCACCATACTTGCCCAAGAGTCTAATGCCTACAAAAGGAAGATCAGAGAAACCATTGAGATGGAAAAAGTGGGGTCAAAAAATGTAGGTAGTAAGAGCATTGAAATAGGCCACATGTGGAACCAAGCATTCCTTAGAAGGGCAACAGACAGGTACCCAAGTCTAAACTAGTACCCCCAAGTCAGGATATATAGCAGTTCTAAACAAGTTACTACTGGCCCCCATGGCCCAGTGGTAGCGCTCTAGACTCTCAATCAAATGACCAGGGTTCAATTCCCTCAAGTAGCGAATGTTGTAAAAAGAAGTTTATTGTCGCCTGAGGAAGGTAGTAGGTAGACTACTGAAACGTCGCATTACTATAACCACTGTATTATTATTCATTCATTGTGTGCCTACGGGCAAAATAAAAGCGTTATATAATTTTTATGCGATTGTAAGGCCAAGGAATGGAGAATCATAAAGTTTAGTCTAAAGCTGGGTATATACTTACCCGTACGCACGTGCGGAGCAGTTTTGCGACCTGCCAATGTGCGGCCAAAATGCGGGTTGTCAAAATATACTTCAGCCAAAAAAAGCATGCGGCCTCATTGCGGGCCGCATTTGAATATACTTAATGGTACGCGTACGGGTGTGAGGGAGGGCTGGAAAATCAAGTACAATCATGCGCCATGAGCAAAAAACGATAGTTCACAAGTATGATATGCTAACTGACGCGCCTGATAGAAACTAGTTAAGATTATACCCATGATTGGTGTGAAGCGCCAGAAATTTTGAGATTTTGACCCTTTTAAGTCCACCAAAACGCATCTTTTCGGTTTTGAATTCCCCAAAATTTTTTTCTCAATGAGAACCATACCCAAAATTTTTTTCCTCATTTCGAAATTTTTTTCCTCGAAACACCCCATTTGAGGGAAAAAAAGGTGCCCCTCCCCCGAACGTATGACATTGCCATTTAAAACGCGCCAGGCACAGTAGCCATGTATTTTCCGTTCGTAATATTTTTTGAATTTTCTACTGTGCATCCGAAAATGTTTTTCCCAACTTGGGAAACAGTCCAAAGTTTTCCCCCGTTTTAGAAACAAGCTAAAAATATTCGCATGTGATCGCATCGCGCCAAAGGGGGGGGGCTCGAGAATGAAGTTCAATCGTGCGCGATGGGCAAAAAACAATACTTTACTGTACTGCGGCGGTGGTTCCTGATCCGCATGAATTACAGATGTGTGAAAAAGTAGAAATGGTTTCTACTTGCCCGCACGTGCAAAATTATTGGGTCCCACAAATTTTTCGCCCGGCACCCGCAATGCGGCGCACGATTGTGCGTTCAATTTCCGGGCCGCAAATTGCAGGGCCCGCTCAAAAATTGGCGGCCCACGTGCGTACGGGTAAGTATATACCCGGCTTAAGTTTAGATGCATCTAAAGTCAGTTCAACTTAGACACGTCTAAAGTTATACGCGTGTATGATTTTGGCACTTCCAGTGTTATAGAGAAATTTAGCGTTTTTCTATACTCCATTCTTTTTGAAATGGTAGATGTAGGCGGGCGGAGTTTCGGCAAACGAGTTTCGGCAAATGCATCCACATTAGAGATCAGGAAATCAATTTTGATAATCATAGGTGGCGCGATAGCATCAACCTATGATATACTATAATATACCCATATTTCATACCCCCCTCTAGAGCCTAAATGGTAAGAGCTAGAACACTCGGGTTTTTTTCATAATTTCGGGCATAGAAGCAAGCTTGAGGTGCCTTTTGTCATTTCGTCTCTATCTGCAAGTGGTGCTTGGTGGGGCCCAAAAACATGCAAAAATGCATTTTTCGAGGCCCCCCAGTTCCACCATGCCAGCAATGGGTGTGCCCTATCCAACCTCCCTATTCAGGCCTAAGCATCTTGGGGGTGCAATCTCAAATGCGATTTTTTATTTTTTTGAAATATGGCCTCAATCCAATTATATGGTTGTCCAAAGTCCCGAGAACTGCGAAATTTCGCAATTTTGTTATATAAACTTAACCGCTTCAAAAAAATAAATTTTTGCAGCATTATGCACTACGGTGCCCGAATTTTTTTCAGTTCCAATTGAACCGGTAGCCCCATTGGGGTTTTTTGGGTGTAGGGGTTTTTGATCATGTGGTATACAATGGACGTGGTCACTTTACACAGAAATCATTAATATAAATGAAGGTTATTCCCGTTACTTCTTGGAGGAAGGAGTTTTCGACAATTGAGAATTCGATGGACGCGGTCATTTTACGCAAAAAAATTATTCTGGTTGTAAACAGGCGTATTTGTCTGATTTTTTGATGGAAGGAGTTTTTGACCATTGGGAAATCAATGGACGCGGTCACTTTACACAAAAATTATCTGGGGTGTAAAAAAGCGTATTTCAGGGAGAATTTTTGTGGAAGGGATTTTCGACCGCAAGGAATTTAATAAATGTGGTCACTTTAAACAAAAAATTATCCCGGGTGTAACCAAGCGCATTTTCGTGATTGTTTGGTAGAAGGGGTTTTCGACCGAAGCGAATTCAATGAATGCAATCACTTTACACAGGAAAATCATCACTAATGTAGATGATGGTACTCCCATAACTTTTTGGAGGGAAGCCTCTTGTGACCATGGGAATTCGATGGACGCGGTCGTTCTACATGAAAAATTATCTCGGGTGTAAACAAGCCTATTTTGGTGATAATTTGGAGCAAGGAGTTTTGGACCACAGGGAATGCAATCAATCCGGTCACTTAACATGAAAATCTACACCAGGAGTCAACACGCGTATTTTTGTGATTTTGTGTGAGAGGGGTCTTTCACCCCGGGGAACTTAATGAATGCGATCACTTTACACACAAAATAAGATTGAGTGTATACCAATGTATTTCTGCGATTTTTGGGGGAAGACGTTTCTGATCATGGGAAATTCAATGGACACAGTCACTTCACACAAAAAAAATTTATGTGTGTAAATCGAGGTATTTCTAGGGTTTTGTTGAGTTGGCGGGTTCTTAATCATGGGGAATTCAATGGGTTGTATATGGTTCTATATAGTTTACACATCTTCTACTTTTACCATTGTTTCTATGATGTGAAGATGACCAAATAACTTTAATGTGCGTCTACAAAGTTTTTCATGCATGGCTGAGGCCCACCGAAAGAGGTGGACTGGTTTATTAGAAAATGCCCCGATGGGGCAGAAAAAAGAAGAATATACTTGCTTGGATAGTCACCAAGCTTGAAAAAGGAGCGGACTAGATTTTTGAGAACTTGGGTTAAAGTTGGAAAAAATTCACTTTTGTAATATTGGATTCTCATTTTTTTCATTGAAAAATTTTTCATGTCTGTGAAAAAGTATATTCTGCAGCTGAGTGCATCAACACACTTTCCAACCAAGCATGTGCATCTCCGAAATTTTGAGGAGGGTACAGCGGTGGACCTTCGTTTTTTGGCGTGGTTTGAGACAAAAAATTCAAAAAAGTTGACCAACAAATTTTTTTTTCATAAATTTTCCAGTTTCAAAACCTTTGGGGTAGTGTGTACCCCCCATGTCCTCCCTCACACATGTATGCTACTAACTGCGTTGAACTTTTTTGCTATTTTTAGTGTCAATAAAACAGGAATCAACACTGGGAAAGTGACACATGGAATACCATTCAGTTATTTTAGAAAAGGCTACAGCACAAAGTCTTCTTAGAACTAAATCGATTGTGCAGGACATGTTCAATCCACTCATTTAGTGTAACATCGTACAGAATTCACTCCGTAAGTTCTACTGATTACAAGCTATAAGCAAATTTATTCTCCTCTATTTAGCGATTCAACAAAATAGCATCATTCACAGTTTTGGATTTAAACTGAAATTCGCAAAAAGAGTGTAAGCTTTTTGCAGGATGGCAGATGGGAAGCAATTTCATTTATCCCTGTCTATCCCGTCCTGCTTTCAAAAAAGTCGTACTGTTGCTGTTGGAGTGCGAGTATATTGGGGGAGAACGGGGTGTGGGATTTGGCGAACACCCGTTGGCTGAACCAGGAGCATTCTTGTATGCTTTACCCTGTTCTCTCACTTGCGAATCGGTGCCCAATGACTGTAACCAAGGCCTAGTTGCACTAAAGAGGTTTAAGATCGAGCTCAAGATTATCTCGAACTAAAGGGCGACTCGGTTTGATCTCAAGTTCGGTATAATTTGAATTTCATCAGGATTATAATGAGCTCAATGTCAAGATTATTCCGAGCTCTAGCTGTCGGGTTGCACTAACATTTTCACATAATTTTCTTATCTCCAAAGCAAATAAATATAAAAGTTTGTGCTATTCCCAAACTCGAACTTAAACCTCAGTATTAGTTAATCCTAAAGTGAGTATTTTTTGTGCACTGGAAGAAAGTAAATTGGACATTGCGATTAGCTCATACTCAGGATCATCAATTTAATCCCGATGTTGAGATTATCTTCATGTTGGGTTAGTGCAACCAATCTCAGGTTTCTTTAGTTCTGAAAATGACCATAATATGCCCCCTCACCATTTTTCAGCTAGTGTTAGAGGCAGAAGTTTTGAATCGGTGTGAGGAGTTAGATTGCTTTTGGTTTATCATTTCTTTACATTTGAAGTCATGTGCATATAATTTCCATATAGAAAAACGTTACTGTAGTTGGTGCCAGGGAAGGACAAAATGGGCAATGCTGCAGAATGTACTATTTCACAGATATGGAAGATTTTTTTTTTGAGAAAGAATGAAAATCCAGAAAAACGAAAGTGATTTTTCCAACCTCAACCCAAGTTCTCAAAAATCTAGTCCACTTCTTTTACTGGCTTGGCAACTATCCAGGCAAGTATATTCTTTTTTCTGCCCACCGGGGCATTTTCTAATAAACTAGTCTTGAAATGATTAAAAAGGGTGATCATTAAAGACCCTTTATCATGAAGGAAAAGTTTATCGAATTATTTGGCTGCGATCTCGCTGCATTGAGCATTTCAAAACTAATGCAGTAGTACAAATTTTTCCACTCTGTGTAAACTGCGTCTGAAATTCAGCCTCATTGCGTTTGTCATGTAAACGGACTACACAATAATGTTATGCCGATTTATTGACTAATATGTATATATATATATATATATATATATATTATCCATGCTTCGACTCGCCTGTCATATATGAGGTCATAGCAAAAACATCCAAATTTGCTTCAATAGTAGTTTTTATTTGATGGACTGTCGTGACATTTCCAAGGACCGACTCTTTCCATAAAGGCCATGAAATTGTCAGCTGTGACCATAAAACCGGGGACTTCATTTTCGTCCCATACTTCGCCGTGCAGAACCACGTTTCTGGGCACACATTTCAAATCATCACGGAAAGGTATGCGTGATGCCGGGCTAACAGGGAATCTTGTCCTGTAAATGAATATCGCTCTTAAGAATTTGTCAGCAAGAGAAAAAATACAGGTTGTCCGGCGATGATAAAACCAAATAAACTGGAAAGACGAAACATCTTATTGATAATTTTCTAAAAACAACAATGAATGAATCGTTCGCAACTTTTGTCAGGGACCAGTTTCTCGAAGCTTCCGAACTTAATTTGTCAGCGAAATTAGCAATTCGTTGATGAAATTTCCAAACTTCGTTGACAAAATATTTTTGGCACTTCCCGAAGAAAATTTCATTGGCGAGATTTTGCTGATGAAACGTTCAGTTCGTTGACGAAATTTTCCAATTTTTTCCACGAAACGTGGCTTTGAGTTTCTCAAAGCTCCCTAAATATTTTCCTGCCGAAATTTCTAGCTCGTTGACGAAAAAACTAGATAGGTTCGAACCTCCCTAACTGTTCATAACAGCCGTTTTTTAATGTACAAAGAATAGGACGAAGATCAATACTCATCTTTTATTATTCAAATGTATTGATTGATCAATTTTGTAATTTTTTGTGTTCTATGTTCCAATGTTTTAAAGAATTGTATGGCAACTTGGCGCCCATCTCATTTGGGCGCGCGTCTCACTTTGGCGCCCATCTCACTTTGGCGCTGGCCTTACTTCGGCGCCTTGTTTCACTTTGGCACCCAATCTGTGTCCTACTTTGGCGCCCATCTCACTTTAGTGCCCGTAATGCAAAATTTAGGAGCAGTTTTAAATTTTAAATTTTGCTTTATGCTATAAAATATCTGGTTTACTTTCCTGTAGGAACTTTGCTGGAATCTTTTAGTAAACTGCTATATCTTGTGCTAATTATCTATATACTAATTTAAATCATAAAATCAACAGTACGTAGTGTTACAACATTATGAAAATCCTACATACATTAGAGAAATAACGTGGACACTAAGGGCCGGATGACAGAAGGTTGAATAAACTATTTGGCAAATAGCAATATTCAGTGAATAAAATTGCTTATTCGGTGAATAGCTATTCGGCCGATAAATGAGAAAATAGGCTATTCATCGAATAAATTTATCCGTATGACAAAACAGTGAATAAGCATTGCATAGCTATACCATGAATAAAAAACATACGCACAACACAAATGAATGTTTGTGTTCGGCTAACTTTGTCCAAACATGTTTCTTTTCTTTCCAGTTGTACTCTGAATACGTTTATTACTGGCAAAAGTCTCGGTCAGTGTTTTTGCTACCACTTTCATTTTCTTCTCATTTTACCAACTAACTTTACAAAAAGCTTATCATGAATGATCAAACGAAAAAAGCTGGTGATCGAGATTCAAATTTCTCTTCAAATGAAATCAATTTTCTGCTTGAATGTATGCGTCAAGGTACACCTCCTCTGATTAATACGATAGAGAACAAAAAGACTGATGTGAGCCTGTGAGCCAAAATCTGTGAGCCAAAAAAGGGCAGCATGGAAGAAGATTGTGGATCTATTAGGGTCTAATCCAAACCGCGGAAAATGGACATCTGCTCAATTGGAAGCAAAATGGAGAGGACTAAAGCAAGTATGATTTTCATCTCTTTAATATGCTTGAACACCCAAATAATGAAAGAAAAGAGGTGTGTCGAAAGTTAGTTGAAATTTTCATAGACAATTGATCTTCTTTTTGCCAATCCTTGAGGATTATCATTTTCCTCATTTTTCCCTCCTTCTTCATCACCATCTTCCTTTTCATCTTGCATTTCCTCGTCAGCTTCGTCGTTTTTCAAAACATGAAGGTTGTGCAGAACTGCACAGGCTACAATTACTGCGCCACATTTTTTGGGAGAAAATCGCAATGTTCTGTCCAAACATGGGAATCGACATTTTAAAACTCCATTTAGATGTTCAACTTGGCACGTGTGCCCGCATGAGCTCTGTTGAATCTCTTTTCTGCTGCAGATTGAGGATTGGCGATGGGTGTTATCAAGTATCGCACGCAAGGATACCCACAGTCACCGAATATATGCAGATTAGGTGGAAGTCTCTCGAGCTGATCTTTAAGTAACAATTCATGGAAAATGCGGGTATCATGTGTACTGCCTTTCCAGCTCGCGACTACATTACTGATCAGTAATTTAGCATTGCACATCAACTGCACATTGATCAAAAACCGACCCTTTTGATGTCGGAAAAGTTCGGAATCATTCCCACCAGGATTTATTATTGGAATATGGGTACAATCAATCACACCAATGACACCAGGAAAGCTTTGTTTTCCGTAAAAAACTATCTGTATGGATTGATATTCGGTTGGTTGTGAGAAGGAAATGAATTTTGGTCTCAGTCTAGCAATAGATCAGATAACTGTATGGATGCATCTTGAAACACCACTTTGACTCATGCCATGTAAATCTGCAATTTCTCATTGAAAATCGTCTCCAGCGAAAAATAGGCTGATAAATACCTATCAATAATAGAATTCTTGCACAAGACTTCCCTAGAGCTCCACATTTGACCAAAACAACAGAATATCTAGAAAAATTTGAAGTACAATAGTTGAAGTTGACAACACTATACTATTTGCACGACTGTAATCATATGTATGCTTTTCCTTTCGAGGTAGGGGCCAGTGAGCAGTAAAACAGGTTGCCAAAAAAGGTTCAATTTTTGCAAAAATGCTTCTCTTTCTTTCTTTTTAAAAACGTCCAGGGGCGGATCAATTTTTTTCAGACGCCAACAAGGGGTAATCAGGGTCAGAGAGGAGAAGAGTTGCACGCCATGTGCACCCATGCCACCACAGAAATAGACAATGTGTCATGAATTAGCATACTTGTACTTTTAAGAAAAGTTTTTTGAGATACCATTGTTATAGTTTGATGAGATATTCCGAATAATTTGTTTTTTAGCAAACAAAAACCAAAGTCAACGAATTTTGTAAAGCACAACAGCTGGTGGTGGGCCACCTCCAATGGAGCTGTCGGATATGCATCAACAGATCTATGACTTGATACCAGCTCATTTTGAATGCATAGAAAACGAGTTTGATGACGATGCGCCTAGTTTTAAAACTGGTAAGCATAAGATGCACTTTGAACTCTGGAGAGTGACAAACATAAGAGCAGTAGAGGTCAATCAGTCTACTAATTAATTTAGGATTGCAGATTTGTTATTTGTCCCACTGCATCTCCTAAAGAAAATTTTGTGGGTAAACCACCAGAGAGGGGCGCATGTACCCTCACTGGTAATCATAATTTATGAATGCCCGTCAACCAATATGGGGCTTTGGGGTTTTGACTTCCTTTCCCATCTTTCAAATGTCGTTATGCCCTAAATGACTGTATACATCTTCAATTTTTGGGACCTTTTTGAGTTTTGGACAAATGACATTTTCATGCTCTTAAATGGGTGACCCTCTATCCAATGTTTTCCCTCCTGTGCATGTACACCAACACATTCCAACATGTGCATACATGTAACTGAGGGGATGTCCCCTAGGCTAGGAATGCTCCCTCCAGAAATCGTCGACCCTAGCTATTGGGTGATCCCCACCTATACAGGATTTGCCAAATGCAGATTCCCATACTTTTGGCCAGAAAAATACATTAAAATGTCAAATTTTTGGATGAAAAATGTCAATTTTCCAACAAAAAATGGTCATAGCCAATTTTTATGGCACCATGGATACATTTTTCACAGTCTTTTTAGACAAAAATTATCATTTTAGGGACACCTAACCTAAAATTTTGGAAAATTGGTGACCTTTGGAGCCAAAAAAGTTTCCGAACCATCGGACCTCAGGGCACTATTGCATTTATGAACATGTGTGTACCCGATTTCTATAAACCAGCTTTCATTTTAGAACATCAACAATCTCAGCAGTTGGAGTCGGATAAAACTAATGATCCAAATTCACCAATGGACAGCATAGACACTGAATCTACATTAACTAGTCAAAAATTATCCGAGGGGCCTAAACTGAAAAAATTGCGAACTGAACAAAGCGAATTTTCATCAAATGCTACTATTGATCAAAAATAACTTATGGACTTAAGGAAGGGTCAGATGACAGCCGAACATTACTTAAAGATGAAACTGATTCAAGAAGAACATGACTTGAAAATTGAGTTGTACGAATGCAAGAAGACACTGAGACAACAACAAAAATAAATAAATGAATTGAAAGTGGTTGCCCTTAACAAACAAATAAAGGCTTCTAGAGAAAGAGCCAGCCACTATAGAATGCTTCAAATTTGTCAAAGTTCATCAGAAAGTCAAAATACGACTTCTGTTCCATTTTCCACTGCCCAATGCACGATTGGCAGTGCAATGTGGAATTTGTATGATTCTGCGTCTCATGAAAACCCCTGAACTTTTTGTGCTGTTATGAGCTGACTTTGGTTTTGTTTGATTCAAATGCATTGATTGGAAAGTAAAATCTAGTTAGCGTACTTTAGTATCCACTGATGAACTATGGTGACATTTGGTTTGACGCTGTAAGCTATCACTCAACTCTCGTAAAACGTCTTTTTTGAACTGGTACCGTAAAAAGAATTTCTGATCGTTATAAATATCAAAGGGATTCGAACGGCGAAATAAACGACGATTTATAGTATCAAATTCTTCTTCTTCTCCCACATTATTGATAAATCAAGAAAGTCTACTTCGTCCATTTTTTGTGAAAGAAAAACTAGAAAGGAAATTTTCTTGTGCTATTTTTGTGCTAAGACCAGATATAAAATCGACGAACAAAAAGATCGACTCTTAGCACTATTCAGCCTTCTGTCATCCGGCCCTAAAAAACCATTTTTTAATCCTTTTCCCTTATTTTTTTCTGTATAACATTTCTTTTGTTTCTCTCTCATTCTTTCCTTTGTTTCAGTTTTTCCTCTATTCTCATCATTTTGAATCACACAATTCTATGTCCCACTGCTTTTCCGTTTTATTTTCATATTGTGTTATTTCTGTTCGTTTCTCCACTTTCTTCCATAGATTTTTTCCCGTTGCCCTTATTATTTTATATTCATTTGTGTTTTCTTTTTTTGAATTTCAGTTTCTGTTTGTACTTTTCTCTTTCTATATAGTTTCTTGTCCTTCTTTGCCTTCCTTTCTCTTTTCCTTTTTTCAAAAACTATCACGTTTTGGGTCTGGTCGTTCACATTACTGTAATATTTCTCTTATAGTCTGCTAATTTATTAGCCATCTTCAATTTGTTACAGAGCTTTATGCTACATTATGATCTATAGCAGAGACACACATTTCAGGGTCACTGCAAAGCGACTTCTACTCGTAGGTTTTTTTTGGTGTTTTCCTCATTCCCATTTTTCCGGTTCCCGAAATCTCGCCAACGAACTGGAAAATTTCGTTGACGAACTTACTTCACTGATGAAATTTTCGTCGGCTTCGAGAAACCGGCCCCAGAGCTATGGCTGGACAAGGTATGATTTGAATGGATTCTATACTCTATTTATTTTTAAATGGCGGATGCGGCGAACCGATGAAGGTAAGTTCAACAAGAAAAAAATGAGCTTATCATTGTAATTAATTAAAAAATGCTTTCTCATCTAACCGGTCGAGAAACCAATTGACAGTTTTCTTCAACATACTAAATCAAATTTCTCGAGTAGTTCTATCCAAAGCAAAACAAAAGTAGTGTTTCTATGATTTTGACCTCCCGTCGTCGTCATGAAGAAACTCAGCATTCGTGCGTTCTTCACTATAATGAAAAATGTTAGTGTTTTTTTGCTTGAAACGCTTGTAAATAATAAAACTGGAAAGCAAGTATTATTTGACATTTTTACGATTTTCTGCTAATTATATGCCACATTGGACTGGAAATTTGCGAGCTCATTCAACTAACATTTGAGAGCTTTTTGAGTGAAAAAATTCTACATTCAACTTTTTGTACAAACGAGTTTGACGGCAGTACTAATTTCTTCCATTTCCCCATATACCAGACCAGACTTTTGTTCAAAACAGACTAATTTGAACCAGCTTTTTCGGTTGTAATTGCGTCTGTCATTTCAAATTAAACGGGATGACATAAGATTTCCGATAAAATGACATTTATTGATGCACTGCTAGCTCGCCAGATGATGTAGTTCTTTCTATTCAGGTTTCGAGAGTGTTTGTATAAGTGGCTCATGCACAAGAAGTATGATTGACGGCCATAAAAGTTGCTAGCCATCTAATGAAGAAGAAATCTGAATTTTTGTTTTTCAATTTGTTAAAACATCCCACATAGAATGCAGTAGAAAATCAATATTACAATTTTGAAAATGTAGTGTAAAGCTTCATGATCCGACCGTTAAATTTTGTATTGACTCTTCACAGTAATTTTTTCGACCATATAATATTCCATTGGAAGATCTCAAAACAAACCTGTGTTCGGAGCACCTACGCCACCAATTTTAGTTTTACAAGAAATGAGTGCTGTCATAATTCTTAGCGCCAGAAACTACACAGAATATCAAATTCTTTTGATCACTTTTTTGAGACTAGTTGAGATGCACTTACTTCAATTTATGATCCAACTGAATTTTAGGTGGCGGAACATGGGAAGCTTTGAAGCGATAAGCGTTCGAACAACGATACCAACCAAAAGCGATGCCTTCAAACAAAGTCTGGAAAGCAGATATTATTTTTTATAGTGCTGTAAAAAGTGATCTAACATTCCGCATGGATTTCAGCTGAGTACGTTATTATATCTTGATAAGAAAACTGCAGTAGTAGATACCCAGAAATTGATGAGGAAATGAAATATTTGAATTGCTTGAAAGATACAGAATTTAGTGACTTGTGCTTTGATAATCACACCAACATCGAAATTTAGAGCTTTGTGTTTCAGTAAAATCTTATTTTTTGACTATACTATGCGTCATACGGAACTAGATATTTGTGGGTCAACTCGACCAAGTCAGAAAATTTTTGAATAAAGAGTTACACAGAAAAAGCTTTATGTGAAAGATTAATGTTATTCACGACATTTTATAAGAACAACATGTTATGTGACGAATTTATACTATCTTTAGTGTAAAGTGGATCCATTGGCAAAACTGTAACCTTAGACTTTTTTGGGTAATAAAGTTACGTGTGACTACGTAATTTAGCTCGCAAGTAAAATTAAGAGCCAACTTACGTTTTTCACTTCTCGTCTGATAACTGACGGCAAAACGGACGGATTTAGCTGCAAAACGTTGAACGTTTTGCTCATTTGGTGTACAATTTGATCTACAGTAAACGGCTCGCATAGTCTTATGGCCAATTCGTGCAAGGCCACGTATATTTGCAACGGAGTCACGTGACGTTTTTCGATCAAAGGAAGCCTCTTTTTCCATATTTGGCTCAAACTTTCGGCTAGCAGCTGTTTGTTCATCTTTTTCGACTTCGCTCCCCTTTTCGGTAGCAGCTTCATTCCGGCCGGACGTTCGATGAGGACATGAACGAAAAAGAAAAAGACGAAAAAACTCTTTTCACATCAACCAGCGTAGCTGTTGTAATCTCTTAAATCATAAGAGATTTGTAAAGTAAAGACGAAAAAATTGACATTGAAAAGGTGAAGAGAAAAACTCTAATTTAGCCTATGGTCGAGA
This sequence comes from Romanomermis culicivorax, assembly GCA_963922205.1. NCBI lineage: Eukaryota > Metazoa > Nematoda > Enoplea > Mermithida > Mermithidae > Romanomermis > Romanomermis culicivorax. The sequence continues at coordinate 1,495,637 of CAWUHX010000026.1, read as the reverse complement.
CTTGGATGTGTCACCAATAAGAAATATGGAGGATGTTAGAAAACTTGGTGATGCTCATGCGTAAAGTTCAGGACGTGCAAGCCCAACACAGTTCTTGTGGTTCTTTACACTGAAACTCTCATAAATATTTGTACAATCGAAATGGCTCATTGTATACGCCGTACAAAAGATGACAGATTTCTTGAACTTGAGAAAATAGTTTTCTGATCATTAAAGCATTCGGTTACTGATTTCCGAAGCGGTCATCTTTGGAATTAAATTTTACGGTCAATGAACGATAGTATGTTTTCTGGCGTGAATATTCGATGATACACTACACATGTTTTTCACAAAATGCTTCCCAATAATGAATCTGGAAAGCAAGCACTATTTTACATTTTCAATATTTTCTGCCAAGCAGTACGTCATATGGAGCTAAAATTTAGTGACAAAACTCAACCAACACTTAGAAATTTTTTGAGTGAAAGAATCTACAGCAAAAGCTTCATGTGCAGGATTTTCAAGTCACCCAATATTAATGTCATTTTTCATTTTTGTAGTATTTTATTAAACACAAACTATAGTACACAAGACCGTCTATTTGTTCATTAGTAAATGGTTAATTATCTTCGTCGTAATCCAACGCCCGCATCGTCATATCGTCCCGTTGACTCTGCGAAATTTTTGCGGCTTTTTTTAATCTAATTTGCTCCCGTTTTTCTTCCAATTTAGAAAATATAGCGTAATATTCGCCTCTCGACTCCCAATCGAAAGGATCGGTCATTTTGAAACTTTTATTTTTCATTATCTGAACGTAAAGAATAAGATACCATCATGTTATACAGAATGGAATGATAAGTGAAAATAAAACTTGAGAAGTATTCTTCTGAAGTTTTTGACGCAGTTTGAGAAGTTCAACCTTGACTATAGTCCGTTTTTCTTGAAATGCTTCTAGATAATGAAAGTGGAAAGCAAGTAGTTTCAGATGTTAACGATTTTCTGGTAAACAATACATCATATAGGACTGGAAATTTGTGAGCATACTGACCTAACGTTTAACAATTTTCTCAGCGAAATATTCTACAGTAAGAGCCCTATGTAAACGATTTGACGACAGTAGTGATTTGTGTCACTTTTCTATTTGGAAGCACTTTATAAAAAAAGACTATAGATACGTTGAAAATTAATCATATCTGAAAAGCAAATCCGCATCAATTTTCATTGATATATCTTTGACGGTTGCTGAATAATATGCCTCAAATGTGTTTTCAAAAATTTTGAAAATTTTGATTATATTTCAGAAATCGAGTAATTGTTTGAAATTCACTCAAAGAAAACGACAAGAGTTATTCCGATGCCTCTTGATGTATTGGAAAGATACTACAATCGAATATCATTTGATTTATTTTTATCTGGCTGACGTTGTCACAGGTCAGATGGCGAGCCGAGACAGACGCTGTATGAGGGAAATACTAGACATTAAATGAGTCAAAACCCTATAGATAAAGTTTATTGTAAGTCAAGATGGGTAAAATTTTTGAACAAGGATAAAAAGGAAATATGTTGTGACTACAATTAGAAACGGGACCAACGAGAGAGAACAGCCGTACTGTAGGCCAGATTCGCACTGAAGCAGATAGTCAGCGAACGTGTAAAAACGCGTAGAGGTTGGACAGGCTACAAAGCCCAGTCTAAACCATACCCAAGTGCAGCTACAAAGCCCAGGAAACACAGCTCGACGACAGTCAGCTTCAAAGTCCAGACCACTGAACGCAATACAGTTAGATACAAAAAGTTGTACTAAAGCTAAAAAAGTGGAGAGATGAACACGGGTTTCACTTTCTGTGAACAACACATCACAAGATGAAATATAATTTCTAGGGGTCTGTCCATATCGACTAATCTCAAGACGCACCCTTGGTCATTACTGATGTGTTTGCACATGCACATCATGCTGGTGCAGGTGCATATAGTTTTTGGGCATGCAAATTGCGCCCACTATTTTGTGTATTATTTTTCGCCCACCACGGGCTATGTAAATTTTATGTGTATAAATAGTTGGGCCTTTGGCCAACTATTAATTCGTCTGGTCTCTTATCGTCATCTCCTTTTTCGTCCTTTATTTACCATCATTGTATCTATGAATGCAAATCGGTCAGGGTAACCGATAGCTCCACAACTACATTGTATGTGTGGGCCGCCAGTAGAGGATAAGCCTACTGACCCACACAACAATTACCTAACGTTTTGGAATGTCCATGCTATAGGTCAATTATATTGTATTAGATGAAGTTAAAGAAAATGTTTTGTATTCAATGCATTTTCACATCTATAATTTCCATTATTTCCATGTATAGTAAGGGACTAAATCCACGATCTATTACCAAGTGAACGATTCTCGATAGAGCGATTACCAATTGAGCGATTCCCATGTGAGCGAATTCCCAATTGGGCGATTCTCAAATGAGCGATCGAGAATGTAATAACACTTTCTTCATATTTACGATCTTTATCTTATATTCTTCTTTGTATGTATTTATTTGTTCATTCGTTTTCTGTGTCTGTTGCTTATGTTTCTGTTAATGTATGTTTATATGTTTCCATCTCTTGTCTCTGCTTTCTTTCTTTTTCTTTTTTCTTGTCATCTACCTTTTTTCTTTTTAGCTCATGAAACAATACTTTACAAGTTGTCGCTTTAATTACCTTATTCTCCCATATAATTCTTTTACAGTTCGACATACTTGAGTGTCTCATTGTTGTAGGTTTTAAAATATTTATAAAAAGCATAAACAAAAGACTGCTGGAAGAAACAAAAGATCATGTGAAAGAAAACGTAAACTAAAATGGAGGCATTAAGGATAAGCGAAAACATAGAGAAAGTAACAAGAAAAAAGAAAAAAAATAATATGAAAAAGAACGAAAAAAGAAACGAGCAGGCCAATAGAAAAAAAGAAAAATAAAGAAATAATATTAAAAAACTAAGGTATGAATGAAGAAAATATCACTAAGAATAGAAATAAATAGGAAATAAAGCATGCCAAATTGTATACGGGAGACTATGGTTATTTAAACTGACAACTTGTAACGATGTATTGTTCCGCAAATAAAAAAGATAAAAGTACATAAGATGAAAGAAAGCAGACACAAAAGATTAAGACGTAAGAACATACATAAACAAAAACCTAAGCAACACACACAGAAAAAGAAAGAAAAAGGAAATACATACTAAGAAAAATATAAGATAAAGAAGAAAAATATGAAGAAAGTGGTATTACATTCTCGATCGCTCATTGGAGAATCCCCCAATAGGAATTCGTTCACCTGGGAATCACTCACATGGGAATCGTTCAATTGGGAATCCGCTCATTTGATAATTCGCTCATTTAGGGAATTCGCTCATATGAGAATATCCCGTATGAAACGTGGTGCCTCTAACTGTAGAGAAATTTCTCGCAGCTTATAACATAGGCCGGAGTCAGGCATCCAACATTTATTTTATAACATCAGCCCCGATTTTCTGAAATTAAATTACTATAGTTTGTTTTTTATAAAATGGTTCTAAATTGAAAAAGAATAAAAATCAACTATATAGTTAAAATTGAGTATACAGTAGGATTTTTCATTCAAAAAATTGTTAAAGGTTGATTGAATAGGCTCAGACAGTTTCAGTCTCACCTGACGAATGGTTTAGCAGAAAATTGTAAAAAACTAAAATAGTACTTGCTTTCCACTCTTATTATTTAGTAGAATTTTAAGAAAAATAGACTGTAAAGGGATGAATTTTTGTTGCATCTCTCCCACTGTTGCACAACCATTGTAAATAGATAAACAAAATTTTACCAGTGATTCGACCCACATCTTTTCTCTTTATTCACTTTATCTGAACGTTTTCATTGTTTCTTCCATCTTGTTAACGCCATATTTAGTGGAATTAATCAGCCTTTTTGTATCAACTTTCAGAACGCGAAACAGAACAGATCGCAAAACGGTATGCAAATCTGATTAAAATTTTAATACAATATTTGGACGATAATGGTTGCAGAAATTGAGAAAAAAAATCTGTGGCATCCTATGGGAAGGTGCCCAAAAAAGGCTGGAAATAATAATTATTTCAGTTTATTTCTACGGCCTTTGTGACACTCTAAAATGGCACAAAAAGTGTAGAGTAAGGGATTAGAAGATTTTTTTGTACCTTCAGAGCATGGTCTTCTGCGCGTAATGAACATTTGTTACAGAATCA